>MJUT01060676.1:29697-135639 GCA_002080005.1 Gigantidas platifrons | reverse complement strand
GTTCATAATAGTGTTACATCTGAATTCTTCTTCTGGTTTATCATATCAACAGTTCACATTAGGGTAACATCTGAATTATTCTATTGTTTTTTCTACCAACAGTTCATGTTGGTTAAATCTGAATTCTTTTATTGTTTTATCCTACCTACAGTTCATATTAGTGTTACATTTGAATTATGCTATTGTTATATCCTACCAACTGTTCATATTAGTGTTATATCTGAAATGTATTATTGTTTTATCCTACCAACAGTACATATTAGTGTTACATCTGAATTCTTCTACTTTTTATCCTACCAACAGTTCATATTAGTTTTACATCTGAATTATTATATTGTTCTATCCTACAAACAGTTCATATTAGTGTCTGAATTATTCTATTGTTTTTTCTACCAACAGTTCATATTAGTGTTACATCTGCATTCTTCTATTGTTTTATCCTACCAACATTTCAAATTGGCTTTATATCTGAATTATGCAATTGTTATATCCTACCAACCGATCATATTAGTGTTACATCTGAAATGTTTGATTGTTTTATCTTTCCAACAGTACATATTAGTATTACATTTGAATTCTTCCATTTTTTATCCTCCCAACAGTTCATAATAATTTTACATCTGAATTCTTCTTTTGTTTTATCAAATCAACAGTTCACATTAGGGTAACATCTGAATTATTATATTGTTCTATCCTACAAACAGTTCATATTAGTGTCTGAATTATTCTATTGTTTTTTCTACCAACAGTTCATGTTAGTTAAATCTGAATTCTTTTATTGTTTTATCCTATCAACAGTTCATATTAGTGTTATATCTGCATTCTTATATTGTTCTATCCTACAAACAGTTCATATTAGTGTCTGAATCTTTCTATTGCTTTATCTACCAACTGTTCATATTAGTGTCTGAATCTTTCTATTGCTTTATCTACCAACTGTTCATATTAGTTTTACATCTGAATTCGTATATTGTTTTATCCTACCAACAGTTCATAATAGTGTTACATCTGAATTTTTCTTTTGTTTTATCATACCAACAGTTCACATTAGGTAAACATCTGAATTATTATATTGTTCTATCCTAACAACAGTTCATATTATTGTCTGAATTATTCTATTGTTTTTTCTTCCAACAGTTCATGTTAGTTAAATCTGAATTATTTTATTGTTTTATCCTACCAACAGTTCATATTACTGTTACATCTGAATTATTCTATTGTTTATCCTACAAACAGTTAATGGTAGTGCTACATCTAAATTCTTCTATTGTTTTATCTACCAACAGTTTATATTAGTTTTACATCTGAATTCTTCTATTGTCTTATCCCCCACCTGTTCATATTAGTGTTACATCTGAATTCTTCTATTGTTTTATCCTACCAACAGTTCATATTAGTGTTACCGCTGAATTATTCTATTGTTTTATCCAACCTAAAGTTCATATTAGAGTTACATCTGAATTATTCTATTGTTTTATCTACCAACAGTTCATATTAGTGTTACATCTGAATTCTTATATTGTTTTATCCTACCAACAGTTCATGTTAGTGTTACATCTGAATTCTTCTATTGTTTTATCCTACCAACAGATCAAATCAGTTTTACATCTGAATAATGCTATTGTTATATCCTACTAACTGTTCATATTAGTGTTACATCTGAATGTTTTATTGTTTTATCCTACCAACAGTACATATTAGTGTTACATCTGCATTATTCTATTGTTTTATCTAACAACAGTTCATCTTATTGTTACATCTAAATTATTCTATTGTTGTATCCTACCAACAGTCCATATAAGTGTTGAATCTGAATTCTGCTATTGTTTTATCCTACCAACAGGTCAAATTAGTTTTACATCTGAATTATGCTATTGTTATATCCTACCAACTGTTCAGATTAGTGTTACATCTGAAATGTGTTATTGTTTTTTCCTACCAACAGTACATATTAGTGTTAAATATGAATTCTTCTTTTATTTTATCTACCAACTATTCATATTAGTGTTACATCTGAATTCGTATATTGTTTTATCCTACCAACAGTTCATATTAGTGTTACATTGGAAATCATATATTTTTTTATCCTACCAACCGTTCATAATAGTGTTACATCTTAATTCTTCTTTTGGTTTATCATATCAACAGTTCACATTAGGGTAACATCTGAATTATTCTATTGTTTTTTCTTCCAACAGTTCATGTTGGTTAAATCTGAATTCGTTTATTGTTTTATCCTACCTACAGTTCATATTAGTGTTACATTTGAATTATGCTATTGTTATATCCTACCAACTGTTTATATTAGTGTTACATCTGAAATGTATTATTGTTTTATCCTACCAACAGTACATATTAGTGTTACATCTGAATTCTTCTATTGTTTTATCTACCAACAGTTCATATTAGTAATTAATCTGCATTTTTCTATTGGTTTATCCTACCAACAGTTCATAATATTGTTACATCTGAATTCTTCTTTTTTTTATCCTACCAACAGTTCACATTAGGGTAACATCTGAATTATTATATTGTTCTATCCTACAAACAGTTCATATTAGTGTCTGAATTTTTCTATTGTTTTTTCTACCAACAGTTCATATTAGTGTTACATCTGCATTCTTCTATTGTTTTATCCTACCAACATTTCAAATTAGATTTATATCTGAATTATGCAATTGTTATATCCTACCAACCGTTCATATTAGTGTTACATCTGAAATGTTTTATTGTTTTATCTTTCCAACAGTACATATTAGTATTACATTTGAATTCTTCCATTTTTTACCCTACCAACAGTTCATATTAGTGTCTGAATTATTCTATTGTTTTTTCTACCAACAGTTCATGTTAGTTAAATCTGAATTTTTTTATTGTTTTATCCTACCAACAGTTCATATTAGTGTTATATCTGCATTCCTATATTGTTTTATCATACCAACATTTCAAATTAGTGTCTGAATCTTTCTATTGCTTTATCTACCAACTGTTCATATTAGTGTTACATCTGAATTCTTTTATTGTTGTATCCTACCAACAGTCCATATTAGTGTTGAATCTGAATTCTGCTGTTGTTTTATCCTACCAACAGATTAAATTAGATTTACATCTGAATTATGCTATTGTTATATCCTACCAACTGTTCATATTAGTGTTACATCTGAAATGTTTTATTGTTTTTTCCTACCAACAGTACATATTAGTGTTACATCTGAATTCGTATATTGTTTTATCCTACCAACAGTTCATATTAGTGTTACATTGGAAATCATATATTTTTTTATCCTACCAACAGTTCATATTAGTAGTTCATCCGAATTCTTCTATTGTTTTATCCTACCAACCGTTCATAATAGTGTTACATCTGAATTCTTCTTTTGGTTTATCATATCAACAGTTCACATTAGGGTAACATCTGAATTATTCTATTGTTTTTTCTACCAACAGTTCATGTTGGTTAAATCTGAATTCTTTTATTGTTTTATCCTACCTACAGTTCATATTAGTGTTACATCTGAATTCTTCTATTGTTTTATCTACCAACAGTTCATATTAGGGTTACATCTGAATTCTTCTACTTTTTATCCTACCAACAGTTCATATTAGTTTTACATCTGAATTCTTCTATTGCTTTGTTCTACCAACAGTTCATATTAGTAATTAATCTGCATTTTTTCTATTGGTTTATCCTACCAACAGTTCATAATATTGTTACATCTGAATTCTTCTTTTTTTTATCCTACCAACAGTTCACATTAGGGTAACATCTGAATTATTATATTGTTCTATCCTACAAACAGTTCATATTAGTGTCTGAATTATTCTATTGTTTTTTCTACCAACAGTTCATATTAGTGTTACATCTGCATTCTTCTATTGTTTTATCCTACCAACATTTCAAATTAGCTTTATATCTGAATTATGCAATTGTTATATCCATATCCTACAAACCGTTCATATTAGTGTTACATCTGAAATGTGTTATTGTTTTATCTTTCCAACAGTACATATTAGTGTTACATTTGAATTCTTCCATTTTTTATCCTACCAACAGTTCATATTAATTTTACATCTGAATTCTTCTTTTGTTTTATCTTACCAACAGCTCACATTAGGGTAACATCTGAATTATTATATTGTTCTATCCTACAAACAGTTCATATTAGTGTCTGAATTATTCTATTGTTTTTTCTACCAACAGTTCATGTTAGTTAAATCTGAATTATTTTATTGTTTTATCCTACCAACAGTTCATATTAGTGGTATATCTGCATTCTTATATTGTTTTATCATACCAACATTTCAAATTAGTGTCTGAATCTTTCTATTGCTTTATCTACCAACTGTTCATATTAGTGTCTGAATCTTTCTATTGCTTTATCTACCAACTGTTCATATTAGTGTCTGAATCTTTCTATTGCTTTATCTACCAACTGTTCATATTAGTTTTACATCTGAATTCGTATATTGTTTTATCCTACCAACAGTTCATAATAGTGTTACATCTGAATTCGTCTTTTGTTTTATCATACCAACAGTTCACATTAGGTAAACATCTGAATTATTATATTGTTCTATCCTACAAACAGTTCATATTATTGTCTGAATTATTCTATTGTTTTTTCTTCCAACAGTTCATGTTAGTTAAATCTGAATTATTTTATTGTTTTATCCTATCAACAGTTCATATTACTGTTACATCTGAATTATTCTATTGTTTATCCTACAAACAGTTCATGGTAGTGCTACATCTAAATTCTTCTATTGTTTTATCTACCAACAGTTTATAATTAGTTTTACATCTGAATTCATTCTTCTATTGGTTTATCCCCCACCTGTTCATATTAGTGTTACATCTGAATTCTTCTATTGTTTTATCCTACCAACAGTTCATATTAGTGTTACCTCTGAATTCTTCTATTGTTTTATCCTACCAACAGATCAAATTAGTTTTACATCTGAATTATGCTATTGTTATATCCTACCAATTGTTCATATTAGTGTTACTTCTGAAATGTTTTATTGTTTTATCCTACCAACAGTACATATTAGTGTTACATCTGCATTATTATATTGTTTTATCTACCAACAGTTCATCTTATTGTTACATCTAAATTATTCTATTGTTGTATCCTACCAACAGTCCATATTAGTGTTGAATCTGAATTCTGCTATTGTTTTATCCTACCAACAGATCAAATTAGTTTTACATCTGAATTATGCTATTGTTATATCCTACCAACTGTTCATATTAGTGTTACATCTGAAATGTTTTATTGTTTTTTCCTACCAACAGTACATATTAGTGTTACATATGAATTCTTCTTTTATTTTATCTACCAACTGTTCATATTAGTGTTACATCTGAATTCGTATATTGTTTTATCCTACCAACAGTTCATATTAGTGTTACATTGGAAATCATATATTTTTTTATCCTACCAACAGTTCATATTAGTAGTTCATCTGAATTCTTCTATTGTTTTATCCTACCAACCGTTCATAATAGTGTTACATCTGAATTCTTCTTTTGGTTTATCATATCAACAGTTCACATTAGGGTAACATCTGAATTATTCTATTGTTTTTTCTACCAACAGTTCATGTTGGTTAAATCTGAATTCTTTTATTGTTTTATCCTACCTACAGTTCATATTAGTGTTACATTTGAAATGTATTATTGTTTTATCCTACCAACAGTACATATTAGTGTTACATCTGAATTCTTCTACTTTTTATCCTACCAACAGTTCATATTAGTAATTAATCTGCATTTTTCTATTGGTTTATCCTACCAACAGTTCATAATATTGTTACATCTGAATTCTTCTTTTTTTTTATCCTACCAACAGTTCACATTAGGGTAACATCTGAATTATTATATTGTTCTATCCTACAAACAGTTCATATTAGTGTCTGAATTATTCTATTTTTTTTTCTACCAACAGTTCATATTAGTGTTACATCTGCATTCTTCTATTGTTTTATCCTACCAACATTTCAAATTAGCTTTATATCTGAATTATGCAATTGTTATATCCTACCAACATTTCAAATTAGCTTTATATCTGAATTATGCAATTGTTATATCCTACCAACAGTTCATATTAGTGTTACATCTGCATTCTTATATTGCTTTATCCTACCAACATTTCAAATTAGTTTTACAGCTGCATTCTTCTATTGTTTTATCTACCAACAGTTCATATTAGTGTTACATCTAAATTATTCTATTGTTTATCCTACAAACAGTTCATATTAGTGTTACATCTGAATTATGCAATTGTTATATCCTACCAACAGTTCATATTAGTGTTACATCTGAAATGTGTTATTGTTTTATCTTTCCAACAGTACATATTAGTGTTACATTTGAATTCTTCCACTTTTTATCCTACCAACAGTTCATATTAATTTTACATATGAATTCTTCTTTTGTTTTATCTTACCAACAGTTCACATTAGGGTAACATCTGAATTATTATATTGTTCTATCCTACAAACAGTTCATATTAGTGTCTGAATTATTCTATTGTTTTTTTCTACCAACAGTTCATGTTAGTTAAATCTGAATTCTTTTATTGTTTTATCCTACCAACAGTTCATATTAGTGTTACATCTGCATTCTTATATTGTTTTATCCTACCAACATTTCAAATTAGTTTTACATCTAAATTATTCAATTGTTTCATCCTACCAACAGTTCATATTAGTGCTACATCTGAATTCTACTACTTTTTATCCCACCAACAGTTCATATTAGTTTTACATTTGAATTCTTCTATTGCTTTGTCCTACCAACAGTTCATATTAGTAATTAATCTGCATTCTTCTATTATTTTATCCTAATAACCGTTCATAATAGTGTTACATCTGAATTCTTCTTTTGTTTTATCATACCAACAGTTCACATTAGGGTAGCAACTGAATTATTATATTGTTCTATCCTACAAACAGTTCATATTAGTGTCTGAATCTTTCTATTGCTTTATCTACCAACTGTTCATAATAGTTTTACATCTGAATTCGTATATTGTTTTATCCTACCAACAGTTCATAATAGTGTTACATCTGAATTCTTATTTTGTTTTATCATACCAACAGTTCACATTAGGTAAACATCTGAATTATTATATTGTTCTATCCTACAAACAGTTCATATTAGTGTCTGAATTATTCTATTGTTTTTTCTTCCAACAGTTCATGTTAGTTAAATCTGAATTATGTTATTGTTTTATCCTACCAACAGTTCATATTACTGTTACATCTGAATTATTCTATTGTTTATCCTACAAACAGTTCATGATAGTGATACACCTAAATTCTTCTATTGTTTTATCTACTTACAGTTTATATTAGTTTTACATCTGAATTCTTCTATTGGTTTTTCCCCCAACTGTTGATATTAGTGTTACATCTGAATTCTTCTATTGTTTTATCCTACCAACAATTCATATTAGTGTTACATTTGAATTCTTCTATTGTTTTATCTACCAACAGTTCATATTAGTGTTACATCTAAATTTTTCTATTGTTTCATCCTACCAACTGTTCATATTAGTGTTACATCTGAATTCGTATATTGTTTTATCCTACCAACAGTTCATATTAGTCATTCATCTGAATTCTTCTATTATTTTATCCCACCAACCGTTCATAATAGTGTTACATCTGAATTCTTCTTTTGTTTTATCATACCAACAGTTCACATTAGGGTAACATCTGAATTCTTCTATTGTTTTATCTACCAACAGTTCATATTAGTATTACATCTGAATTCTTCTATTGCTTTGTCCTACCAACAGTTCATATTAGTATTTAATCTGCATTCTTCTATTGTTCTATCCTACAAACAGATCATATTAGTGTCTGAATTATTCTATTTTTTTTTCTACCAACAGTTCATGTGAGTTAAATCTGAATTCTTTTATTGTTTTATCCTACCAACAGTTCATATTAGTGTTATATCTGAAATGTTTTATTGTTTTATCCTACCAACAGTACATATTAGTGTTACATTTGAATTCTTCTACTTTTTATCCTACCAACAGTTCATATTAGTTTTACATCTGAATTCTTCTTTTTTTTATCTTACCAACAGTTCACATTAGGATAACATCTGAATTATTATATTGTTCTATCCAGCAAACAGTTCATATTAGTGTCTGAATTATTATATTGTTTTTTTCTACCAACAGTTCATGTTAGTTAAATCTGAATTCTTTTATTGTTTTATCCTACCAACAGTTCATATTAGTGTTACATCTGCATTCTTCTATTGTTTTATCCTACCAACATATCAAATTAGTTTTACATCTGTATTATGCTATTGTTGTATCCTACCAACTGTTCATATTAGTGTTACATCTGAAATGTATTATTGTTTTATCCTACCAACAGTAAATATTAGTGTTACATCTGAATTCTTCTATTGTTTTATCTACCAACAGTTCATATTAGTGTTACATCTGAATTCTTCTACTTTTTATCCCGCCAACAGTTCATATTAGTTTTACATCTGAATTCTTCTATTGCTTTGTTCTACCAACAGTTAATATTTGTAATTAATCTGCATTCGTCTATTGTTTTATCCTACCAACAGTTCACAATAGTGTTACATCTGAATTCTTCTTTTGTGTTATCCTACCAACAGTTCACATTCGGGTGACATCTGAATTATTATATTGTTCTATCCTACAAACAGTTCATGTCAGTGCTACATCTAAATTCTTCTATTGTTTTATCTACCAACAGTTTATATTAGCTTTACATCTGAATTATTCTATTGGCTTATCCCCCACCTGTTCATATTAGTGTTACATCTGAATTCTTCTATTGTTTTATCATACCAACAGTTCATATTAGTGTTACCGCTGAATTCTTCTATTGTTTTATCCTACCAAAAGTTCATATTAGTGTTGCATCTGAATTATTCTATTGTTTTATCTACCAACAGTTCATATTAGTGTTACATCTGAATTCTTATATTGTTTTATCCTACCAACAGTTCATGTTAGTGTTACATCTGAATTCTGCTATTGTTTTATCCTACCAACAGATCGAATTAGTTTTACATCTGAATATATGCTATTGTTATATCCTACCAACTGTTCATATTAGTGTTACATCTGAAATGTTTTATTGTTTTATCCTACCAACAGTACATATTAGTGTTACATCTGAATTCTTCTATTGTTTTATCTACCAACAGTTCATATTATTGTTACATCTAAATTATTCTATTGTTGTATCCTACCAACAGTCCATATTAGTGTTGAATCTGAATTCTGCTATTGTTTTATCCTACCAACAGATCAAATTAGTTTTACATCTGAATTATGCTATTGTTATATCCTACCAACTGTTCATTTTAGTGTTACATCTGAAATGTTTTATTGTTTTTTCCTACCAACAGTACATATTAGTGTTACATATGAATTCTTCTTTTATTTTATCTACCAACTGTTCATATTAGTGTTACATCCGAATTCGTATATTGTTTTATCCTACCAACAGTTCATATTAGTGTTACATTGGAAATCATATATTTTTTTATCCTACCAACAGTTCATATTAGTAATTCATCTGAATTCTTCTATTGTTTTATCCTACCAACCGTTCATATTACTGTTACATCTGAATTATTCTATTGTTTATCCTACAAACAGTTCATGGTAGTGCTACATCAAAATTATCCTATTGTTTTATCTACTAACAGTTTATGTTAGTTTTACATCTGAATTCTTCTATTGGTTTATCCCCCAACTGTTCATATTAGTGTTACATCTGAATTCTTCTATTGTTTTATCTACCAACAGTTCATATTAGTGTTACATCTAAATTATTCTATTGTTTCATCCTACCAACAGTTCATATTAGTGTTACATCTGAATTCTACTACTTTTTTATCCCACCAACAGTTCATATTAGTTTTACATCTGAATTCTTCTATTGCTTTGTCCTACCAACAGTTCATATTAGTAATTAATATGCATTCTTCTATTGGTTTATCCTATTAACAGTTCATAATATTGTTTCATCTGAATTCTTCTTTTGTTTTATCCTACCAACAGTTCACATTAGGGTAACATCTGAATTATTATATTGTTCTATCCTACAATCAATTCATATTAGTGTATGAATTATTCTATTGTTTTTTCTACCAACAGTTCATATTAGTGTTACATCTGAATTATTCTATTGTTTATCATACCAACAGTTCATATTAGTGTTACATCTGAAATCATATATTGTTTTATCCTACCAACAGTTCATAATAGTGTTACATCTGAATTCTTCTTTTGTTTTATGATACCAACAGTTCACATTAGGTAAACATCTGAATTATTATATTGTTCTATCCTACAAACAGTTCATATTAGTGTCTGAATTATTCTATTGTTTTTTCTTCCAACAGTTCATGTTAGTTAAATCTGAATTATTTTATTGTTTTATCCTAACAACAGTTCATATTACTGTTACATCTGAATTATTCTATTGTTTATCCTACAGTTCATGGTAGTGCTACACCTAAATTCTCTATTGTTTTATCTACTAACAGTTCATATTAGTGTTACATCTGAATTCTTCTATTGTTTTATCCTACCAACAATTCATATTAGTGTTACATCTGAATTCTTCTATTGTTTTATCTACCAACAGTTCATATTAGTGTTACATCTATATTTTTCTATTGTTTCATCCTACCAACTGTTCATATTAGTGTTACATCTGAATTCGTATATTGTTTTATCTACCAACAGTTCATATTAGTGTTACATCTAAATTATTCAATTGTTTCATCCTACCAACAGTTCATATTAGTATTACATCTGAATTCTACTACTTTTTATCCCACCAACAGTTCATATTAGTTTTACATCTGAATTCTTCTATTTCTTTGTCCTACCAACAGTTCATATTAGTAATTAATCTGCATTCTTCTATTATTTTATCCTACTAACCGTTCATAATAGTGTTACATCTGAATTCTTCTTTTGATTTATCATACCAACAGTTCTCATTAGGGTAACATCTGAATTATTCTATTGTTTTTTCTACCAACAGTTCATGTTAGTTAAATCTGAATTCTTTTAGTGTTTTATCCTAACAACAGTTCATATTAGTGTTACATCTGAATTCTTCTATTGTTTTATCTACCAACAGTTCATATTAGTGTTACATCTGCAATGTATTATTGTTTTATCCTACCAACAGTACATATTAGTGTTACATTTGAATTCTTCTATTGTTTTATCTACCAACAGTTCATATTAGTGTTACATCTGAATTATTCTACTTTTTATCCTACCAACAGTTCATATTAGTTTTGCATCTGAATTATTATATTGCTTTGTCCTACCAACAGTTCATATTAGTAATTAATCTGCATTCTTCTATTGGTTTATCCTACCAACAGTTCACATTAGGGAAACCTCTGAATTATTATATTGTTCTATCCTACAAACAGATCATATTAGTGTCTGAATTATTCTATTGTTTTTTCTACCAACAGTTCATGTTAGTTAAATCTGAATTATTTTATTGTTTTATCCTACCAACAGTTCATATTAGTGTTATATCTGAAATGTTTTATTGTTTTATCCTACCAACAGTGCATATTAGTGTTACATTTGAATTCTTCTACTTTTTATCCTACCAACAGTGCATATTAGTGTTACATTTGAATTCTTCTACTTTTTATCCTACCAACAGTTCATATTAGTTTTACATCTGAATTATTCTATTGTTTTTCTACCAACAGTTCATGTTAGTTAAATCTGAATTCGTTTATTGTTTTATCCTACCAAAAGTACATATTAGTGTTACATATGAATTCTTCTTTTGTTTTATCCTACCAACAGTACATATTAGTGTTACATCTGAAATCATATATTGTTTTATCCTACCAACAGTTCATATTAGTAATTCATCTGAATTCTTCTATTGTTTTATCCTACCAACCGTTCATAATAGTGTTACATCTGAATTCTTCTTTTGTTTTATCAAATCAACAGTTCACATTAGGGTAACATCTGAATTATTATATTGTTCAATCCTACAAACAGTTCATATTAGTGTCTGAATTATTCTATTTTTTTATCCTACCAACAGTTCATATTAGTGTTACATCTGAATTATTATATTGCTTATCCTACAAACAGTTCATGTTAGTGCTACATCTAAATTTTTCAATTGTTTTATCTACCAACAGTTTATATTGGTTTTACATCTGAATTCTTCTATTGGGTTATCCCACACCTGTTCATATTAGTGTTACATCTGAATTCTTCTATTGCTTTATCCTACCAACAGTTCATATTATTGTTACCGCTGAATTCTTCTATTGTTTTATCCTACCAACAGTTCATATTAGTGTTACATCTGAATTCTTATATTGTTTTATCCTACCAACAGTTCATATTAGAGTTACATCTGAATTATTCTGTTATTTTATCCTACCAACAGTGCATATTAGTGTTGAATCTGAATTCTGCTATTGTTTTATCCTACCAACAGATCAAATTAGTTTTACATCTGAATTATGCTATTGTTATATCCTACAAACTGTTCATATTAGTGTAACCTCTTAAATGTTTTATTGTATTATCCTACCAACAGTTCATATTAGTGTTACATCTGAATTATTCTATTGTTATATCCTACCAACTGTTCATATTAGTGTTACATCTGAAATGTATTATTGTTTTATCCTACCAACATTACATATTAGTGTTACATCTGAATTCTGCTATTGTTTTATCTACCAACAGTTCATATTAGTGTTACATCTAAATTATTATATTGTTTCATCCTACCAACAGTTCATATTAGTGTTACATCTGAATTCTTCTATTGCTTTGTCCTACCAACAGTTCATATTAGTAATTAATCTGCATTATTCTATTGTTTTATCCAACTAACCGTTCATATTAGTGTTACATCTGAATTCATATATTGTTTTATCCTACCAACAGTTCATATTAGTAATTCATCTGAATTCTTCTTTTGTTTTATCCTACTAACGTTCATAATAGTGTTACATCTGAATTATTCTATTGTTTTATCTACCAACTGTTCATATTAGTCTTACATCTGAATTCGTATATTGTTTTATCCTACCAACAGTTCATATTAGTAATTCATCTATTGTTTTATCCTTCCAACAGTTCACAATAGGGTATCATCTGAATTATTATATTGTTCTATCCTACAAACAGTTCATATTAGTGTCTGAATTATTCTATTGTTTTTTCTACCAACAGTACATGTTAGTTAAATCTGAATTCTTTTATTGTTTTATCCTACCAACAGTTCATATTAGTGTTACATCTGCATTCTTCTATTGTTTTATCCTACCAACAGTTCAAATTAGCTTTACATCTGAATTATGCTATTGTTATATCCTACCAACTGTTCATATTAGTGTTACATCTGAAATGTTTTATTGTTTTATCCTACCAACAGTACATATTAGTGTTACATCTGAAATCATATATTGTTTTATCCTACCAACAGTTCATATTAGTAATTCATCTGAATTCTTCTATTGTTTTATCCTACCAACCGTTCATAATAGTGTTACATCTGAATTCTTCTTTTGTTTTATCAAATCAACAGTTCACATTAGGGTAACATCTGAATTATTATATTGTTATATCCTACAAACAGCTCATATTAGTGTCTGAATTATTCTATTTTTTTATCCTACCAACAGTTCATATTAGTGTTACATCTGAATTATTATATTGCTTATCCTACAAACAGTTCATGTTAGTGCTACATCTAAATTCTTCTATTGTTTTATCTACCAACAGTTTATATTGGTTTTACATCTGAATTCTTCTATTGGGTTATCCCACACCTGTTCATATTAGTGTTACATCTGAATTCTTCTATTGTTTTATCCTACCAACAGTTCATATTATTGTTACCGCTAAATTCTTCTATTGTTTTATCCTACCAACAGTTCATATTAGTGTTACATCTGAATTCTTATATTGTTTTATCCTAACAACAGTTCATATTAGAGTTACATCTGAATTATTCTGTTATTTTATCCTACCAACAGTGCATATTAGTGTTGAATCTGAATTCTGCTATTGTTTTATCCTACCAACAGATCAAATTAGTTTTACATCTGAATTATGCTATTGTTATATCCTACAAACTGTTCATATTAGTGTAATATCTTAAATGTTTTATTGTATTATCCTACCAACAGTTCATATTAGTGTTACATCTGAATTTTTATATTGTTATATCCTACCAACTGTTCATATTAGTGTTACATCTGAAATGTATTATTGTTTTATCCTTCCAACATTACATATTAGTGTTACATCTGAATTCTGCTGTTGTTTTATCTACCAAACAGTTCATATTAGTGTTACATCTAAATTATTATATTGTTTCATCCTACCAACAGTTCATATTAGTGTTACATCTGAATTCTTCTATTGCTTTGTCCTACCAACAGTTCATATTAGTAATTAATCTGCATTATTCTATTATTTTATCCTAATAACCGTTCATAATAGTGTTACATCTGAATTCTTCTTTTGTTTTATCATACCAACAGTTCACATTAGGGTAACAACTGAATTATTATATTGTTCTATCCTGCAAACAGTTCATACTAGTGTCTGAATCTTTCTATTGCTTTATCTACCAACTGTTCATATTAGTGTCTGAATCTTTCTATTGCTTTATCTACCAACAGTTCATATTAGTGTTACATCTGAATTCTTCTATTGCTTTGTCCTACCAACAGTTCATATTAGTAATTAATCTGCATTATTCTATTATTTTATCCTAATAACCGTTCATAATAGTGTTACAGCTGAATTCCTCTTTTGTTTTATCATACCAACAGTTCATGTTAGTTAAATCTGAATTCATATACTGTTTTATCCTACCAACAGTTCATATTAGTAATTCATCTGAATTCTTCTTTTGTTTTATCCTACTAACCGTTCATAATAGTGTTACATCTGAATTTTACTTTTGTTTTATCATACCAACAGTTCACATTAGGAAAACATCTGAATTATTATATTGTTCTATCCTACAAACAGTTCATATTAGTGTCTGAATCATTCTTTTGTTTTTTCTTCCAACAGTTCATGTTAGTTAAATCTGAATTCGTTTATTGTTTTATCATACAAACAGTTCATGTTAGTGCTACATCTAAATTCTTCTATTGTTTTATCTACTATCAGTCTATATTAGTTTTATATCTGAATTATTCTATTGGTTTATCCCCCAACTGTTCATATTAGTGTTACATCTGAATTCTTCTATTGTTTTATCCTACCAACAGTTCATATTAGTGTTACATCTGATTTCTTCTATTGTTTTATCTACCAACAGTTCATATTAGTGTTACATCTGAAATGTTTTATTGTTTTATCCTACCAACAGTACATATTAGTGTTACATATGCATTCTTCTTTTGTTTTATCTACCAACTGTTCATATTAGTGTTACATCTGAATTCGTATATTGTTTTATCCTACCAACAGTTCATATTAGTGTTACATTTGAAATCATATATTGTTTTATCCTACCAACAGTTCATATTAGTAATTCATCTGAATTTTTGTATTGTTTTATCCTACCAACCATTCACAATAGGGTATCATCTGAATTATGCTATTGTTATATCCTTCCAACTGTTCATATTAATGTTACATCTGAAATGTTTTATTGTTTTATCCTACCAACAGTACATATTAATGTTACATTTGAATTCTTCTACTTTTTATCCTACCAACAGTTCATATTAGTTTTACATCTGAATTCTTCTTTTGTTTTATCTTACCAACAGTTCACATTAGGGTAACATCTGAATTATTATATTGTTCTATCCTACAAACAGTTCATATTAGTGTCTGATTTATTCTATTGTTTTTTCTTCCAACAGTTCATGTTAGTTAAATTTGAATTCGTTTATTGTTTTATCCTACCAACAGTTCATATTAGTGTTACATCTGAATTATTCTATTGTTTTATCTACTAACAGTTTATATTAGTTTTACATCTGAATTATTCTATTGGTTTATCCCCCAACTGTTCATATTAGTGTTACATCTGAATTCTTCTATTGTTTGATCCTACCAACAGTTCATATTAGTGATACCGCTGAATTCTTCTATTGTTTTATACTACCAACAGTTCATATTAGTGTTACATCTGAATTATTCTATTGTTTTATCTACCAACAGTTCATATTAGTGTTACATCTAAATTATTATATTGTTTCAACCTACCAACAGTTTATATTAGAGTTACATCTGAAATGTTTTATTGTTTTATCCTACCAACAGTACATATTAGTGTTACATATGAATTCTTCTTTTGTTTTATCCTACCAACAGTTCCCATTAGGGTAACATCTGAATTATTCTATTGTTTATGCTACAAAAAGTTCATGTTAGTGCTACATCTAAATTCATCTATTGTTTTATCTACTAACAGTTTATATTAGTTTTACATCTGAATTCTTCTATTGGTTTATCCCCCAACTGTTCATATTAGTGTTACATCTGAATTCTTCTATTGTTGTATCCTACCAACAGTTCATATTAGTGTTACATCTGAATTATTCTATTGTTTTATCTACCAACAGTTTATATTAGAGTTACATCTGAAATGTGTTATTGTTTTATCCTACCAACAGTACATATTAGTGTTACATATGAATTCTTCTTTTGTTCTATCCTACAAACAGTTCATATTAGTGTCCGAATTATTCTAATCTTTTTTTTCTACCAACAGTTCATGTTAGTTAAATCTTAATTCTTTTATTGTTTTATCCTACCAACAGTTCATATTAGTGTTACATCTGCATTCCTCTATTGTTTTATCTACCAACTGTTCATATTAGTGTTACATCTGAATTCGTATATTGTTTTATCCTACCAACAGTTCATATTAGTGTTACATCTGAAATCATATATTGTTTTATCCTACCAACAGTTCATATTAGCAATTCATCTGAATTCTTCTATTGTTTTATCCTACCAACAGTTCATATTAGTGTTACATCTGGATTCTTCTATTGTTTTATCTACCAACAGTTCATATTAATGTTACATCTAAATTATTCTATTGTTTCATCCTACCAACAGTTCATATTAGTGTTATATCTGAAATGTTTTATTGGTTTATCCTACCAACAGTACATAGTAGTATTACATCTGAATTCCTCTATTGTTTTATCTACCAACTGTTCATATTAGTGTTACATCTGAATTCGTATATTGTTTATCCTACCAATAGACGGGATTTTAACTGACACCATTGATACACTGCAGCACCATTCCCTTAGCCTTACGTCCAGCGCCCTAGACCACTCGACTACATCCACTCCTTAAAGAAAGAGCTTCAATAGTCGTAGTGTTACCTTCTCTCGTAAGGTTTTAATATAGGGATAGACGTAAGATATGTGTATAAGCGTGTGTAGATGGTATATATATATATACTTAATATTATAATTTGACAGCAATCTAACTCAGCAATTTTTAACATATTGTATAGGATAATAATGGTTGTCCTGAAATGAAGTGTTTCGTTGGCGCCATTCCCTTGCACGACCGTCGGTATAGCGTTGCAAAAAAACGACTTTCATCAGACCAGTGGACCCGTCTCGATGTGCGAATAGTCCACCCCAAATAATCATGTGACCAGTCAAATCGAGCATGGCGATGACATAATGTCAACTGTGGACGTTTTATGGGTCGCCGCGCTCGCATTCCCTGATGGTGGAGGAGTCTGATTACAGTGCGTGTGCTAATGTGGCCTCCAAACGCTAAATTACCACGACGTGCACCAGCTGTACTGAACGGCCGTTGTCGCGCCCGTCTGTATATGAGCCGGTTCTCTCTCGTCGTCGTTTTGCGAGGCCAACCAGCACGTGGACGGTCTGTAACATTCCCCGTTTGACGAACACGCTGCATCAGTCGTACAATGATGGAATGGTTAACTCTGAAGTGGTCTGCCACCCTTCTATGGATAAAACCACCATTATGCATTCCAACTGCTGGCCACCTTTCTGGTATGGTTAATTTTCGCCGCATCATACCAAACCAATAGCAAAATGAAACTTAAAACTCTACACAAAAAATCAGCTTTCGTTCGCAAACACAAATGTTGAAAAGTAAACGTGGTACTTTACACACCCTGTCATATACACATAAATAAAAACTGATCAATAACCTGTTTCACAGGTAAGTAAGTATGTGTGAACAGGTAACGAAAACAGCAAACCGATTTGAAATAAGTGTCGGACTGCATATATATCACCTTTCCTGCATGATGTACGATTCAGTAGATTTGACGGACAAAAATAACTACTGTTCAGTTGTAGCAATTTTTGATAGAGTTGAATATAATTGAGGTGATGCGCTTTACTTATTGTGCTAATAGATTGAAAACAAAAGAAAAACGGAACCTTCAGCACAGTTCCTATATTTAATCGGAGTTCGTATAAACATATCCAAATTCGATACGCCTAACACATATATATATATATATAACGCCTCATGTTCGTGCTTGATACATATTCATTAATAACAAAAAAGCTCGCCGGGTTGCATTAACAATACGGGATTCACCAAACACAGCCTTGGTGCTACCATGTTAAGAGTGCCGGGAACCAAGTTGGGTTGAGCAAAAGGCGGCAGAACTTGTATTTGCTTCTATTTCGCTACATAATCATAGCATTCGGAATTAAGATTAGAGAATGGTTAGATAGTAATACAAATACCATTAGCATAATAAAAATATCAATTCATTGGAACATGTATTATATAAATTAAATTCCAACTGGAACTTATGTTACATGATAAAATATCTTTGGAATGAATACTACTGATAAAAAGAGAACATTTATATAATATTTACTGTGATCGGTATAACTGTTACATAGTATTTATTCTTATCAGTATAACTGTTACATCCTATTTATTCTGATCGGTATAACTGTTGTATAATATTTATTTTCATTTAATAGAATCCAGAGATTTTAATTATCACCAGGTAAAACACTTGTTTGATGTAGACAGAAATCAATGAAGTGAAAGAAATCGCCTGATTTTCAAGAATGAAAGTTATATTCATCAACATATAAGTTCTCCTTACAAATGGAATAACTGTAATGGTTATGGAAAAAGTAGTCCATGAAAAAAGTTATGAAGAAAAAATATTACTAGAATATGTTTCTATCTGTTACAAATACTCTTAGGAAGAAATATACATTGATAATGATGCCGATGGTTTAGTTAGGTTTGTGGTGCTTAACGCCACTTTCAATAATATTTCCGTTATATCGTGGTTGTTAGTTATATTGATGGAGGAAACTGGAGTGGCAATTCATTGAAAAACTGTTTCAAGTCGAGTACACATCTCCTGGGTGATATTCGACCTCACAACGTTAGTGATGATACCGAACATGAATAAACAGTATTATACCCACATATGTTTATATATTGCTATGAAATGTTGAACGTTCAATATTTGTGAAATGTGTGCTTATTAATGATAAATTTAAATGAATCATATTTTAGACAATTTTTTTTTCTTTACATTTTTAAACAAAAATAACATTGAGGTATTATCTCATAAATAATATAATTGTTTTTTTTTTTTTTTTCAAAATGTGTATATGTATCTGGAAATAGGAATGGTTCATTGATAATTGATGGTTAGGGCTATGGGTTTTAGCATTATTTTCAATAATATTGAAGCCATACCGTGGCGGTAAGATTTATTAGTGGAAGAAACAGACTATAACATCTCTCTTTTCTATTTGTTTTTAAAGAATTTTAATTTGAATTTTGGTATTTAACGCCACTTTCAGCAATATTTCAGCTATATCATGGCGACCAGTTTTGGTGATCAAGGAAGCCGGAGTACCCGGAGAGAACCAACGACCCTGGACAAGCAACTGGATAAAGAACCCATTGTAATAGCTCTTTATTAGCATTATGCTCATGATGAGTGGTCCATAGTAGACCTGTTGCACTGGCAAAATTATCCGTCCCTACCCATCACATTTCCTTGTCTCGAGTCCCGTGGCGCTTAAATTATTCTCGTCCTGAATATAGCTGAAAAATTGCTCGCTGGACGTTAAACATCAATCAATCAATCAATCATAGTATGTCACTTCGCCGCTTTTTGAATTACCGTTATTTTCTTTATATCAGATTCTTTGTTCCATGCTCAATCTGCTTCCAAGAGAAAAAAAGAAGGTAACTTGCCTGATCGCAGGTTTGCTCGGAATCATAATAATATGTCCGATTGGAGCGAAATGTCCAAGAGCGGACAACTGTTTCAGCAAGCACAATAAATATCCAATTATGTATGTTGGTCTAGTAGAAAGCTGGCTTCATGTTTTCACCTAAAATAATATGTTCTATCAATGATATAGCTGAAACATTGTTCATTACGCATTACACGCCACCCACTCACTGACTCACTGACTGACTCACTCAATACATGGAAACCGAACTGGTTGCGTAATGTTTAGTGTGGTCTCCTCGAGGCCGGTAGATTTTGGGCTCGAGCCTCGGTCTGGTCAAACCAAATATCATTAATTGGTATGTGTTGCTTCTCCGCTACGCACGCAGCATCAAGGAGAAAGACCAAAGACTGGTTGGCTCGGAATTAGAATAAGGTGTCCGAGTGAAACGACATATCTACCCGCATACTCTTGTTTCAGTGTGCTAGCACTATACAAATCAAGCTAAGTGTGTTCGTCTAGAACAAGTCGGACCCTATCATCATATCATTGAAAATTAACTTGTTCTCGCCATGGTATAGCTGAAAAAGTTATGAATTGGCGCAAACCAATACTCACTCGCTCAATATATGGAAATATGGTATATCAATCAATGTATAATGTCAACATTATCAAGGAAGATTTGTAGATATAAATAAAAATATAATTATTGTGCAACACAATTCAACTAATGCCCTACAGGTACATGTAGTACGAATTATACAGTATTAACCTGCTCATTAAGGGTAATTACGGACAAAAATGACATATATTTGATGAGCAGGTCAGCACTAATGTGACAATGTTTGTTTGTTTGATAGTGCTTAAAGCCATTTCCAACAAAATTTCAGTTATATCGTGGCGTTCAGTTTTATTGGTGGAGGAAACGGGATGACCCGTAGAAAATCATTGACCTGTAGCAAGTCACCTACAAACGTTATTACATAATGTTGTACACCTGGCCATGATCGAGATCCGAACTCACTACAGTGGTGATGATCACTGATTGCATAGGTATTTGTAAATCCAATTACCTGACGATCACGGCCATGACGGCCCCTAATCAGACAATAAAGTATGTCATAGGAATAATTAGGACTATAACTGACCATCTACATAATAATAAAATACATTGATTACTCATATGACAATGTTTGGTTTTTGTTTTTTCATGGAGTAGACAGTATTTGATAAAATAATCTACAAATGGAAACTTTCTATTTTTTAACGCTTGAGTAAGATTATAAAACCGAAGAAATGTAGCAGACTTGTGTGATATATGGTAAAAATTAGAGACATATGCTAACCAATTCGAATATTATAGATGTCGTAGATATGTCGAAGATATGTGTATATTTTGATCGATTCAAGCAATGGAAACTATATATATTTTGTGGAATTATATTACTACTTTTTCTTGTACAAATGAACATTTCATAAGCACAGGACAAATACAGAGATGAGCCGTTAAAATGGCGGCGGGACGGGGATCAAAATAAGCATATTCTAGTAACAGGAGCAGCTGGTTTTATAGGACATTACGTGGTTATGAAATTAAAACGTTATGAAATTAAAGTTATCGGAATTGATAATTTTAATGATTATTATAATGTGTCATTAAAATACTTACGTTCGAATATCTCCGGTGTTGTTCTACATTTAGATGTATGTGATTCTACTGGTGTTACGAATCTCATCAACGCACATACCATTACACATGTAATACACATGGCAGCTCAAGCTGGTGTACGATATTCATTGACATACCCCCAGGCTCATGTGCGATCAAATTTAGAATGTTTTGTAAAATTATTAGAAGTAATAAAGTTAAGGAATATCAAACTAATATATGTCTCGTCTTCATCTGTTGATGGCGAAAACACGGAAGTACCATTAAGCGAGAGCCACCCTGTCGACCAACCCGTATCTTTATACGCAACAACCAAACGTGAAAACGAACTGATGGCGCATGCGTACTGACATATGTACAAACTCCATTCTGTCGGTTTACGTTTCTTTACAGTGTATGGTCCTATGGGTCGACCAGACATGCCATATTTCTCCATTCTGTCGGTTTACGTTTCTTTACAGTGTATGGTCCTATGGGTCGACCAGACATGGCATATTTCTCCATTCTGTCGGTTTACGTTTCTTTACAGTGTATGGTCCTATGGGTCGACCAGACATGCCATATTTATCATTTGTGAAAAACATTGATGAGAGAAAGCCGATACAGGTACATAATTTTGGAAAGTTGTCTCGGGATATTACTTATATAGATGACATTGTTGACGGGATCGTCAAATATATTGACGTTCAGTTTGACTGTGAAATATTAAATCTAGGACGAGTTCAACCGCAAAATGTAATGACCTTTATTAAAACAATTGAAAGTTTCATGGGTAAAAAAGCTATTTTAAATTTTGTTGAGATGGAAAAGGGTGATTTACTTACAACGTATGCCGATATTTCAAAAGCACAACGTGCAATTGATTATAATCCGCGGGTTTCTCTTAAGGAAGGCACCCAAAAAATTGTCAACTGGTACAAATCTGCTAAATGACATCAATATTATATATTGGATCAGCTTTAAAATTGGGTTGTCTTGTGTATTGCAAAGCATATTTTTATTATTTTGTACCGACAATGTACATATTGTGTGTTTATTATGCAATGTGAAAAAGTAATCCAGCAAATTTGATCAACAAATAGTCATCGTTTCGTCGTTACGTGTGTTCTTTTTCATGTCATCGCATTACTGTTGTCGTTTCTTGCCCTTTGCATTGCATGAATCAGAAACAAGATGCATACTATTTGTTGGCTAGTGGGGAATAGCAACAGTATTCTCGTCAATCGTAATATTCAGAATATTAAATGATTGCAGGATAAATATATTGTTCAAACGTGCCTGCCTGGTTTCTAAATTGAAAAGGCAATATTATGAATATGTATATTAACTGACTGTATTAAGCCAAATGTTTCCAGATAATCTTTCCAGATGACACAATAATAAAATATATAATACAATCAAAATTATTATCCAATATTAACGATGTTTGATTCGTCTTTACCTCAAGTTGTTTGTAGGAGAGCTCATGTCTTATTTACGTTATTTGTGTTCGTAACCGGATGTCCAACACATAGTGTGTTGTGTTTGTGTTTTTGCTTTGTTTTTCTTCGTGCCTATGTTGCCAGTTTCTCTGGATTATCCGCTTTGAGTGCACCTTCGGTATTCTCTAACGTATATATTCTTCTTATATCTGTGAGTACACCTTTGGTATTCTCTAATGCATATATTCTTCTTATATCTGTATTCAGGAGCATCATAATAAGACAAGGTTGATGATGTTGAAGGGATAATCAGAAATGGTAATTCAAAGACCAGACAATACATTGACGCAAAGAATAAAGACAAAAGATGAAAAATAGGCTGCTGCATTCTACACAGAAAACTAACATTTGAGCAACACAAACCCCCACAGGTTAATTCAGGTGCTTCGCAATGGTAGGTATTTCCTGTACCCATCGTGTTACTTTTGTTAAAAAAGTGATAGTTTAAGAACGAGGAATGAACGGTGTTATGATGACGACAAACCTAGCATGCACATGGTCATTTCTAAAACAGATAACCCGGAGCGTTTCGTCAAGTCAAGGTTGTGACCGTGAAACTTTTGAAGTGATGGCATCAACTTAACCACTAGGAACCCTTTTTCATTTGCTTTCTTGTTAGCAGAAATCCATTATCAGGAACATCAAACAGGGACCAGAAGCTTGGTAATGTCTTATAATCTGAGAGGTGTATTCTTAATTTGCAGGTTCTACTGAAATGTTGCTACATATAAATGTAAAGTTTACATTTCTTGTGTAGTCTCACTCTGACTTTCTAGGTATATGTCAAGGTATTAATCAGACCCAACTGTACCTATGGTATCCTTCATTCTAAGTGTCATGGAAAAGATACAATCATCATGATCATCCAGCTTCTATGGAATGAAATGAAAAACAAACAATACCACACTGTTGAATTAAATCCAAGATAAAATGTCAAAATCGCATGAAGAGGAAAAGTGGAAGATCACCATTCGTATAAAATGTATGCCTAAGGATCTAGATGTACTCTTGTAATATCTGTTCGTTTTATACACCTCCTTTACCGAATAGGTCTAACACCATGGATTCGCGCCCGGATTTGCAAATTATAAAACACGTACACTCTAAAACCATGGGTAATAATTCCCAAATGGGAGTTCACATGCTATGCGGAACGAATTAAATAGATCTCTTAACGACAAGACGGGACATGAACGGTTGTTTTTCCATTCAAGATGAACAGCTCCTAATACATTTCATGCGCACGAAATTAGATATCTACCATTTTTCACTATTACTAGATCGATACCTCTCTTTGGAGGATTATTAGACCCCGAGGGTAACATCCGCCTTGGAACTCAGTGGTTTATTAAATATGTTTTCATTGAAATTTACGGTTCCTAAATAATGCAATCATTATTAATTAAGAGGTGCTCCTCACTCAGGCATAGGTAACATTGTTCTGTCATAGGTAGCCTTGTGTGGTCATAGTTAACCTTGTTCGGTCATATGTAACCTTGTTCTGTTATAGGTAGCCTTGTGCGGTCATAGATAACCTTGTTCGGTCATATGTAACCTTGTGTTGTCATATATAGCTTTGTGTAGTCATAGGTACCCTTGCTCGATCATAGGTAACCTTGTTCGGTCATATGTAACCTTGTTCTGTTATAGGTAGCATTGTGCCGTCATATGTAACCTTGTTCGGTCATATGTAGCTTCGTGCAGTCATATGTAGCCTTGTTCAGTCATATGTAGCTTCGTGCAGTCATATGTAGCCTTGTTCAGTCATAGGTATCCTTGTTCTGTTATAGGTAGCCTTGTGCCGTCATATGTAACCTTGTTCGGTCATATGTTGCTTCGTGCAGTCATATGTAGCCTTGTTCAGTCATATGTAGCTTCGTGCAGTCATATGTAGCCTTGTTCAGACATAGGTAACCTTGTTCTGTTATTGGTAGCCTTGTGCCGTCATATGTAACCTTGTTCGGTCATATGTAGCTTCGTGCAGTCATATGTAGCCTTGTTCAGTCATATGTAGCTTCGTGCAGTCATATGTAGCCTTGTTCAGTCATAGGTAACCTTATTCTCTCATAGGTAACATTGTTCGGTCATAGGTAACATTGTTTGGTCATATATGACCCTTCCCGGTCATACGTAACCTTGTTCGGTCGTAGGTAACCTTGTTCAGTCATAGGTAATCTTGTTCGGTCATGGGTAACCTTGTTCGGTCGATTTGGCTATCCTGTTTATGCCCGTTATATTTGAAAGTTTCAGTCTTAAATAATGCAATATTTTAAAATTAAGGTCAGCCACAAGTATACAGATGGCGCAATAATACAATGTAATCTCGATGGATTTCCGTTTCTATACATTTACTATATATGACAACAGGTGAACAACAGTTGTCATACATTACTCGGAGTGGCCCGGGTGGCTTAATGAGTTAGGTCGTGTGATCTAACAACTCATGCAAACCTATCACCAATACGTCGTGCGTTCGCGCCCAGCTTTGTAAATTATAAAAAAGGTGCACTCGACTCGCAGCCGCAAGTGATAAAGTTTACCAGTTGTTTGCACAGGGTCAGTGGTTCTCTACGGGTGCCCGGCTTCCTCCACCACTAAAACTGGTCGCCATATAGCTGAAATTTTGCTGAAAGTGGCGTTAATCACCTAAATTTAAATTCAAATTCAAATTCGTACATTATTCGGTTAGTTCAAGTGAAAACAGCTTATTCTAATATATCGCCAACCAGTATATGTCGGTATATATCTACTTGTAGCACCTGCGCACTCAAATTATCGATTGGAAACAAAATAAAACATAATTTAAAAAGTTTCTGTAATGATTAAAAGCCTACAAGATCGTTTGCATGAGGTCATACACAACAACTACACTAGCGCTCGGGGAAAGAAATCGAATATAAATGCCCAACCCATGGTCAAATGAGCACAAATCTGCGGCTGCCATGCATTATTTCTTAAATAACAGTTGATAGACATTATTCAGTTATTTCAAGTGACAACAGCTGAATAACAGTGGTCATACGTTATTCTGTTCAGAACTTATAAAATAAGCCCACCAAACGTCCATTCTGTCAGGTCCAGACGGCTCCCTATTGTAATATGGTATTCTGCTTAGTCAAACACGTATTTTATCATTGTCGGGTATCCTTTGTAGCTTACTAGAATATCCACCCATGTGAATCGTTCTACTTTCATTTTGTTGTGTTGGTTAATACTTTGCACGTGTTCTACTATATATAGCCTTTGTTTGTTTTCTATGTTTTGATTCTGTTCGCTTGTTGTTTTATGTTAACGTATTGCGTCTGATATTTTATTTGTTCATTGGCTGTTTCTGGATATTTTTTGTCTGGAATTTCAAAATCTTTCTGATTGGAATTTTTTGCTGGGGGGTTTTCTGAACATATCCATAATGTGCGGATGAACAACAAATAACATACATACAAATAGACAACAGATAATTTACGCGCTCCTTCTTCATCTCAAAACATTACTGAAAAATACAAAAATACAAATTCATGTTATTATATTTGAATGTATTAGCAGTGAAGGGAAATATTATATTTGTATGATACTTCTGATATCAGTACTATTTCTAAAGAACTTATTACTGCGACAATATAAACAACCACTTGTACATGTGTAATAGAAACATCGATTTTGCCTTTGTCTTAGATTTTTGAGATTGGATTTTGGAGCTGTTGAGAATGTGTAGTATGTTTTAGCTTTTCATTAGTGCTATCGATTTTGCCTCTGTTTACGATTTTCTGATTATAATTTGGAACTGGTTGGAAAGTGTAGTATTTTGTACTTTTCATTAAGACCATCGAATTTGCCACTGTCTACGATTTTTTTGATTGTATTGCAGACATTCTCCGATAGTGTGTTATTTATATTTTTTCATTAGGGATATCGATTTCGTCTCTGACTACGATCTTGTCGATTGGAGTTTGGAACTACTTCGATAGTGTGGTAATTTTTTAGGGTTTTTCATTAGGGATATCGACTTTGCTTTTCAATGATTTTTCGATTAAAATTTGGAACTTTTCCGAAAGAGTATTCTTACTTTTTATTAGGGATATCGACTTTGTCTCTGTCTACGAATTTTCCTATTACAATTTGGAGCTGTTCCGAAAGTGTAGTTTTTTTTGGTTTTCCTAAAGGTCATTGATTTCACCTGTTCGCGATTTTCAGATTATATTGTTTTGTTTTGTATCTTATCTGTGTACCTGTCCTTCATTGCATTGTAGCTTTGATATATTATGAACAGATATTTTCCTAAACACTAGCCTAACGCGATGCATTTTATATCACTCCAATATTAATTTCATAAACAATGAATAGAACAGATGTTGGAGTGGACGTTTTTCTATAATTTCACTTGCTACCTATGACCAGGTGAGATTGATGTATAACAGAGTCATTAAGGTCATTGTAAATATGCGGATTTTTTTTTTAATAAGACATCAAAGGGTCAATCAGAATCCGTATATCGAGGAGGAATGGAAAACACAATGGTCAAAAGATAAAAATACCAAAGAACTAACAACGATCTTCAAAACATTTACATAAAACTAAAGATCGAGCAACACGAAACTATAGTATGATGTCACAACTAATTATTAACAATAGTTTATATCAATTAATTATTATTTTGTTTGATTCAAATCGTTTTCACTTCGAATTACACATTACATGAATTAGTTAATTGTGTTTACATAAGCTTAAATTAATTAACAATATGACGACAACTTACCATAACAACTGAATTTGGTTATTCTGTGATCACACATAGCCATACCAAGGTTAATCATTCATAGACAACCCGTAGATAGAAATGTATGCTGTAAATTTCTATCGTCACGCTGAGGAGAGTATATCTTATTCAATACCTGGTCATAGTATATGAAAAAGAATGCCTCGAGGCGAAGCCGAGATGCATTCTTTTTTATATACTAATAACCAGGTATTGTATAATCAATTATGCCCATACTTTCTTTGTCGACTGTCATGATTACCAATTTTTATTAAATTAGGCAGTATATGCCAGATTAGATTGAATGAGTATCAGCTCAAAAGCATTTCCTCAAGTCACAACATATGTGGTATATGAAAAATATTCAATAACACAAGACAAAGAAAGTATGGGATAATGCATTGTATGCCACGCATTTTACCTGGCATACATGTATCTATTTTAAATAGTTTATTGCAGGTTTTCTTTTCTTAAATATATGTGTTTTTATTTATTTCTTTGATTTAATGATTATAATATATATTATGTCCAATGGATAAGGGCACAAAGCAATATTATAGCTGATCTGTTGGAGAAGAGTTTGAAGACACCAAAGAATCCATAAATCAAAGAGGAGAAGACAAGACAATACAATGAACAAATGAAAGAAGATAAACGAACAAACAGCGATCTACAAAACATACATATAAAACTAAAGATCAAGTAACACGAACCCAACTAAAAACTAAAGGACAAACAACGATCTACAAAACATACATATAAAACTCAAGATCAAGTAACACAAACCCAACTAAAAAGAGGGAGTAACCACTTGACAATTCGTAGAACTTATAAAATAAGAGGAATCATTTTGAAAATAGTGTAATGGTAAAAAATATTGAGAATGTAATATGTATATTTATTTGGAAATACTAACCCTTTACAACGGGGGCAACCACCACCGGGGTAGTAGTGATTGCGTCCAAGATATGCTTACATATTATAAAACTATATACAGTACATACTAAAAATTATATATACAGTGAAATGATATACAATTTCAGCTTAAAATGTTTCTCTTTCTGTTGAGATCGTATTTAGTACATGTAAAACACAAACTGATTTGTAGACAAAGCTATTACAAAAACACATATCACACAAAATTTCCCTAAATATTTTCTAAATCCTTTTGAGAATTATCATCTAACATTTTTAGATAAAAAACAAATATAATAACATACATTTATAGTAAAATATATATTATGGCACTTAGTCATTCGGCGATTTGGGACCTTACTATAAAAATATTGCACAAACAATTCTTATCAAATTAGAGAAATGATATCCGAAATCATCGATTAAAACATATTTTTTTCATGTGGCGGCAATCCAGTAAAGTTAGCATCTACGTTTTGTCCACAAAATAGGGTTGTTATGTCCGAGTTTAACTCATTTCTCAAATTAGTGTACGCTTCACATTCAAGTAGCACGTGGTTCACATTTTCTTCATAATTGTTTGTACATATTGTACATTGAGGAGTAGTACGAATTTGCCCGCGGCATAAGGTACTGTTTACTGACAAGCAGTTGGTCCTTGCTAGAAGTTTGAGCCTTGAACCGCGAAAATCAATTATATTGATTACATATTTTTAAGTTCTAACTATGGTATTAAACATTTTGTACAAATGCAAACTTGATTTCGTATCTATATTGTCAAGTTCTTTTCTTCGTTTAAATTCACCTACAAATTTATAGAATGCACCTTTATTAAAACTTCCATTTATAAAATGATCTAGACCAACCGACTCAAATAAAGACCGTATGTAATCAAAATAAGGCCATTCCTTTATATTTTTACTAAATAGTTCATCAAATGTTTGCTTGCACAGTCTTGTTGAATGTAGGTATTTTAAACATATTTTATTGTCATACAAAACAAGACAAATGGATAAGACACAAGTTGTAAACTTATGATGTCTTCTCCGGTACATATATAAACATTAGCAATGACAATATATTACAAATACAGATAATATGAATAACTACTACAGCAAAGATTGAAAAATAACATAACAGGACAAAAACTGTTCTAATGGTTAGAATATAAGTCAGTTTTGTATAATATTTATCTTTAAGTACAAATACGGAAACATATATACAAGGTCGTTGTCGTCTGATGTATATTCAATATATAAATTTACTGGACAAATCTTTTAGAATTAACAATGTATTTGTGGACGAGCAAGAACAGTTTAGAGTTGTTGTCGTTTTCAAAAGAGCCATTTCCAAATAATATATATTTTCGATGCTTATATCAAAACCCAAATTACTCATGCCACGGAATAGTTGTATTCTGTGTTCATTATATATATTACATCTTAAAAAGAAATGATCCACAGACTCGATGTAATTTCCACAATCACAATTACAAGAAGTAATTCAATTACATTTGAATAGATCACATTTGAGGCTACTACATTTTTGACGTAAGCGGGCATGTAATATATTAGCAATTCTAATGCCAATAGAAAAATATAATGGTGGTTTGTCATGTATACCATAAGCTTTTCGTATTTCGTTTTTAAGCATTTGTTGGCAAGAAGAATTTCTCAAGTCTGTTGGCAGATTGTTCCAGAGTCTAATAGTACTTGGGTAAAAATAACTTTGACATAAACTAAGCCTTCCTGGGGGAATAGTGAAGTTTTTAGAGTTTCGTAAGTTATAGTTATTGGTTTGACTCACCGTAATAGGTGATACATCTTGAAGATAATCAGGTGATTGGCCACTGACTATGTCATAGAATAATGAAAGTTTTTTTTTTTTCACGCCTAACTGAAAGTTTTCCCCATCCCATTTCCTTATAGATAGACAGTATACTCGCATAAGACGTTAAACCGATTACTATACGTGCGGCTTCAAGTTGAATTTTTTCAAGCCGTTCTGAGTCGGCGAGAGTACAATTATCCCAAACCTCTCCTGTATATTCTAAAAGTGGACGAATAAAAGTTAAATACATAGTTTCAAGGAAATTTCGAGATACCTTAAATTTAAATTTTCGCAGAACTGCCACTTGTTTGGATGTTTTTGCAATAATAGTATTGATGTGGTTTGACCACTTGCAATCTGCACTTAAAGTGATACCTTAATGCTTATGACATTTTACCGGATAAATTTTATTTTGTTTTCTATCCAGAAGAACAAACCAGGAGGTATGTCTCTAGTATTAAAATAGACAATGTAGTTCAGAGAATCTTGAAAAATAAGAATTCTCTCTCTGGCTAAGAAATCATTGATTGGTTCCCATCCTAACTATAATAATAGAGCACTTATAGGAATATTAATTTGTGTACGTAATATAAATTTTGCCGCTTTGTATTGTATGCATTGTAGTAAATTATGCTGCGCTTCCGACGATATGAAATAGATGGGGGTATTACTGAGGTCCATAAAGCGTTTCCGAATTCTACCCTATTGAAGTCGCCGTGTTTTCCTAGGATCCTTACCATATCGTTTAGTTTATTTTCTAAATTTTCTTTTAGATACTTAAGAATATGATGAGTTGGCATAAGATTTCTAGACAAATATACACCTACACATTTGTAATTATCGGTTTCATAATTTTTTTCATTTCGAGATACTATTTCCTGTTTTGTCAATGCGTTAACCTACCACTGAAACCTTCAATTTTGAGTAGTTAAATTTTAGATTCCACTTACAAGCAAAATCATGGAAAATTTTAACGTTTTCCGGAGGTCGGATTCAGATTCTGCGATAAGAGCGACATCATCGGCGTACATCAGGGACTTTATTATTTTGTACGAAAGAGAGACTCCTATGTTCTCTTTTTCAAGCATACCGGAAAGGTCCTTCATCAAAATTGAGAATAGAGTAGGGGTCAGAATACACCCTGTTTAATTCCAAAGTCTTGATCGAACCATTCAGAAAGATACGATCCAAATATTACTTTGTTCTCTACATTACTGTAAATTTCTTTTAAAAGACGCCATATTTCCCATGTACCCCATTTGCAAACAATAAGTAAAGAAGACCCTCATGCCAAACTGTATCAAAAGCCTTCGATTGATCAAGTAAAGCTATATAAGTTTTTAGATGACTTTCGCTGGGAGCATATACCGTTTAATGTTAATAAGTGGTCCTCTGGACGTCCGTTTTTTTTAATAAAGGCACCTTGAATTTCACCGAGTACATTTCTATCCTCGAGGAAAGTCATACTAGTATTTTCCATAATACTTGCATACATTTTGTACACGTTTGAGGTCAGGGTAATACCTCTATTGTTATGTAGATCATAAATAGATGCGGACATATGAATGTTCAAGATCATTTACGGTTATGAACAGATTTGTAAGAGAGGTAATCATGATATCACCACCGAATTTTAGAAACTCCTTTGGAATTCCGTCAAGACCAACCACTCTGCCAGATTTCAATGCAACTAGAGCTCGTTGAACAATATAGGCTTGTATATTCAGAGAAAACATATTTTTTGTCGGAATTTTATCGTTGTGTGCTTGGGAAAGGATTTTTTAACACAATTCGTACATGGGCTTCATTTTTATGAGTTGAGTCAATGTAATATTAACAATAATAAACATCGTACCGCTTTATGTACAAAGCCCATTATAAATATATTAATATTTATAATATAACAAGACACACCAAGTATCATCGCCTAGTTACAAGGACACACGGCAATAGTATTGCTGTTCTGTTGACCTCTTGACAAGTCCTGGAACAATAACGATAACGGTATTAGTGGGGTTGGTGTTACTCGATCTTTAGTTTTATGTGTATGCTTTTTGTAGATTGTTGTTTGTTCTTTTGTAATTTTATTTTCTTTTGGCATGTGTGTTGTTCGTTCTTCTTCGATATTCAGATTCTGATTACCACTTGGCATCTTCAAACTCTTCTTATGAAATAGGCGGAACCATTTTGAAAATAGTTTCATCGGAAAATGAAATATTGAGAATGTCAAATAATATGGAAAACACAAAGCAATATCTTACCAGCTTTATGTACAAAGCCAATAATTAATATATACAAGCGTCATTGCCTAATTGTGTTATAGTCAAAATTAACAGTATTGCTATCACATGGGAAAATATTCTCAAGTAAAAATATAATTATCAAACAAACACACCCATAAACACAAAAAATGTAAGCATTCTAAAATAGCATATACTCCTACATATACAGGTAGTGTGTCATACTGCTCAATATCAGCTATGTCCGTAATGAGTCCATTATTCCTACGTCTAGACAATTCGCACAGGAGACCGATATTATTAAAAACGTAGATATATAATTTGTACGTGCAATAATTAGTCTCGAAAATGCGCAACGTCATTTAGATTTACTTGCTATATTACAATGCCTTGATTTATTTACAACAATCAATAATCACTCTGTATGTGTACCAAAACATCGACAAACATTATGTGTATGTACAATAATTAATACACTTTGTTATGTACATAAATTCAATAAACACTATGTGTACGTACGCAAATGCAACACACATTATGTTTATGTACACAAATTCAACAAACATTATCTGTACGTACAAAAATTAAACACACACTTTATCACGTACACATATACAACAAGCTCTCTGTGTACGCCCAATAATTCAACAAACTCTCTGTGTACGCACACAAATTAAATAAACACTTTTTTCATGTTCACAAAATAAACAAATACTCCGTGTACGCACACGTCAACGAACACTTTGCATACGTACACAAGTTCAATAAACATTCCTTGTACGTACACAAATTTAACCAACCTCATGTGTACATACACAAATTCAACAAAAACTCTGTGTACGTACACAAATTCAACAAACAGTATGTGTACGCACACAAATTGAACAAACACTTTATCATGTATATAAATACCACATACACAAATTCACCAAACATTCTGTGTACGCTCCAAAATTCAACAAACAATATGGGTACATGCACAAATTCAACAAACATTCTGTGTACGTACACAAATTAAACAAACATCATGTGTACTTACACAAATTCCACAAATACTCTGTGTACGTACACAAATTTAGCAAACACTCCATGTACGTACACACCATTAACAAACACCATGTGTGCATACACAACTTCAACACACAATATATGTGCGTATACAACATCAACAAACAATTTGTCATGTTAACAGACGCTCTGTGTACACACAGAACATCAACAAACAATATGTGTACGTACACTAATTCAATTAACACTCTGTGCACATACACAACATAAACAAACACTTTGTCATGTTTACAGACACTCTGTGTCCGCACACAACATCAACAAACACTATGTGCACGTACATAAATCTAACAAACACTTTGTGCACGTACAGAACATCAACAGACACTCTGTGTCCGCATACTACATCAACAAACACTCTGTGTACGTACACAAATCCAACAAACACTTTGTGCACGTACAGAATATCAACATACATTGTGTGTCCTCACACAACATCAACAAACACTCTGTGTACGTATACAAATTCAACACACACAGTGTGCACGTACAGAACATTAACAGACACTCTGTGTCCGCACAAAACATCAACTAACACTCTGTGCAAGTACTCAGTGACCAAGTGATTTTATTCATAAATTCATTTGTTGAACTTAATGGTCTTAAGAATTTTTGTGGTTATAATATCTTGTTACCTTTCTCCTTTCAAAAGTTATGGTACTTTGAATATAGAAAAATATGCACTTTTCAAATCCATTATTGAAACAATACTGCACAAATGTGAAAACTCCAGTTTTCAAGGATTATTATCTCCTTTATGTGAATTTCTCTACCACTCATAACTTATCATCCTGGTGTTTGGTCAGGGAGGTCCAAATATAAAGATTTCGACCAACACTGGATGCTTCTATATTTTTTCCTTCATAATCAAATATTGCATTGAAGATATTTGAAAATAATGTCCACAGCAGAAAATGACTAATTCCACTATCATGTTCAACATTAATGGCTGCACAGGCATTATTAATGTAGCTATACCACTCAAATTTGGTATGTAGGAGTTTTTCAGTATGCTCTATTCTATGAGAAACTTATAAAGTTTATGCATTATGTGCATAAATATACGCTTTGTTACCATGGTAACAGAATATTTGGGCAAAATTGTGAATTTTCATTACGTTTCATTTTAAATCCTCAGACACAACGCCCCTACCCCTGCATTTTTTTGCAAAATAGGAATTAGTATATGCGATCTTATAAAAGTTACCTCAATTTACTGGGATTTAATGGCTTATGTGTGCTTTGTTCCTATTGCAAACATAAATTACACACAAAAATTGTGAAAAAAACCCAATTGAATGAAGTTGGATATTTATAGTCATAAATCATCTTGTGTGACTCCTAAGCTCTTGTAAATATGCACTGAGGGTTTTTGCATCTTGCATTCATCAATGAATACCTCAGATTTGATGTATTTTAGTGGTAAGTGTTTGTTTTATTACAAAGAAACCAAAAAGAGAGTAAAAAATGACATAAAGAAAACTGTCCACCTGACGATATAAGACGACAGTCAAAGTCAGTGACAAATTTTAGAAAATGGAATATAAATCTATAAGTTAAAGCCAACATTAACATATATAGAAAATATTAGCGCTTAGCAAAATAAAATCCATTGAAAATCCATTGTTTTTCAATTTATTTTCCGACCATTTAAAATTATTGTTTTTCCATTTACACAACCTGCCATTACAACAGAATAAGGGAAAACACATTTAAAATCCATTTACACATTTAAAAACCATTGGCATTCCCTTGAAAAACCATTGACTTTTACTTGAAACTCCATTGAATTTCCATATATTTTGGCGAAATATGCTAATGAGCATGATCATTTCGATGATGTGCACAAGCTAATAGGACATAATTTCATAATCACATAATACAAATCCTTCATTTGTCCAACCAACCAGTGAATGGCACATGTATGTCCCAGCTATCCATAATGGAATATGTTTGAAATTAAAAAAAATCCATTGTCACACCAGCATAGAGTCTTCATCCTGGATCTCTCAGCATTTTGGACAGAGTTCTACAATCTTGTCTGAAAAAAAATGACAATGTATTGTACCAGTATTATAATAGCAGAATAATATCATTATGTAGGATGTAACCAAAAATGAGCATGGAATTGTACACAATATGTGCACTAGTCCACTATTGCTTGACATCATGATGGTGATGCTGTCATCAATTCTACAATTCTGTAATAAAAATAAAAGTGATATTGCACCAATATTAATAAATGTTGTCCCTTAAGCTTGCACAATATTATGTACTGGTTATTGAACGAGCATGATCTTGACTTTATAAGAGTTCAAGGTTTCAACAATGACATGTCTTTCAAAAAGTCACGTATTTTATCCATACTAGGCATTTTTATTTTGTCCAAAAATGATGTACAAATCGGACATCATCATAATCGTATTCATTGAATGTAACTTGCATGTTCTGGCTATGATATAGCTGAAGAAAATGATTGCAAAAGTGTCATTATCAAGTGAAAAAAAATTAGGCGTTTTTGTTTATTTAAAAAAAAAATCTGAAATGGGTACCGTTTTTCTACACAGTGACAGTGATACTGATTTTATATATGTCATTTGTGCAAATCAATAAGACTTATGTAAATTTATGTGTGTGGAAAATATAGTGACTGCTAATTAAATATCAGTGAAAGACGTTGCTTTTTCACCAGATTGCATTCACACAGTGCACTCAGCCTTAATTACACATTCCATTTCATTTTTTTTTTAAATCCAGTATCAGTATTCCCTGTTTTTTCCAACCGTTAGCCCAACACTCGTGTCATTGTCATTTTGTGCTCAGGTCACAAAAACTTGTATGAAAACTAAGGAGAGTCAGAGAGTGGAAGATTCAGGTCATGAACACATTAAAACAATTGCTATATTATAGATATTTACTTTGGAGTTTGTGTTTAAAAAAATTGGGCATAGGTTCCCCTCTACCGGAGCACTGCCCCTCCGGCGGTATGGCTTTTATCAAACATATGCAAATTACTTTGCAAGTTTTGAAATGAAACTGGGTTTTTTCACCCCCAAACCTATATCCAGACCAAAGGGAGGGACAAGAAAAAGGTTTATACTATTTAGGGAGGGGCTGTACATTGTAAATTTTCATTATTTTTTTTATGTTTTGAACCAATAAAATGCCTTTACAATAGCTACTGATTTTATGTGAATTTCATCCGAAAATCATTAAAAAAATAAAAAAATAAAAAAATAACTACAGATAATTTAGGATAAATCAAAATAACTTTTACTTACATCCTGTCCATTTTTTCTGGATAATTTCCTGAATAGAACTATCGGCCGCCATATTGTTCACTGGGAACGTCTTGGTAACCTATGTGACGTTTCATAACAATTTTGGCGTGCATCGGGCTTTCTCATCCTTTCTGATGCTGAGCCTCAAGAGCAATGTCAGTCATGATCCATTCATGTGGTAGAGAAAATGGAGAGCTCTATCCCGATATCATTTTTGTCAAAATCGGCCGACCGCAACGACTTACGCAGATGGAAAGAAATTTATTTTTTTATAATTTTTTTCGAGAACTTTAAAAAAAAAAAACAATCCCCACGTTTTTATTAAAAAATTGAGAACTATTCCTTTCTTTTGAAACCGAAATGAAGCATTGATTTTAACTGGTTCATTATCAGATTTGTCAACAAACATCACGAGTCACGTCTCGATTGTTTACCAACTTCGAAGTTGTTACGACGTTAGCGTTAACCGGCAATCGAGTTGTATGTCTTTTAATACTTATATCGTTTAATGAAACACATTTGGTATCGATTGAGAGGGAAATATACATTCTTTCAACATGCTTTAGGTCAAACCACTTTGTCATCGTATAAAAAAAATATGAGAGTTTACATTTTGTCATCTGAAACCAAATTACGTTGATCCAGAGAGAAAATGCCGTCACTTGGCATACAGTATGAACAAAGCTCAACAGGCAATCTGTATAGGTACAAAAAGAAATAATATTATGTTTACTTCGTGTGAAGCAAACTATGGCACGAGCGAAAAAAAGTACACCCTATGAAAATTAAATTAATGGTACACAAGCTTTTACGAAACATGAGTAACTCACCCATACATGCTATAATGACAATACTATTAAATCAATGCCACTCAATGATATGGATATTTAATTTTGTATTTTTTGTGTTAATTATGAATGTTTTTTTCCTGGCATAAATCGATCGTGCCAGTCAATTATTAGTATGTTCACTCTATTAATAGTTCCATCAACAAACATTTAATCTAGAATGTCATATTCCGCCCCTTCTATGTCGATTTTTACCGTAATGTCATCTGTTGTAGCTGTGTTGTTCTTCAACCAGGAAGAAAAATCTATTGATTCTATTTTCACTTTCCTCGCATTTTTATGATAAGGTTGATTGTTATTGAACATACTACCTCCCGTTAACAAACTAGGGCGATTATTTAACGTGAATTCCACACCTTTATTGTTAATCCAAGCAGCTTTCTTGATAACTCGGATATCAAGATCTCTATGTGTTGTCCAATACGTATCCATATGTTCATAGTTGAGAGGATTTGCTTCGAATGCCCATATAATGGACGGAACACGTTCAGGGTATGTTTTCGAGTACCAATCGAATGTGTCACCATTTCGAGCCCCAAGATTAATATATACATATTTTGGTTTCTTTTCATCTTCAATAAAATTAGAACTGTTTTTGCTAGTATTAAGATCCACTGGTTTACCAATCGAATATATTGGTATTTTAACATATTCCTACTGATATTTTATTTACACATTTGTTGTTTCTGAATCTTTTTTGCCTGTGATTTCAAAAAGATCCTGATTCGAATTTTTTGCTGGGGGTTTTCTTAACATATTCATAATGTGAGGGTGAACAACAAATAACACACATATAAATAGACAGCAAATAATCACATTCTCCTTCTTCATCTCAAAGCATACCTGCAAAATACAAAAATACAAATTCATGTTGTTATAATGAATGCATTAGGAGTCAGGAAAAAAATAATATCAGTGTGAAACTTAAAATCGCATTACTATTTGGTGCCGTCGGTATCGTGATCGTATAGTAGTAGGATTTACACTTAAGTTGTGAGTTCGAAACCGCTCATGTCGGTTGTTTTCTCCGTGTACTCTGATCTTCTTCACCACGATACAACTGAAACATTTTTGAAGATTGCCTTTAACACCATAACCACCACTACAATTTGTAAGAAAAGAAGAGTTTAAAACACTACTACAATATGAACAGCCGTAATTATATAACATACTCCGCTATTAAATCACGCCACTTTTTTTTTATTAAAGTGTCTGTACCAAGCCAGGAAAGTGAACGGTCATGAATATATGGATTAATAAAAACACCTTTCCGGTTGAAATGTGGAAGTGTCCCGACAGTGTGACATCTTTTGTTTTTCATTATGGGTACAGACTTTCCCTCTAAAGACAATTTTCCGATTTTTTTGGATGTTGTCTAACGCCACTTTTATCAATATATCAGTTATATGGTGTCAGTTATTTTTGTCGGTTGAGGATATGGGTAATAACAAAATTACCGAACACCGAGCAATCTTCCAAAGGGAAAGGCAATACTCATAAATCAACAAACAGACAAAATCAGTCAACAGCCGAACAACTGAGGAAACCGGAGGACCCAGGGAAAAGGAACGACCTATCGCAAGTCACAGATAAACTATATCGCATAATGTTGTACACCTCTCCCTGATCGAGATTCGAACTCACAACATCAGTTTTGATAAGCACTGCTTGCATAGGTAAATCCAACTTCCATACGATCACGCCCACGACGGCTCCTGCTATTGGCGCGTAAAACTGTTCCGTATAAGGCAGATTTCATACAAAGGGCCTTTCAAGAGAAACGAAAAGAACCTAGCCCGATCCTTTACTTTCACGCTCGCTATATTGGTAATGTCCTCTTTACTAAATAATTCTAGGCTTGGTGGTTCCGTTGATCGTATCTACCACATTGAGCTTATAATAAAGGATACTACATTTACAGACATGTCTGCTTCATACCGTTGCCTATACCTCGAAATTGACAGTGATAGGCGGTTAGGAAATAAAATGTTCGACAAAATAGATCATTTCAATGTTTCCATTGTGAACTTTCCATTTATATGTAGCAACAATCCAGCAGGACCCGCATATGGAGTGTTAAATGTGATTATGAAATATAGCCATCGTCTGCTGTATTATAGAGTTGCACCAATTTACATCAGGTACACCTTATATACCACAGAAAAGAAAACAAAACTTACAAATTTGATCATTGTATCATATCGGTGATCGTATAGTCGCTGCTTAGCGACCCCTGCAGATTTACACTGAGAGTGCGAATCCTATCGGAGAAGTTTTGTCTTTTTTTTTAGCAACATAATGTGTTTCGTTATTAATTTCGATTAAAGTGATGAACATGTAGACTATATTAAGAGCTAGTCTATGAGAAATCCATGCAAAATTTAAAATGTCGAACAGAAGCAAGGTCCGAAAATCCGTTGTATATCATATGTGCCCCGAAGTGTAACATGTAGTGACTCCATCAAAAGTGCAAATGGGTCGTTCTATTTTTAGAAATAGCCATTTCTATTTTTAGAACAGATTCAACTACCAGAGAAAAATATTCAAGTGTAAAATTGCTCTCTTTGAATACCAACGTATTGTCGATTGAAGAGACGAATAATATTTTGTTTTTTGTTTTAGAGGCAGCTGTTATATCTTAACAACCTTTTAAAGTCAATGTAATCATTAAAGCATACAAGTTGCAAACTTTCCAAATACGGAGAGGTAAAAAGGGAATGATCTAGTATGGTGTTCCAAAAAGCTAATAACTTGTAAGGTAACTCCTAAATTTGTTTCTTTTTGTTATCTTTGTAACAGACAGGGATACAATATTCAGTATGTAGAAGGTTGTGGCTTTGCAAATGAGTATTATAGTACTTTTTGAACAAATTAAAAGTGGTGATTTTAAAGACAAACGTGGGGAAATTTCTGACTGATAGTAGGATTTTTCCTGAAAATAATCCACCAATACTGATTGGAAATCACATAAATTATATTTATATTGAATCAATTGCATAAACATACTTGATAAACAATATCTGTGTTGTAGTTGGTACGAATCTAATAAATGTGGTGATAAAGTTGCTGTAAAGAGCTCCTTTTCAACTACAAGAGTAAAATATTACTATAAGAAAGGTGCCCCATTTTTTTACTTAGTTACCTCCCCTGAAATACTCTTCAATGTTTACATTGGAAATGCATGCTTTAATGAAAGGCGGTAACTATGTCATTCCTGATGACCAAGATTGGCTTAAATGTGCTTTTTAGTATAAATCAGAGTGTGTCCCAGCACAACATTATGCTTCTACTGCCATATGTGTCCCAGTTGTCCAATGTAACAAGCCAACTCAAAGACATTTACGGCCTACACGTAGGTGCCCAACTTGTTGTGATGATGATTGACCTCCCCAGAAAGTCTTCTTATTCTATATAGAAGTGGGATATTTGCAATAGACATTTCTATAGTAAATTTTCAAACATGTCCAAGACATAGAGATGGCATGGAAGTCTACTGGAAACGACAGAAGAGGACCTACCGATCTCCATCTCATCCTGCTAAGAGTTATGCGAAATGTTCAAGAGGAATGCAGACATCAACATGTAAAGATTTGGCTGATATCCATAACATTTCTTACAGTTGCAGCAGGTAAGAATCTTATCAATTGCTAATCTATATATATATTGAAGCACAAATTTTACATGATTTACATAATATAGAAAATACATGCGTGTACATTGCCAAACTAACTGTATTTAACGTTTGCAACAAGTATTTAAACTCCATACAAAACCAGCTTTTTTCGAAATAATATTATGAAGATATGTTTACTATAGAGGGCAGTGATCCCTGAGCCGTTTTATCATCTTGGTAGATGTTGATATTTTATGCACAGAAGACGGTCATGTCTGCCCTACATGTACCAACCCACTAACCCCCTAAAAAAATAAACAACAACAAACAAACAAACGAAAAATAAACACATATTGTACAACCTTGCACTACCAGCAATAGTACTTCTTGAAATATTTGGGAGTTAAGCACATTTCTTATCGAATGTCGTTGGGTGTCCAGCTTATTAATGTGTCAATCGCCTCAATGTTCCGAGTTGATTTGTTGCTGTCTCATTATTCTGTGCTATGCGAAGCTGTTTATTAAAAGGAATCTTCTCCTTACTATGGGGGCCCGGGTGGCACAATGAGTTAGGTCGTTGGATCTAACAATATATCTCCAATACGGCGTGGGTTCGCACCCGGCATTGTAAATTACACAAAAAGAGTGCACTCGACTCGCAGCCGCAAGTGATACAGTTTACCAGTTGCTTGCCCATAGTCGGTGGTTCTCTCCGCCGTCTCCGGGTACTCCGGCTTCCTCCACCACTAAAACTGGTCGCCATGATATAGCTGCAATATTGTTGAAAGTGGCGTTAAAACACAAAAAATCAAAAAAATAAATCTCTTTACTATGTACTAAAAAGATAACTTTATGTGGAATTCAATAATTGTTACCACTGATGGATTACAATAAATGATTTAATATTGTATTTCTTTCTTCAGATTCTGACATTCAGCTGTCATCACAGTCTATAGAAGTATTTTCCCAGAGTACCCAAATACCCTGACAGAGAGGAAAACTAAATGAAATATTTAATTCTGCAATGAAAACATTGTCCAGACCTTATCAAACGCTAAATTCACATATTAGTTTGCTTTATGAAAGTCTATCTTAAAGTTCAATGTCATATTATTCGAAAATGATAACAGGAGCTTTTCAAGTTATTCTGAAATATGTTGCACCAGGCCAAGACGACATAGTTATACAGAATGTTTGTAAGAAGTTGTGATTTGTACCTAATGATTCTGATGAAAAAATTGACACAATGACTCAAGCACTGAATGAAGCTTATCAACAGCAAAATGACAGGATACACCAGCTCCAAATCTTGTTTCTATTTGCACACTAACTCGCAAAGGAAAAAATACTGAAGTCAGTACTAGGAATCTAAGGACTGACTGTGCTTAAAATTGATACAGAATGACAACAGGTAGCGCTGACATCTCCAAGACAGATTTTAAATCCTCCTCTACCGTCCTTGTCAGTTCAATTCCTTCAATATTGTTTTGTGGATTTTTTTTTATTAATTATTACACAATGAATGTCCATCATGTGTAGATGACCATGACTTATTGGTTATAAATTGAGAATTTTAATGTTATGTGAAGAAAACATTAATTTTTCTATTGATTTCTAAGCAAATTATATCCCTTTGATTATATGAAATTTGGTTAAATCTAGAAATTATATTTATTTACTCAAACAAACTTTGTTATTATATATACATGTAAATGTCAAGAATGTGTATTCATCATTGAACTGTACATGTTGAATATGTCATTTTCAAAGAAATTTTATATTTTTTCAAGGATTTTGTTAGGACAATCCAGGCCATACTCCTGCACTACCAAAATCATACATATTTTTTTATGTATTGGCATTTTAAGGATATTGGTATATTTCATGTAGTCATTGTATTTTAAGCAAAGTCCTAACTCAATCATCAGTTGCAAATTGTACACCTTTGGTACAATTCGACAGCAAACACATGTAAGAGTAAAGATTGCATTTTTTATCTCAAATTTAGGCAATATTACAAAAAGGGGGGATTTCGATAGCTCATATTACATATGATATTCAAAAGCAAAGCAAAGCATTTTATCTGCAATATATTTAGTCAAAGAATATTGATTAACAACCAAAATAAAGCAAATTAAAGTGTTACCTTCAGAGATATAGCCCTCGGAATATAGCATATTTTTGCAAATTAGGCAATATTACAAAACAGGGAGGGGGGGTTCGGTAGCTCATATTGCAGATGATATTCAAAAGCAAAGCATTTTATCTGCTATTTATTTAGTCTAATAATATTGCTGCACAACCAAAATAAAACAAATTAAAGTGTTACCTTCACAGATATAGCACTCAGAATATAGCTTTTTTTTGCAAATCAGGCATTATTACAAAAAGGGGAGATTTCGATAGCTCATATTGCATATTTGAGTCAAAAGCAAAGCAAAACATTTTATCAGTTATATATTTAGTCTAGGAATATTGCTTAACAACCAAAATAAAGCAAATTAAAGCGTTACCTTCAGAGATATAGCCTTCAGAACATAGCCTATTTTTGCAATATTGAAAATTTTGAAATTTGCCAAGTTTTTGGAGTTATCTGTCCTTGAATGGTAAAGAAAGGGGTCCATTTTATATTAATATTGTCTTATAAGTAATAAAATAGGTTTCAAAACTGACCTTTTGTTGGCTAGTTTCTTGTCATAGTAATGGGAAAATTGTAGAAATATAGGTGTCGCCTCCTATGGTCATGATTTTCGAAAATTTGAGAAAAAGTTGATGCATTTGCAAATGTTGTGTGGTGGTCTACATTACCAACACATTTTGAAAAGGATTGGCCAACCTTGCTTCCGGACTGTTTTGCATGGTTTTCTCATAGACAAGCTCTTAAGTTGTATTTGTATTTGTATTTTACATGTAAGAATTGTGAGTGTACAGCAGATTTGTATTGATTTTTCGAAAGCCGTACAACGAACATTTCCTTGCATATATGCATATAAAATCATAACACGAATTTACATGCAAGCTGTTAATATCATATTTTTCTTCATCATTATTAACTATTCTGTCGTTTTGTTTTGTTTTAATTATTTTTTCTTTTTTCGAACATCACGTAAACCGTCATAATCACTAAAACTAAAGCAATTTAGGACATGTTGTTTTTATCTGAAGCAAACCATCAGAGCTTTTTTATATTTTGTTTTTGTCCTTGGTAGTTACTTTCTTAAATCCGCAGTTGAGAAATCGAATCATCTGCTATGTTTACTAAATCGCATTTTACCCAATCACTACTGTAAGTAATACATTTTAGTGACTAAATGCGAGAGCATAGTAGCCATGATCGCATTGGCACTGCCCTGTGATGGAATAGATAGTTATAGCAGGTGGTTCGAATCCAATCAATCCTAATGTGTGTTTGTCTATGTTGTTAAGTTTAGCTTCAGAGCTGTATTTTTGTCTGTAATATTATGAGACTATTAATGCATGTATTGCCAAATAACCTATTTGTCGTCAGTACTAAGACGGTATCTGAAATTATTGGTAACGGCCGAAAAGTGCAAATGTCTAAAAATACATCTTTAATATGACAGATAAGTTTCAACGGACAGAGGCGTGATCTCCAAATACACCATTGTTTTTTAACGATAGACCGATTGCTTGTTCTTGATATATTAACAACAGATTTCCTATTCAAAATATTCCAGACGAGGGACATTATTCATTCAGAAAACAAGTGGGATCTCCTCTGATGGAAACCCAAAATTGGAATTTGCTTGTTGACTGTACATAGAGAATGACTTGCATTCACATGAAAGGACAAACCAGAATTCCAAATTTCACCAAGTAAATAAAATGACTAGAATGAATATGTTTTCTGTTGGCAAAATAATCAAGTACATGTATTGGTTAATATTGTGTTAAATTGAAGTTTAAAAAAACTATTTTATTTGATCCAACGACTGGATAAAAGTTAATAAAGGGGGAAATTTAGAAAAATTATTTTCTGTAAAAGAAGATTTATAAAATTCAGCATTAAAATTGATAGATTAGAGGATTATATTTCTCATAAACAACATGCAACAGAAGTACCTTTTCATAAAAAAAAATAAGCCTGAATAACAAATTCAACAACATGTTGAAGTGTATACAGGTAGTTAAGTTGTAATATTTCTTTCACCAGGACATTCACAAAACTTTTTTAGCAACTTGGTTCTTGTTCAAAATATCTAAAAGAAATCGAAAAGTTTGAGATCTTGTTTCAGCTCTACTTTCTGACCTAGAAAATGTGCTACAACTGTTATAACAATATGTAGGACAATATAATTTATATTTTGGGCCAAATTCTTTACAAACATGCTATTCATTCTTGAAATATTTAAGAACAAGTCCTGGTTTTCAATTGAAATAAACCTTTTGACTTTCAGATGAAGTTTTACAAATTACACAATCAAAAGGTTATTTTCTGAATGACTAAATATAATATTATAATGTTTATGACACAAGGTGTCTTGAAAACTCTGATCCTTGTCTAAAAACTTGTCACTTATGCAAATATCAAATACTGTTTGAAAATGTAATGTTTCAACAGTAGTGTCATATCCACTATTTTTTTCATCAATCCAAATGGTTTAAAAAAAAAACAGGTCTTTTTTTCATCTTCAACACTCTTCCTTCCATTAGGAAATACATTTGTTGTACCTTTTTATTAACTGGCTCGTCATTTTCAAGCAGACTATTTTCAGTGGACATAGAATACAAAGTTTGTACTTAATTTCACATTTCTTACAAATACAATATAGAAATGTTAAATTTCTGTTTATAAACAAACAAAATTCAAGAGCATCTGAAACTTTCTGAATTAAATGAAGGTATCAGTTAGAGGAGATCATACTGTCCACAATTATACCCAAAGGGCCTGCATTTGTTTGATGATGTACTTTTAAATAATTGGAATGCTGGCCCATTTTTTTTTATTCATAATTTTTTTAGAAGAAAACAAAAATTTTATATTAATTTCCAAACCTGTATAAACTCACAACTTGGTTCTTTATGTAATTTCATTGAAGATAAATTATGTGACAGTTTTATGAGTTTCTGCAATAAAAATAAACAAGATATTTTGAATGGTAACAACAGTAAGCTTGATATTTATTTTTCCCTTAAAAATTGCTTTGATAGAGAAAAATACACTCAGATAAATGATTTTAAAACCCGCCAGTCTTTATGCAAGTTTAGAATCAGCACTCATTCTCTGAGAACTGAAAAGGCTCGATGCGATCAAAATAGACTGGACAGATCTGAACGTTTATGACAATATTGTTCTTTAGAAAAGATAGAAAATGAGCAACATTTCCTTTTAGAGTGTCCTTTATATAATACTTTGAGACATGATTTTATTGAAAAAGTTGAAAGTCACTGTTCAATTTTTCCTCTTTAAATAATTCTTCTAAATGTATTTGGCTTTTAACCGATGAAAACTTAACTGTTTTAAAGGAACTTGGTTCATAGATAAGTAAATGTTTAGAAATCAGAAAGTGAAGTCTTTTATTGGGCTAGCTGAATATTTTGGTAATTATTTCAGATCAAACTAGATATCAATGAACTTTGGTCATTGCTGCATTGATTTATTATTATTATTATAATGTGTATGGTTTAGATTGTTATTGACCTGACTGTGTTGTATAGTCATAATATAGCTTTTTTTGGCATGCTATGATGCCCCCAAGTCCAATTAGTGTAATTATTTGATTGTTTTTGCCCTTTATGGGCCCATTAATTTGGTAATAAAAATATTATTATTATAATATATTACAAACCAGTCTTTGTTGAAAAATGTAAGACTTATAATACATTCTTATTTTTATTTATTCAAATATTCAACATCAAAGGAAACTTTGTTCAGCGTCATGTTTATCAAAAATGGCGGCTGACAGCGACCTAAGTTACAAACCTCGTTTTGCAAATTAAAGGCGGAATGATAGCTATTTTTATATTTCGTAACACATTTGAATGATGGGTAAACCTATTTTTGACCATATTTTTTATTGACAACCAATGGGATGCGTTTGTGTCAGTTATTTTTAGCCTCAAAAATTTTCCGCCATACATTCTTTGCTACAACAACAAAAACAAATACCTCGGAAAATACCTTGTTGTATATATTGATATTATGTCTAATAAACACTTTCTTGTTTTTTTCTGCAACTTATATATATAACCATGATAATTCGCGTTTTTTTTTTAATGTGTTTATTCATATTTATCTGTCATGTAAGGTTTATTCCGTCATCTTCATGGTAGACAAACGTCGTTACGACATTACGATTATGGGCGACACCTGGTGGGTTATTATTATCTGCCCTTGCGTAAATGTTTTTAGCCTTATGGGAGGAGGTACGAAAGTTGATGTTGGCTTCCCGGCTGTTGCAAAAGGCAATTAAATGATGTTTCATAATTTCAGTCACGTGATATATATCTACGGCTACAGTCGAGCACGTAGCCTCTTGTACCTTCTTCACATTAAATGGAAATACAGCATTAAACCTTTTTTTCAATTCCCATTTTTTCGACATTCCAGGAAACATTTGTGTATGCAAGTTCATTAACCTACATAATTATTTGCTAACCTCATTCAAAAGGTAAAGACAGTAAATGCAATATAGGTAGGAGTTGATTTGTGGTCCGAGTAATAATACGATGCTTTTATTCTATATAAATAACATGATTCCATGTGTTGCTTTCCTGTAGGGTTGATTGGTTTATGGTGTCTAACGCCGCTTTCAACAATAATTATGTTATAACGTGGTGGTCCGTTTTATTGGTGGAGAAACCGGAGTACCCTTAGAAAACCACAGACCTGTGGCAAATTACTGACCAACTTGATCACATAATGCTGTATCGGCAATGTCTAATGTGAAATTTATTGGTATTAACAAAGCCTATAGAGAACTTTCGTTGCCTCGAACAACCTGTATATTTGATTATATATGTAAGACTCAGATCGACGCCCAGTCTCTGATCGACGCCCAATCCTCCAATCAACATCCAATTCTCAAGTCTGTGGCCGTTTTCCACTTTCTCAAATGTTCATTGAGGGCATGTTTTTGAAGAAGTGCTGGAGAAGTGGCAAGACCAGATTCCAGATGACGGATTCTCGATAATGAAAAAAAATATATATGATACTATATTGATGATATCTAAGAGTGAGAAATGATAAAAAGCACAAAAAAAAAAAAAAAATTGAATAACAAGTTAAAAAACACGCAAAGCAAAACTCTAATTATATTTCTTAATTTATGTCGCTTGTGTTTCTATTTTTTGTCCGGAATGCTACTATTAAGACAGGAAAATGAGTATTATAGCAAATACGTGTAGGCTGCATAAATATTAAAAATCAAACATAGAATAGAACATGGAAATCTACATAAAAACAGTTGAAAACATCCACTGCTTACCAGTTTTGAATTTTGGACTTTCAACGCCATTAAATGTATTAGATTTTTCTTTCAAACTTGGTTAAATTAGAGGGTCGCTGGTGAGTTTTTTTGCAGACGAAACGAGGTTCATGTGCAATGAATGTATGCCTGGAACTTTGACTTATTGATACAATATGCAATGCATATGATATGCAAACTTGACCAACATCAATCATGTGACAAGGTACAAGTATATTTGATCTTCGCACTGAATAGGATGTCAATTTCATAGCAATACATCGACTATATATCTGAGAATAAGCAAAGGACATCGATTTGAGAATGCCCTGAAATCGGACCGTGATTTGAGATAATGACGTCAGTGGACGCCGATTTGAGGTGTAGATGTTAATCATATACAAAATAAGTTTTATGTTTGTGTCACACATTATGTGTTCGTTGCAAACAGCCATTAGCCCTATTAGTGCTATGTTTTCGTTGAATTCTTAAAAATGTTATATGTTGTATATGACTAAGTAGTTCATTAACAGTCAAATAAAATATGCATTAATGGATTTCTAATGATGCATACTGTTTATTTTGATCACATATACTGTATTAGCTTATGTTGTCCATTTCCTTTCAATATTATATGTTATATATTTTGTAATCTGTCATTAACCCTATTGATTTTATTTGGTTAAATTCTTGAAATTGCTATGCGTTGTGTATAACTAAACGTGTCATTAACAACCAATTACAATATTTGTTAATTGATTTCTTATAATGTATGAATTTTATTTGAATAATAAACGTGTTTTCTTCACTATATTTGATCACACATGCAATATTACCTTCATGTTTTCTTTTTATTCTGAGAAAGTCCAAAACTCAACAATGCATACAGCGATTGACATATTATTTGTTCGTCACAAACAGCCATTAACCCTATTAATACAATTTTGTTATTAAATTCTTGAGAATGTAATACGTTATTTAGAGCTAAACATTTTATTAACAACCAATTACAATATGTGTTAATGGATTTTTGATAATGTATCATTTTTATTTTGATAACAAACATGTTTTCTTCACCATATTTGATCACAAACACTATATCACCTTTATTTTTTTTTTTTATTCTGATAAAGTCCAAAACTCAACAATGCATGCAGCGATTGATATATTATGTGTTCGTTACAAACAGCCATTAACCCTATTAATAATATTTTGTTATTACATTACATTATTGGTCTTTATTATGTAGTAGTTATTTTACAAGCTTTGATCAAGAAGAGTTTGAAAATACCAAAGGGGTAATCATAATCCCTAAATCGAAGAAGGACTGACAACCCAATGGCCAAAAGAAAAGAAAAACAGTACAACAGGAGAAGCAACGATCTTCAACACATCCATATAAAACTAATATTGAGTAGCACCAACCGCACTTAAAACATACGATGAACTCATGTGCTCTTGACGAGTTTCAGTTACTGTATATATCTAAATCCTGGTGATGAAGTTCAATTCAAGTAAATGCATATTTAGGGATATGTTTGATCAGAATAATAAGATATTGCTTGGATTCTTTTGGAATGTCGTTATTTCTTTTCGATAGAAACCTAATGTGAAATAATTATTGGTCTGTTTAAATAACAAGTGAAAATGGCACACATGATAATAAACTAGATAAGAAATGAAAACGAGAAACCTGTATCACCTCTAACATCATCATTCTTATTCTTTTCTTTTATCCTACGAAAGTCCCAAGTCCACAGTGCAATCAATGATTGATATAGTATGTGTTAACCCTAATAATATGTTTTGCTTATTTTGGAGAATGTAATACACTATGTAGAGATAAACATTTTAATTTTATTGACAACCAATTAAATTATCTTCGAATAGATTTCGTAAAATACATAACCTTGGGTTAGATACAAGACTTTTTTTTTTATTTTTTATTTTTTGGTTTTTTTTTTTTGGCAAATTATACTATTTAAGGTTTATGACTGATTGAAACTCACACATAGATAATGCATCCCGTTTTGCATGAATACTGTTTATCCTTAGCAAAACATTATGAAATACCAGAGAATAAAATCGGTGATTGATATATTATGTGTTTGCTACAAACAGCCATTAACCCTATTTTTTTGTTTAATCTTAATTCTAGTGAATTTACTATGTTGCTTAGAACTAAACATTTTATTGACGAACAAATCAATCATTTTAAATGAAAATCATTTAATAAATAAGTTATGTTTTGATTTTGATCTGTTTTCCCCTGTTTTGTTACAAATGATAGTATTTAAGGTAAATGGCTGTTTAAAACTAACAAAGGGGACGTCATGGTCGTGGTCGTATGGTAGTTGACTTGACAACTGTCTGTGAAATCCTTGCCTATCCCCACCAATGTTGTGAGTTCGAACCACGTTCATGGCGAGGTGTACATGATATAACATGATGTGATAAAGTTTGCCAGTGACTTGCGCTAGGTACTCTGGTATCCTCCTTCAATACAGCTGACTGCCACGAAATAACTGAACTATTGTTATTTAGAACAAAACATTTCATTGACAAACAATTAAATAATTTTCAATGGATTTCTTGTAATGATTCATTTTAATTTTAACAATAGACATGTTTCTACAATTAATAATATGTCAGGTTAATGACTGCTTTAAACTCATGCATACCTAATGCATGCCGTTTCGCATCAATATTATTAGCCCTTTGTAACCTTTCAGATATACTGTTCATAGGAACGTCTTTTCAATTACCAATGAAGTATAGCTGTTTTGTAAAAGCAGTATACATATTGATTGATTGATTGTTTCTGCTTAACGCCAAATGAGAACGAGATCGCAAATGAGAGCGATCTGAAACCAAGCACACCACGTTGTAAGTTTAAAAATGACTGTCTTTTCTGTGGTCAAACTGCATAAGACAACAAAAGGAAAATATAATATGACGTAGTTTGTGTAAGAACTCTTGAATTTCAATCATCAATTGAAGATGTCTGCAAAATGAGAAACGACAAATGGGGAGATGAAGTATATAGTAGAATACAAATGACACATTCTGATTTACATGCATCAGATGCAATATATCATTCACAATGTAATTATAACTTTAGAACATGAAGCAAATACCACAAACTGTTGCCACGACTCCGAAAGACAACTTAAAGGGGATAAAATTATCGTTCACAGGAAGACCAAAGAACGACACTGCAGACAATTTTTTTTCAAACGATTATGGCTCGTGTTGAAAAACTGCGAATTCTGCGAATTAAAGTATCAATAGTGGATCTAGTGCGAGAAAAGGAAGAGTTGTGTGGTGTTGACAAGGCATATTCTGTTATCCATATGAAAGAGAAAGTACAGGAGTATTTCGGTGACTCAATAGTGGTGACTGAACAAGATGGAAAACCAAGTGTTCTTACATTTCGTGACAATGTTTCTTCCATATTGCATGACTTTTACACTCGTGTTGGGAAAGGGGACAGAGAAGAGGAAAACTACCATATCAACAGCAGCACAGCTTATAAGAGAAGACATTAAAACACTGCCATCAAGGGACAATTACTACCCTTCTTGCGGACGAAATGCAGTCAGAGACCTCAAATGCCCCACATTCATTACGCATATTTTTAGACTCCTTGTTTAGTGAGACAGACTCTTCAACAAAGATATCAGCTATTTTCTAACATTATTGCATGGCATTCTTCGCCATTCCTGTTGCAGCATTTGGCAGAGTTGAAATGGAGCGTGAAAATGAAAATATTTTGAATCCCAAAACCAAAGCGGCTGAGGAAAAGTAACAAAAGAAAGTATTATGAATATTATTAAAACAATGTAATTGCAATGATTTATATATTTATTTTAAAAAAAAATTCAGTAATAAAGAAGTATTTCACTAGTAATAACTGCATCTTTATTTGCAGCAATGTTAATAAATTAATTGAGAAAATTAGTAACTTATAAAATTAGATTATTTCCTCTATACTATTTTTTTTTCAAGTTGAAGAGTTATAATGAGCAATTTACATTTTGATATTAAATTTCTGACGTACAATGCTTAAAATTATACTTTCGAATTATATAATTCCACAAACTTTAATTTAACACTGGTATCTGGTATGTTAGCTGTCCACATCATGCGGTAATGTTAGTGAAGAAACAACAATTGAATATTACCTATTGATAAAACTCCATTCGTTCATAATAGAATAAAAGTCTTCATAACCTGGGCTAGATAATTTATTAATCAACTCTGGACCTGTTTTGTAATGAGGCAGGAAACCGCTGTGGTGTTACACTTTTATGTGTGTTAATTTCGCTATTATACCGATAAACGTGTCCTCAATATGAATTATCCTTATGTATGGAATAGACCGATATAAAATGTTGATAACGTGCATGTTTGTAAGAATTATACCTCCAATTAAATATGGCGGCCATAGATCATATTCATACTCATCTACAGATATATGCCACTTCCATGACCGTCGTCTGAATGGCGTACTAAATGATAACTTATGGCCGATCATCTTCATATCAGTCGTAGCTATATTGGCTAACGCAACATTAAATACATTTATTGTGTTAACAAGTCGATCATCGTCTACAAAATGAACGAATTCAGTTTTAATTTGACGATCACGCAGCCATGCGATTGAAAATATAGTTTTGTAGACAAGGTTAGTGTAATTATCTATCAAGTTAAATTGGAGAATATCTTTGTATGTTCCAGATTCAAAATATACCAGTGTTTGTAGTTCCTTAGTATATCCCAGAACAAATATTGTTTTCATTCGAATGCTTTTGACATTTCCGTATGTATTACGTATAGCTATCCTCTGACCGAAATTACTAGAAAAGGATTTTACAATGAAAATCATTTCTAAATTCTGACAAGATACTACTGATTTACAAAAGGAAAGGGCAGGGTCGTGCTGAACGGAATATGACTTTGTCACATTATGTAAAGGTTTCTCTGATGTCCGCCCCGTCCTTATATTTCGTCAAGAATGGATGGTACATTTTTTGCTGAATATTTGAATTCCAATTAATAATTTTTTTCTCCCGTTATCACTCGTTTCAAGGTAAAACATCCAACTATAAAACAACTGATATAAGCTATTTTTGTCCAGCTGAAAAATAAATAAACCGTTTAATTGATACCAATTAATACGACTGTGTACACATAAAATGCGAACTATGCACGTGAATTTTTAACATTTGGGTGCATTTTAATAAAGTGTATACAGATACTTTTGACATCATAATACAATTTACCAATTATCAACTAACGTTGCGAGTTCGAATCCCGCTCATTCGATGTGTACTCGATACAACATTATGTGATAAAGTGTGTCAGTGATTTACGATTTGTTGTGTTTTCCGAATACGCAGGTTTCCTCAATAAAACCACCACGATATAACTGAATTATAATTAAAGGTAGAATTAAACACCTTAAATATAATGCTAGCAAACAATCAACATTTTCCATTCTTGTTTTGTTGTGGTTCAGTTTTTTTTTGGCATTTGACGAGTATGGTCACGTGGGTAGCGTCGTAATGATTGTAACCTCACCAGTATTAGGGGGCAGGAATTCAATAAATAAAAAACAACAACAACAAACAAGTCATACATAATAAGAATGCACAGTGGTAAAATAATAGAATAATTCAGATGTAACACTAATATGAAATGTTGGTAGATAAAACACTAGAATAATTCAGATGTAACACTAATATGAACTGTTGGTAGGATAAAACAACAGAACAATTCAGACGTAACACTAATATGAACTGTTGGTAGGATAAAACAACAGAATAATTCAGATGTAACACTAATATGAACTGTTGGTAGATAAAACAATAGAAGAATTCAGATGTAACACTAATATGAACTGTTGGTAGGTAAAACAATAGAAGAATTCAGATGTAACACTAATATGAACTGTTGGTAGATAAAATAATAGAAGAATTCAGATGTAGCACTAATATGAACTGTTGGTAGGATAAAACTATAGAAGAATTCAGATGTAGCACTAATACGAACTGTTGATAGGATAGAACAATATAATAATTCAGATGTAACTCTAGTATGAACTGTTTGTCAAATGTTTTCATTGTAAAACAACTTAAAAATTTCTATGAAGACACATATATAGCTGAAATAAAATTGAATTCAAAGTTATATGTAACACACATCAACACAGTAAACATGACCATCGATTCAATATGAACTTTACATCTCTCAATTAAATATGATTGGAAGTATTTGTATTAATTTTGTCTGTATTTATTGCGACCTTTAACATCCCTTTTCACGAATTACGTCACGTGTTCATGCTGGATGAAAAGCAATTTCAAGTTCAATGTGACACTATATTTTCATTGACATCCTAGCAACGTAAAGTCCCCCGCTCGAACGCAGCGTAAGTCCAAGCTGGGTTGCGAGTGCGTGAAATGTGCACGCACTGGTCATTCAACAATCTACAGTCGCCTTACTTTTTAAGTCTGTGAGGGGCCATCGTGACCTTGAATTTATGGTAGTTGGATTTACAACTACCTATGCAATCAGTTCCTATCACCACTGATGTGTGAGTTTGAATCTCGATCAGAGCGAGGTGAACAACATTATTTGATAAAGTATGTCAGTTACTTGGGACAGGTGAGTGGTTTTCTCCGGATCCTCCAGTTTCTTCCATCCATAAAACTGGCCACCACGATATAATTGAAATATTGTTGAAAGTGGCTTTAACCACCATCAAACAAGCAGAAACCATATCAAATCTGTGCTTATTATGTGTCCTATAAATATATATATATATATATATATATATATATATATATATATATATACATACATTGAACATGCCCTAATCTTTCTTCTACACGGGTTCATTTTAATTTTTAATTTTAATGCGGTAGGCATTCGACTGGTGAAATTGTTGCTTCACAATCGCTTCAACAAAATCATCTTTTTATTTCTGAAGATAAACATTAGTGATACCATGATCATTTCTGTGCTTTTATATCCAACAATTACTGTTCACGATATATATCTATGTATATCAAAAATAGCAGCAACTGTTTCAGATATGAAAAGTATATGAATTGTATTAGCACACTTTGGTAATTCGAAGGACAGACAATGCAATGGTGCAGTGAAGGGTAAAACTAGTGGCATTCGTTAAAATACAATCAGGCTATACAACATATATTAGGAATATAGTTGGTTGCGATTACGACAAATATAACATATCCGTGGTTTTCTGTCACACAGATCTTCAATGTTGATTAACCAAGTCAAGATGGGGACCGTACAACATTCGAATTGATTGATTGATTTTTGGTGTTTAACGCCACTTTCAACAATATTTCAGCTATATCATGGCGATCAGTTTTAGTGGTGGAGGAAGCCGGAGTACCCGGAGAGAACCACCGACCATGGGCAAGCAATTGGTAAGCTTGATCACTTGCGGCTGCGAGTCGAGTGCACCTTTTCAGTAATTTACAAAGCCTGCACGAACCCACGCGGTATTGGTGATAGGATTGTATGAGTTGTTAGATCCAGCGACCTAACTCATTGAGCCACGCGGGCTCCTACAACATTCGAAGTGACAACTTATTATTATTACATCATGTTGGTTCTATCAAATGTGAAAATATTATTCTTTATATTGCAACATCATGGCGATTATATGTCAAGACTTATGTCATCTGAACAATACAGAGAAATGTATATGCACATTGATAATGTCGTCTTCGTGGTTATATTATACTTTCAAACGTTTTGTTTTACTTACAGCGGGATATTAAGCTATATGAATGTGTCTGATGTGAAGACACGGCACCATTGGTCAATGAAAGCTTTGACAATGTTTGTACCATTACTTACTGACACTAAGACGACAGTTGGATGTCAACTGGTGCATTTAAGATTAAATTTGTCTTCGATAAGAATGAATTCATAAGTAAATGTGTTCCTGTGCAATTTCAACAGAAGCAGAAGACGAAGAACTGGATCTTCCTTCACTCTATTGGATTCATATATTACACAAGTGTTCTTATAATCTGTGCTGTATTGCTGTACCACAAAACCTCTCTCAGGCAGGCAGTCATTTAGAGTAAGAGTCGGCTAAGAACGACACACTATGACAAACGAGATGATTTAAATGTTCTCATTAAGAACTTGTGAATCCTCTTATGATTTCCTTGTTAGGGGTTTGCTGTTAACAAGGAAGTTAGTGAACCAAGGGTTGCTAGTGGTTAATTTGAAGTCACCACTCCGAAAGTTTTACTGTCCCCATCATGACTTGGTGAACCATTTTGGAGTATCTTTGCCATAAATGACCAGGGATATACTAGCTTTGCCGTAATCACAATCCGGGCATTTCCTCGCGACTGGTGGTACACATACAGCAGGAATTTCTTACCTTCCGGAGCACCTGTGTTCATCCCCAACTTAGTGGAGTTCCTGTTATTCGATCATTAGTCCTCTGTGTACCATATTGTATATCGGTGTTTATCTCGTTGTCTTTTTTGTCATTGGGCTGTCTGTCCTTTTTTGATTTACGGCTTCTGATCACCACTTTGGTGTCTTCAAACGTTTCTTTGCATATGATATGCCAGTTGTTGTACGTTTTTCTACATTGAAGGATAGGAACAATATACGTACATTGTCAAAAAATGGGATATAATAACGTTTATATATATTATTTAGAAAGTGTCAGTTGTCATGTTTTCATGTTTTCATGTCTGCATGTTTCCATGAGATAACATAATGTTTCTATTTTATTAAGAATGTGTTCCTTTTTTCGTATTTGTCGGTTTTCTGGAGATGAAATGTCAATCCTGTTAGCTTGATAATTACAATACTTACGTTTTCCATTGAAATGTTACAATATGAATGGTTATGAAGTGGTCACATGATTATAAAAGATATGGTTTACATCCCAATAAAACTCAAACCCGAGCTTGCACGTCCCTTCATGACGACACCAGATGTAAACAATCAATGGCATAGTAATTTCCAACAGCAAATAATCTAACACAAATAAAATTCACAACGAAAACTACAACTATATTAAATATTGGTGTGATTTTATAAATGTAATTATAAGAATTTAATGCATTTTTTTTTTACTTTTATAGGCGTGTAAAAGCGTGGACCGAGGCTCATTTTTTGTATGAAGTGCTAGCGCGCTTCATGCAAAATATGCTTCTGTCCACGCTTTTACTCGCCACTAAGACTAAAATAAATGCATTCAATTTTTCACTTAAAACCGTAATACTTTTTTTATAATTGAAGTGATCATCAAAATGAATTGAACTGTCATTTATATATGTATTAGGGATATCGGTTTTTCCCTTTTTAACGATTTTTCTATTAGATTTTCGAACTGTTCCATTAATGTGGTGTCTTATTTTTTATTTTTTTTTGTAAATTGTATTGCTGTATGATGATTTGTTATTCTATGAAAATTAACTTACCAATGTATGATATCAGCTGTATACATTAAATAAAAAGAACACGGTAATCACATAGAATAAACAAATCACATCACTGGCATTCATGTACAGTCGTTTGCCATGAATGAGTTCGCAATATGGCTGGCGTTACTCTATGAATAAAATCACATTAGCATTTAGAAAATCCAATTATCATTAATAAATGAATATTTTACTAACCAGAATTCTTCAGTATTTGATCAATGACCCCTATGACACAAAACACATCGCATTCTTCGTTGTAGACTTGCATACAGGATCCGTACGTAGTGCAAAGGAAGGGAACTCTAAATGTCAAATACAATTCTTTTATGTCCTGGGCATTTCGGATTTCGTTTACTCGTCGTTGCACCTGAATTTTTAGCACTTTCCATACGTTTTCTATAATATTTAAATCAGGGCTTTGTGCTAGCCACGGAAGGATATTTATATAATTTTCTTCCTTCCATTAGTTGGCTCTAACTGAAACATGCCACGGTGCATTATCCCCTTGGAAAATCCGGTGTCGGATTGAAAAATGTCTTGCAACAACTAGCCAAAGGTTATCATCTAATATTGAAATATACTTGTCAGTGTTCATATTGCCTCCAACTGGTGTGAGTGTTCCCACGCCATAATATGATATGCACCCCAAAATATTACTGATGCACGACATGTGGTTTTCCAGTCGTCTCGACGGCCTACACATTCCGGAGGCAATCTGTCATCAGCCTTTCTCCAGACATAAATTTTGCGATTTTGCCCAAGTATTATCTTTGTCTCTTCAAAGAAAATTATATGCGACCACTGATCTACTCTCCAGTGCAATTTCCGACGACAAAATCCAACCCGTCGCTTGTGGTTGATTTGAGCAATTGTGATTTTTGTTTGTACCCTTCCAGAAACAATCTTCTGCAAACTGTTCTAGATGAAACATTACAGCTACTATTGAATAAATATTGCTATTACATCTTTCAGAGTTTGTCGTCTGTTTGTTTTCACACTACGAACAAGAAGCCTGTCATCCCGAGGAGTCTACTTTCGTATACCCCCACTTCGTAGCAAGTTTTCAATGTTTCCATTTTCTCTCATCCGCTTCAATAGCTTCAGGATTATTCTACTCTTTATGCCTGTCATATTCTGTATTTTATAGCTCGAACAACCTTTATGTGACAAATGTACAATTATTTCTTTCTGCTCGGGGTTAGTTCCTTACCGTGCGGTGCCATTGTTGCTTAGCAGACGATATTTTGTTTATCTAGGAGGAATATTCAAACTGTGTACGACTGCAGGGAGATTATAATCAGGGGAAGAACATCGGAGTGTGTAATTTTTTTTCGTATCTTAATCTATGCTACTACTGATTGTTACCGCATGTTCGTAGACAGAACAATAACGACGTCACCATTTTGCGAACTCATTCATGGCAAACGTCTGTACATATAAACCGGTGCGACAATTAACAAAGCGAACGAAATATGAACAAATATAAGGAACAATTTATTTCTACAAATTAACCCCCAAACAAATTGTAAACTATGTGAACCGTCCCAAAATCGTCACCGACCGAATGTCGTCATCCTGATACCTAACATTATTTTCGCTTCCGTTCACGTTGCAAAATGTGGACATGTCTTTATACTAACGTTAGATTTTGAAAAGTATCAAGCTTGAAGGACATGTTTTAGAACCTCTGTAGAAATGGTACACATATCATATCGGGCGATGATTCCCCGAATTGTATCTTTCGTCGGGCGATTGATACGTACAGCACCATTTCGGAAAGTGATGTCAATCTGAGAGGTTAAGACAAAAAAAATAGGTTTTCTTTCAAAAGACGGATTTTTATAATTGCAGAGCTGTCACGTGTGGTCAGAATTTGTGTGTAAACTTGAGTGATGAACCTAAGGCAGTATTTGACGCCTTATAGTCATTACAATGTTTAATTGTATTGGGGGTACGAAAATTGATATGTAGCTTATTATTTAATGCAGCATACGTACAATTTAGAGCAAAGCCGTTGACACACCACCGCAAGCTGTTAACAGTTGGTGTTATTTACCATTTGCATCAAAAATCATTAAATACAAATAATTACATTACATCTGTTTTTCATTGAAATGTTACAATATGATTGATTATGAAGTGGTCACATGATTATAAAAGAGATGTTTCACATCCAAATGAAACTCAAACCCGAACTTGCACGTGCCTCCATGACGACGTCAGATGTAAACAATCAATGGCGTAGTAATTTCCAACGGCAAATAATATAACAGAAATAAAATTCACAACGAAAAATTCAACTATGTTAAATTTTGGTATGATTCAAATATAATTATAAGAATTGAATGCATTCGTTTGAAGTTTCATTGGGATATGAAAGCATTGATCGAACTACATTTTCAACATGAAGCGCGCTTCATTTACAACTCGCCACACTGCCAACTCGCCCCCTCCCCTAGTAGACTGACTTTAAAAAATATTCAGTTCCCCATAGGTTGCCGGAAAGGTATTTCTAACTTGTCCTGTTCTTAGATTATCAACCGGTAGATCAACGCCAATTTGATTGTTACCAGATACAGAATTAAAGACAAAGAATACAATGTAATTATCACAACAATTAAGATTGGTGTTGCATATGAACTACAAAATTTGACAGTATTGTTTTTCAATTTATTTTAATTAGTCTTTGACGGACAATTAATTATCACCGAGAAAGTACCATCAAACGTTGTGTTTTTCTTTAATTTTAACTCCAAACTGTTACTACAAACAACAAGATGTAATGTTTGTTCTATAAAAGGAGAGGTTGGTATGGTTTGTTTTTGATTTCAAAACAGCGAAATTGAGAAATTTGTATGGCTTCCTATGAACATAATAAATAAAACATTCGCGGTTGTCATGTATTCCGAATATCGTCTGAGTATCCTTGTGTCTAGTGTGAGTCTGATCGATGAAAATAAAAACACTTTAAAGCTAACGAATGAGACAAATCGGGTGCTCCGGAAGGGTAAAGTTTTTTCTGCTCATTGATTGATTGATGACAGATTTCCTCCTGATGTTTAATTTTACCCTTCCTGTCCGCTAACCACATAGAGCCAGCATTTCACCAGCTGACACAACAGATAAAGGATGCGACACCACTGAATCTCATCCGACACGTCAAAAATACATAGATAACGGAAGTCTACTTAATTGTTTCATGGTGTGTTCATAACCAGAGTACTCGAACGAACAAACATGTAGAAGGGTGGCACAGGCGCATTAACAAGTTAGAAGCAACCAGGATATTCTGTTTAACCTTTGGGAACAATATACTGCAGGTACCATCTCAACAACTGAATTATTAAACCAGTGTTGCAGTGTAAATGCACCAGTTGTGGAAGCTGAAAGTTAAGCTAACTTATTGCTAAAATGACAGTATGACCATGTATAAGCTGCTTATTGCTAAAATGACATTAATAATTAATTAAATGACATTTAGTTATTTTTATTATTTATAGTGCAATTGTCTAGAGCTCTGTGTAGTTTATTTTGTAATGTTTGTTGTATATTGTCTTGTTTTGTATGTCTGAACTGGTCTGGAAAGTACGTATAGTAATAAATATTTAAAAAAAACCTCTTTGTTATTATTATTTATATGAGCCACTAATAATGTATAATAATACAAATACGGATGTCAAAGTACCAGTGGAAGTATCATCTCAACTTGGAGATCTTGGAGACAAAAAACAAAAAACAAAGGGAAACATGCACATTTATAAATGGTGTTCAGTTTGGATTCTTATTTTATGTATGTGGTGTTGCATCGTATTGGATGATTAATTTATTTACATCTACATACAAAAGAGAAAAGAGAAGAGAAATACAGAAAGGATTCTCTATTACATTCCCATCGACACCCTAGTATAGGGAACTTGATAGTTTCCAATTCAGTCTACAACATTTCACAAGGGGGCGAGTTGGAAATATTTGTATTTACATGGGGGGGGGGAGTTGTCTCGAAAAGGGGCGAGTAGGAGGAGGGGGAGTTGGCAGTGGGGCGAGTTGACTTGGATTCGCTATGCAGATGTGGTTAAATTTGGGGATAAATATAAAAAAAACATGTCGGGGACCATTCCTATGCATGTACAGTGGAGAAAAGAAGTGCTCTTCAAAATAAAAATAATGAAAAATAAATTATCCCAATCTTCAAATTGAACAGGATTGTGTGATTGAAGATTGTGTTTTTCATGATAACTTGTCAACAAATTCAATGACTTTCATTGACCATATCCCGGGTGATTTTAATTCAGTTAATAAAACAATCAAAATGTTAGCATACATTCATTGCGTGGAAACCCGTAAGTTTGCAAACAATTATGTACAGTTGAAATTCCGGGCACGGACACCGTTACCACAAAACCCATTTAACTGTACAGGAGTGTTTGTAAAACTGACAGGTTTCTACGCAATGAATGCATGCTAAAGATGAAGTCTGATATGTGGGCCCTTCGGTGAACTATTTGGTTTAGTTAGTTTTCCCTTTTTTAAATTGTACAACTGCACAAACCTACATAGAGGCGATGTTCAAATATCCGTGCGTGCGACGTAGCATGCCACCCGTGTCAATTTAAAATATGCCTACGCAAATTCTGAATTTACTAAATATTTTTTGCTTTCCAAATTTGAATGTGAAATATAGTAATGTATTTTTCCAAGATCTATCGTGATACATTTTAATAATAGAAAAATATTCTGATGAATGAATAGATACAATTTGGGATGCATTTCAGGTTTCAATTTTAAAATAGAAATGTATATGTTTTACTTAGGATATGCTATTATGAAGGACGATTCCAAAATACCAAATGTATTTATTCATTGCAAATACAATCTGACCAGACAAGGTAATGAAGACAAAATAAGATAGTTCTATATAAAAGGTGTCACATCTTGGTCATCTTATAACTATGGTACTAATTAGTGGGAAATTCAGACACCATTTATTGAAAACCAACTCTCTGTTGGTCCTCCTACAAGCACTTGTGATATGAAATGTCTCCCCCCCCCCTTTTTTTTAGCTTTCTGTTTACACATTTATTTTCAATAACATTTCTTCATTATTTACTGTCTTTTTACTTTATAAAACGTGTGTATATCCATACAATCGTGTGGTAATACCAACTTCTTGTTATTATCCAAAAAGCAGTAGAGAGGGCCTACACATGTACGATTCTACGGTAACGTTGTTGTCAGATATTTTAGCAGATAAACAATACACATTAATTAGTGAAGAAGAGGGCTATTAAAGCACATCTGTAAAACATGTATTTACTACGCTGATTATTAAATGAATATGAAAACGGCGATTGTATTACATCATACATGATCTTTACTGTGACGTAACTTATCCGGAATATTTACGCGTCCGCAATCGATATTACAAAAACCTTACATCCTTACACCTCACCATGAACGGAGTTCGAATGTTATTTTGTCTAATTCTGCGTTAAGAACGCAGCAGCCAAGATTAAGAGCAAAGGCTATTTACCTCGGAATCAGGAAAATATGGCCGAGTGGAGTGACATGTCGTTCCGCACACTGTTGCTACAGTGAACTAACACCTGAAAAATGAAAATAAAAGTGTTTTTTTCTTGGTCAAGGAGACATCATAGGACATATACAGAAACGTGTATTGAATTTAAAACCGATCCGTAATAAGATCATCATCCCAAATCGCGTTGGACACAGGAATACACATTTAGTGCATTAATTTTAGGATGATGTCTCCGCGTTCTTTAACGCAATGCAAGTCACACCATAAAATGCGATGAAGGGCCTTCGTGATCGTATTGTAGTTGTGAGTACGAATGCCTCTCACGCGAGGTGTACTCAATAAAACATTACGTGATAAAGTTATATGTGGGAGGTCGGTGGTTCTCTCCTGTTTCCTCCATCGATAAAACTGACAACCACGATATAAGTGAAATATTGTTTATAGTGGCGTTAAGCACCATAATCCTATCCCTAGACATAACATGCGACGATATGCTGTTCTAAAATTGTGTTGTGACTTTATATTGGAATAGTAGCATCTTCATATTATCCAGGTAGATATGTTCTCTGGTATTTCAATTCTTCTTCTTTTGTGAATACAGAGGAGTTGGAAAATACTAAAGGGGTAATCTGAAGTCGTATATCGAAGAAGTACACACGACACATTAGTCAAAAGAAAAAGGGAAAAACGAGTTCAAAGATACAAAAAGGGGTAATCTGAATCCGTAAATCGAAGAATGGCCATAATAAAAAGAACAAAAAACAAACAACGATCTACAAAACATGCACATAAAACTAAAGATCGAGTAACACGAACCCTACTAAAAACCGGGGATGAACTCAAGTGCTCCGTCATGAATGAGGATTAGATATGTTATCCTCCTGCTTTTGTGGACATCTATATTTCCCCCAGCATCCTGGCAGAATAGATTCTAGAATTCATTTTAATAAATAGATAGCCCGATCCTGAAAACTGAAATGTAGATGTTTTTTGCAACTTCATATTGTACAAGTTGCAACATTACAATACATTTTCCGTCTACATTTCAATTTACACCATGTTATACTTTTCTAAACTGTCTCCAGCGAAATAAATTTGGAACCATCAAATCAGCGACTGATTGTGGCAAGTCTTCAGATACAATACAAGTACCAGCTCTCATTTTCAATATGAATACAAATATTTGCTGCTGGACTTGACTTGGTTGACCTTTATCGAATGTATGTGTCACAAATGACCACGGTTATGTTTCAATAGTCGTAAACACTTCCCGGTCCTTTACTCATTCGTGACGTATCACTGTGTTTGTAACTAGATTAACCTGACGGGTGCCACTAGTGGAGCAGGAACTGCTTTCCCTTCCAGAACGCTTGAGTTCACCCCCGGTTTTAGTGGGATTCGTATTACTCGATGCTTAGTTTTAGTTGTAGGTTTTTTAGATCGTTGTTTGTCCTTTTACTCTTGGCATTTGTATTGTATGTCCTTTATCGATTTATGGATAATGATTACTCCTGTTGTATCTTCAAGCTCTTCCTGAGCTATATATAATCAATAAATAATCTTACGGTAACAATATGCTATATTTCCGAATGTGCCAGTTTTGATGCAGGAACTGGATTACCAACATCGTTTTGTTTTGTGTTCGAGACAAGAGTGTTCGTAGCTGGAGAAGAACTATTCATAGAACAAAAGAAGAACGTGAAACAAAGAATATCGCGCTTATCAGATATATTTTTTGGCTCAAAATCAGTGATTTTTCGTGAAGAATAGAATATAATTTCTGAGAACAACAGCAGATATTCACATTTCCTTGAATTATACCAAATATGTTCTTACAGAAAAACAACTAATCTCTAAGAACAAAATGAGAGGTTAGTAGGTCTGTCATATCAATACAAATGTAGATATGCAAATTCCCGTAAATTATTCCAAATATCATCTTACATAAAAATCATATAAATTCTCGGAATTCTGAGAGATTTGAAGAGCTGTTAAAGAATAGGAATGGAATGTGTAGTCTCTTGGTGATCACTAAGCAGGTATTTGAACATAGATTTGTCCTAGTATCACATAGGTTATTGTTACTCAATGTTTAGTTTGATGTGTATGTTTTGTAGATCGTTGTTTGTACTTCTGTCCTTTTAGTTCAGTTCATTGTTTTCACTGTTCTTCTTCGATTTACGAATTCTGATTACCCTTTGGTATCTTCAAATTCTTTGTAATGTTAAGTTGGGACTGATCGGATGCACGTCGTAGTATACAAGTAAATTACAGTGGTCAAACACATTTTTAGTTAAAATATTGTTTGTGTTAATTTACGTTTTTTTAGCATAAATTACCATTGCTTTTAAACAAAATTTACCGAGGCGTAAGGTCATAGTCATCAATGTTATTTCCACATATCAACGGTTTTATGGTTTACACAAAATTTAACGAGGCGTAACATCATAGCCTTCAACGGTATTTTCACGCATCAACGGTTTTATGGTTGTAACATGTTTCATCAAATTTGTTGTTATATAAAACCATGTAAATGATATATTGTATAAATGGCATTATTCGGATTATCATTGCAACGAATTATCAACATGCATCGTTATGTTAGATGGAGCGGTAATCGTTTAATACAATACAAATATAATTATTTACAAATACTATTTGTCAGCTGCTTTAAAGTGAGAAAAAAAAGGCTTGTTTATCTCCTGGGTCTGGCAGTTATTGTGTATTTCCTTACGACAATATGGCGCCAAGGAGACAGACGTAAGTTTCCGTTATCAACTAATTTCTTCTCAATCTATCATCTTCCAAACCTGCCAATATTTCATAGTCAATCAAGAGAGGATGCAGCATTATATGAACGTTTTTACAAAAATCCCCCAAAATTTCATGGGACGATTGTAGAGATGGGTGCCTTAGATGGACAATTGTTCAGCATTTCTAAGTTTTTCGAGGATTATTTAGGCTGGACAAGTATATTGGTGGAGGCAAACCCGTATTATTTCAAAAAGTTAGTAAAAAACCGTCCTCACTCTATAAAGTATAGCACAGCTTTATGTAGACAAGAACATGTTGAATTCGTAGGATTTGAGGCAGTCGGAGGTATTCAAAATTATATTTCAGAGAAGCAAGAAAAAGGTTGGATCCCAAAAAATTCGGAGAAAATCGTTGCTAATTGTTCCCGGTTACATAAAATTTTGCGAGATATTACTCATATAGATATATTTAGTTTAGACGTAGAAGGTGGTGAGCTAGAAGCGCTACAGACAATGAATTGGAGCATACCGGTTGACTTCTGGGTTATTGAGCTAGATAATACAAACCCGGAAAAAGATCGTGCCGTTTCCAATTTGTTGTTGTCAAAAGGATACTTACAATCAAAATGGGACATCCGTTCAGCATGCGTCAAAGGAATGCATTGTAGCTCCAATCTAATGTTTAGCAAACGCAAGATAGGCAAGCGGGTCATATCATACTCGTTGTATGACAATGACCAACGTTACATTGATGGGGCACTCGCAAATGTTGAACTGATGCCTACAATTTACCCAGACTGGGAAATATACATATATCATGACAGGACGGTTCCATCTAATATAATAGACAAGCTGACAAAATATCAATATGTGAACATGATTAATATGTTTAACAGCTCTATTGTCAATAAAATGTCGTGGTGTTTCCTTGTTGCCTCGGAAACGGACGTAGAAAGGTATATTATTAGAAATATCGACACTCGATTATCATTGCGAGAAAAATCAGCAGTTGACGACTGGATAACATCAGGGAAGAGATTTCATGTGATGAGAGATCATCCATCACATTCACAATATCCTATGAATAGTGGTATGTGGGGTGGTACACGTGATGCAATGCTAAACATGCATTCTTTGTTATTAATGCAACGTCAACAAAACGGACATACAGAGAATATGAAGTTTATAAATACTGTTGTTTGGTTGAACGCAAAGTCATCTGTATATCAACACGATTCGTTTACGTGCGGACATCACGGTATGGACCATCCATTCCCGACAAACCGTGTTGGATTGGAGTATGTTGGCAGTGTGTACATTAATAAACAGAGGCATCAGTCTGACGTTGATATTTTGAGAGAGGCTATGACACTACCTTCAAAGTGTGGGTTAGACCAAATAAACAAAAGGAAAGTTATGACAGATGACTTTGATTCAGCTTCAGTATTGATACATAGCACAAGAGCGAAACGTTATTTCAACATTGATGCAATTAAATCTATACAAAGGCAATGTAAATTTCTGAATCCGTCAGTATTTGTAGAATGTAGATCAAATGTGACGACACACTGGATTCAACAGAATCAACCATGTTCTGATAACGCTTTCATACGAATGATACAACATGGATTCGTATCAGACAATCGTATCCATAATGATGTTCCAGGAACTATATTCACAGACGGATATATTTACAAATGGCAGGCTTATGTTCGAGAAGTTCCAAATGGGCCTCCTCGAACATGGACTAATCCACCGACAATCATCGAACACAAATGCTTAGCGTCTGTGTTGCAGCCATACCCTACTGCCATGGGTCATTTTGCCCACGAGGTTTTACCACGACTATTGTATTTACTACAACACATTCCAGATTCTTGCCCGATTGTGATCGCGGTATCACCATTTGTTCAAAGATATATTGCTCTGTTACCACCACATTACCAAAGTCGAATAGTAAATTGGAAAGGTGCTGGCCATGTGTATTATTCTGATAAGCTATACATAGCTAATGAGGGTCCATACTGTCAGTTAAAAAACCCTCATAATGGGGGAATGTCTACGTTTTATCAGCCGCCATTGCTGCAGTATGTTCGCACCGTTTTCATAAAAAATAAACCAACTCTCACAAACAACGAAAACAAAAGCATAGTAGTTATTAAGAGGGAAAAGGGAAGACGGTCATATTCCGAACATGATTTATTACTCAAACAGCTATATACAGTTAGCAAGCATGTTATAGTCTTTGAAGGTAGTGGTACCCTTGAGGATCATCTACAACTATTTCATTGGGCAAATGTTGTCATTGGACCCCATGGAGCTGGTTTTTCTAACCTGGTTTTCTGTAAGCCTAAAACACTAGTTATTGAAATAGGATGGGATGACACCAAATCAATGGAGATGGACAATATGTATTCTAGAGTGTCAGCTGCACTAGGGCTAAATTATATACTCTTAATTGGTAGAGGCTCATATAATGGTAATATTTCCTTAAATCCACTAAAAATAATTTCTGAAATAAAATTTTACTAGTTTTCTATTTGATGTCTTTGAATTTTTTTTTTCATGCAACTGTCATCCACATTTAATTCATCTGTCCATGTTCAGCAACTACTTTCAAATAAGGAGTTGAAAGAAACAAGTTTGGAAATCCGATATGAAATAATACTAATGAATATCTTCTATTGTTAGCTATGGTTGAATAGAGCATAAATGGACACATATAAACATACGGGTACTGTCTCAACAATGGGGTTCATGTTACTCGATCTTTAGTTTTATGTGTCTGCTTTGAAGATTTTGCTTGTCCTTTCGTACTTTTTCTTTTGACCATTGTGTTGTCAGTCCTTCTTCGATTTACGGATTCTGATTGATTATCCCTTTGGTATCTTAAAACTCTTCGTACAGACTCATGGTAATTCGAGTACCTTATTCACATTAATCCATCACCGTTTCAAATCTACTGATACACACTGAATAACTAGGAACAGCATTGGTATTTACATCAACTTCTACAATAAACGTCAGGGAATATCAAAGTGTCAATACTAAATGGACAATCCAGAGGAACTGGTAACATAGACGAAGAAAAACAAAACAAAAACACAACACGATATGTAATGGAACCACTATGCGCAAACAAACACAATTAACGTAAATAAAACATGAGCTCTCCTATAAACAACTTGAGGTAAAACATTAGCACACTACAATGATCATAGTACATCGGTTGTGTAATTGTTAGCTTACTCGTCTCGTGCACGGCAGATCGTGGGTTCAAACCCCGATCGTGTCAAATCAAAGACTCTGCAATTGGTATTTGTTGCGTATCCGCTAAGCACGCATCGTCAAGGAGAAAGAAAGAACATACTGGTTGGCCCGGAATCAAGAAAATGTGTTCTAATGGGACGACATGCCTATGCACGTACTGGTGCATCAGTGAGCCAGCTCTATACAATACAAATATGTCTGTTGGCATAGTACAAACTAGACCTCGTCTACATCTCGTTGAAAATTAACTTGTTCTCGTCATGGTATAGATGAAAAATTGCTGAATTGTTGGTGTTAAACAGCAATCACTCACTCACTAACAATAATCATTTGCAAGTTTATCACGATAAGCCCAAATAATTATAATTGTCTCATAGCTGTAGTGGAAATAATATTAATTTCAAAACCGTATTCTACGTGTAAAAAGTCGGATCTGGCTGCATGTGACAAGCATCTTCACTGTGGTCAGTCCAGTATAAAATGTCATTATTATTTGTACATTGACTGTCCCTAATTTGTCTTGACACATCTTGCATCTACTTATTCTGTCGCAAATGAATAACTGGAACAGTATATTTCCAATTTCTACTAATTCCTCCCGAAAATTTATCGTTGCATAATTCAGTGCATTTTGAAGGTTTAAAGTTCTCTTTAATAATGGCGCGAAGCCAAGCAGCACGTTTCAGGTAGCTCTTTGAGAGAGGTGAAGCATGACTGCTTCCCAAATCGTCTTATCTGACCATCTGTGTTCGAACAACCTTTAATGACACAGTAATCCTTTCCCGTTGAATACCGGAAAAGGTTCTCATGACCGATAAGTCTAATCATAAACGACAATCCAAGATTTCGCACAGAGGGAATATAGTCTATATGAAGAAAAAAATTAACATAGATTTGGATAATGTACAAAAATAATTAAATGAAATAGAATAGCTGTGTCAATGAAGCTTGTAAATAAAGGTAATAACAAAATTACCGAACACAGAGCAATCTTTTAAAGGGAAATTCAAAACTCATAAATCAAAAAAGAGATATAATCAGTAAACAACCGGGAAACTGGGAAACCGCAATGGCCCTGACTTGGTACATGCATTTCTAAAGAAATGGTGGATTGAATCAGATCTTACGGCGCCACCTCTCGCTTCCATTACGGTTCAAAGGTTCCGGTTGTCACTAAAACAGCATATATAACAATACTGGAAAAAATAGGTAAAATAGTGGTCAAACAGTACTAAATTAAGTTAGGACGGTATCTAATATATCTCGTGAACCATCACCATCAAAAACTATGAGTCCTTTGAAGTATTTTAATTACGAGAGTAAATGTCAAAAGCATTTTTACGTCACACATTCACAAAGAATATTTTTGACATTCTAAACCACGCATACCAAATCCTTATCTTTATACATTTTCACTATATGAAAATGTATCTTTTACCATTGTATCTGCATAGAAAGAATATATTTCGACAAGATCTTGATATCGGAATATAAACTTTTTAAGAGATCGAATAAGGCGAATCTATTCATAGGCCTGGTCCAGTACCCTGTTTTTCAGACAAAGATGACGCTTCAATAAATCAGAATAATTGCTACTGGCTCTTGCATAGCGAATCAATTGTGAGACGTAAACACCATATGCAGGAGAAGCTGGTATATTGCTGCACATATTAAGAAAATTTATGATTTTAAAATTGAAGTTGTCTCCTTTATCATAAATTTTAGTACTAAGTTGACGACTGTCATCAAATTCGAGGTATAAGTCCAAAAATGATGCTGACGAAGCTGTATCTGTGGTCTCTTTAATTTCCAGCTCTGGAGGATATATAAATGGAAGAAATTCTGCAAATCTAGAACTATTGATAGATAAAACGTCATCAATATACCTGTATGTGAAATTAAAGGCACTAGCTTCATGAATCTTCTTATCTTTAACAAGTTTTTGAAGAAACTCCGACTCATATGAGTATAAAAATAAATCAGCTAGAAGAGGGGCACAATTCGTACCCATTAGTATGCCGATGACCTACTGAAACAGTGTCCCCCCAAAGGAGACAAATATGTTCTCGATGAGAATTCCAGCATACTGTTCACTTGTTCCTCGGAGTAGCATGTTTTACCTTTTTGAATTTTGTTAGAAAAATATGTGGAATTGTAACCTAACACAACACATTTTGAGCTATCGTTTCTATGACTGAAAGCTTTGTGGATTGTTTCTTTTAAACGGGTTATTAATTTATCATGCGGTAGGGTGGTATATAGAGTTGAAAAATCTAATGTTTTGATGGAGGATACTTGAGAGAAAGATATTTATTTAAGGTTATCCAAAAGATTTTTCGAGTTTTTCAAAATCCACATGTGATTTATGCCACTACGCGAGTAAACAGTTTCACAATATTTATGTTGTCCCTCTATTACTGCAGACATAATCTTTGTTAGGTGAATAGACAATTCTTTCGTCGAACAAGTTGATGATCCCGCTATGTACCTTTCTTTGTATGGTGTCTTTTGGAGCTTAGGTATCCAATACAAATAAGGTATGTCCTCAGACTCTTTACCAGAGGGAACGCTTTAAGAGGTCATGAAGGATCTGTGGTTAGCTAGGATTTCATCTTTGTCGAACGAAGTTGGTTTGCATTTGGTATTACCAGAGGTGTTGTTATGTATGCCTAATTCCTTGATTAGGCATTCGTAGTAATATGATTTACATGCAAACACGATGTTGTTGCAAGCCTTGTCCGCAGGAACGATAACATATTTGTCATGAAGAGAGGAAAGACACTTAACAGCTTATTGGTCTTTAAATACAGACTTAGGTCGACTATTAACACAATCTTTGAGTTTGTGAATCCGACCTTGTACTAGAGACCTAATTGTTCTAACCCAGACTGACAAAGACTCTAGCTCAGGATCTTGGTCTACTTCTCTCATTATCCACCCTCTGGCATAATCTTCAACAGCATCCATAATTATCTTGAAATTATGTTTCCAATTGATGTGTTGAGGTTCTATGAATTTAGGACCATGGGAAATTATCTTTCGGAGACTCTCATGTTGAATGATATTCAGATCACCAGTGATTACATGTCCAGATTGATTATATTGAAAAGGAGAGTGGGAGCAGTCACAGGTCAGAGGGTTAATAAGGTACTATTGTATGTTAATATCTTGCAATGCTTCCTTGTAGTTGAAAATTTTACGGCCAATGCTGTTAGTGCAGCTATAGGAGACAATGGGAACAGATTGATTTTTGAAATATGGTGGAATTTCCTTTACGACCTCTTTTCTATTAAGAATGTGGCTGATGCTAATAGCATCGGTTCCTTTTTTAGCAAACGGAATATGGAGGAATTTTCTGTTGTTATCATGAAGAGGTTCAGATCGAACTGGTTTGAAAAGACGAAAAGATGCCACGTCACATATAATACAAGACAATCTGTACTTAGGAGAAAAAGCATCTACGCCTCCTTTGTCAAGTCCAAAATCCCTAAGATCTTTGAGGTAGTGTACAGGTAGTGAAAATAAGATAGTACGAATGTGATGAATTCCAAGAGGCTTCTGTATATTAGAAAGTAGATAATTAAAAGTGTCTTGTAGCGGTCTTGGTTTAGAGGAATTTTTTAACATTCTGATGTTGAATTATTTTATGTCCATGGCTACGTTTAGCTCTTGGATTAATATTAAAAAGGCTCATCACGTAAATCTCGCCCTTTATGTTACCGATACACATGTTTTAATATACATTGCAATATTAATATAAATAAACATAATGGTTGATAAACATAAAAGTCTACTAAATGAAAAGACAAATGTTAGAGAATGTTAGAAATGCAGATAAACAATGGATATTTGTAAGAATATTGCACGAGTATTTTGTCTTCTTGTTGATAACCCTTCATCTGAGAATAACCGTTTATACGCCAAATATCATTGAGGCGACAGCTATGCCCAGATGTATCGCTTATCGACGGAAGTAAAGATCACCACTCAACTGCAGGCTAGGGATGATTAGATTAATACGACGGGTGCAACAAGTGGAGCAGGAACTGTTTACTTTTTCGGAGCACCTGAGTTCACCCTCGGTTTTAGTAGGGTTAATTTTATTCGATCTTTAGTTTTATATGTATGTTTTCTAGATCGTTGTTTGTCCTTTTGCAATTTTTGTTTTGTTTTGGCCATTGTGTTTTCTGTTCTTTGATCACAGATTCCGATTACTCCTTTAATATTTTCAAACTATTCTAACACTCAGCTTAGGAGTTAAATGTAATAGGTTGTGATTAGCAAAAGGTATCATTCTACATATTTTTAATATTTTCAATGAATTTGTTAATGCTAAAATATATTTGACATTAACGTGGTGATTAAAATCGGATTTTATGTAATTTATTCTACTCTGAAGGGATCACATACCTTTACCACAAAAGGATATAGCTGAAAATAAAATATGTGCCGTTGGATTTAAACAACATTCACTTACTCACTCATCTGTATTTATAATAAAAAACCTAGATATCAAATTTAGTGCGCATGAAACGTTTTTGAAGTTACCTTCATCGAAAGATTAGAAAGACAAATACATTAAAGATTTTGGAACAATAAAGCTAAACGGCCTAAACAGGATAACAACATCTGGTAAGATCACCGGAGTACCTTTGTAAATCGTTGTGTATTGCATATCAACATGCTGATTATGATTATAACTGGTAAGTCAAAATGGTAATTTTCATAGCAAATATTTTGCTTAAAGGGGCATTATCTGCCAAATCGTAAATTTGTACTACCCATAAACACTTTCAGATATGATTGATGCCTTAATAAAACGTGTTTCTGTAACTTATAAATGTTATGAAATGTACGCGCATCTGGGAAAAAACGTGCAACTGCTCGTGTTTTGAGATCGATGAAGAAATGGACGCCATCTTAATAATTATTGACATTGTTTACGGAGCTTGTCGAATCGTCATTGAATCACTACAACAATGCACTTATTTCTTTTTTTTTTGTGAATCTGCTTTTAGTCGGTGTTAATTACGGACAAAGAACCATGCACGTTGGCAGTTAATAAGCGACAAAATACAAATTATTTATTCAATTGCATACGGAAAAAGCGAGGTCAAATTATTTGCTTGCAATCAAATAAGTAATTGATGGTAATTTTCGTTATCAAAAGGCGGAAATTGGTTCGATAAGCTGTTTAATGTGAAATATTTACCTTTATTTTATCATTTTATAGCTATTTACCAGTTTCCAAAGCATATAATTTTCTTGGTCAAAATCGTAGCTAATGCTCCCTTAAAGAGACTATGTAGGAGGTATAGAATGAAAAATCAACCAAGCGAAACAAAGGCAAATAAAAACACGCACTACTAATCAGAGGAATTGTGTATTCTTTGTCTAAGCGTAATCATATATATACGTTGATTTATTTATGTAATAGTGAAAACATGAAGCAAAATATTCGACTTGTATGTTTATTTATTTCGTCCTGTGTTTTGATTGGTGTGTATTACAAGTGTAACAACATATTATATATGAACATACGTCAGGCAAAAATGGAATGTGAAATCCCCAGCAATGCATCCTTTTACAGTCAGTCAGGGGAAGACAAAGCATTATATGAACGTTATTTTAAATATCCCGTAAAATGTAATGGAGTAATCGTGGAAATTTGTGCTTCTGGTAATTCGACAAGTATTTCACATTTTTTTGAGGATCAGCTACACTGGGAGAGTATAATTATTGAAGTTAATCCTAAGCATTTTAGATTGATTAAAAATCGTCTGAAATCTAATAAATATTATGCTGCAATATGCAATACCGAAATGGTTCAATTTATACGACCGGATCCCGTTGATGGTGCTGCTAGTCATATGCCCGAAAGACACAAGGAAGGAGTGACACGTTTTTCACTGCCGTGTTCAAGATTTGGGACACTATTAAGGAACGCCACACATATAAATATTTTTGTTTTAGATGTAGACGGTGGTGAATTAGAAGCCCTACAAATAATGGATTGGACTAAAACAGTGGACTACTGGGTAGTCAAGCTAGATGGTACTAATCTTCAAAAGGATCAAGCTGTCCGAAATTTATTGAAATCAAAGGGCTATATAAAATCAGTGTGGGATATACGATTAGTTTGCACAAAACGAAAAGATTGTAATTCGAACGAGGTATTTTGTGGACAAAACTGCAACAAGAGAGTCGTTTCATATTCACTATACGGTAATAATCTGCGTTACACAGATGGTGCTATTGCAAATGCTGAACTTATGTTGAAAATCTATCCAGAGTGGACAATGTATATTTACTTTGACAATTCAGTGCCATTGAACATAATACAACGACTTACCCAATACAGAAACGTACGCTTGTTAGATATGTCTGGTACTCCGATCAAGAACAAAATGTCATGGCGCTTCTTAGTAGCAGCAGATACTGATGTAGAACGATACGTTGTACGAGATATTGACTCGCGTCTGTCTTTGCGTGAAAAAGCAGCAGTAGACGAGTGGATCGAGTCTCAAAAGAAATTTCATGTCATGCGAGACCATCCTTCACACTCTCATTACGCTATGAGTGGCGGAATGTGGGGCGGCACACGAGATGCCTTACCGAATATAAATTCACTTTTAATGCAAAGAACGATGAGTAATGTGTATATCGAGGATATGAATTTCTTATATTTCGTTGTATGGAATATAGCACGACAGTCCGTTCTACAACATGACTCATTCTCCTGTGGTAATTTCGGTGCCGATCACCCTTTCCCAAGTAAACGTATTGGTTTTGAACATGTAGGAAGTGTTTATATTGATGGAAGAATGCGACAAATAGATGTTGATATTTTGAAAAACGAAACACTGAAATCAAAAAAATGTTAATTCAACTTTCTATGTTTTATATTTATTTTTTAAACATGTATTATTTGTATATCTAAAAAGAAAATAAAACTATTCATTACAACATTTAATTATTACATGATGTTCACTTATACGTTCATTATATACATGAAGAAAGGATGAAAATTATGTCGGGAATAATTGTAAAATATCAAGAGCATCTAGTAGTGAGAAAATGTAGTATAACAAAATGAAATGTAAATTTCAACGTTCATGATATTTAACAAGACGAGAGTGAATGGGCAAATGAGAGTACACCACTTTGAAATGAGTTACTATGCGGTGTGGTTGCGAGCAACGGAGAGCGTGGATGAATGGCCGCAATCTAAGTGACCTCGCTAAGATAACAATACTGAAGATATGTTCATCGTCCGAGACTTTCCCTTAGCGCATTAATGTATACTTGCATGAAAAGATACGATACGCTGAGGGGCTGGTTCACCTACTTCAAATAAATAATATGTGGGTTTTATGGTTTAGATTTATGCTCTTTAAATCTGCTTTCAACAACATTTCAGATATATGGTGGCGGTCAGTTTCCTTGGTGGAGGAAACCACCGACCTGTTGCAAGTCACTGACACACTGTATAACATAATGTTGTATCGAGTACACCTCGCCATGAAGAGAGTTTAAACTCACAACTTTAGTGGTGATCGGCACTGATTACACAGGTAGTTGTAAATTCCACTACAATATAGTCACAACCACGAAGGTCCATATTAATATGTGCATGAAGTTTCGATGACAAATGACGACTATTTAAGATATAGTTTTAAAATGGTGAAAAGAGCTATAATAAAATGAAGGAAGAGTTTGAAGATATCAAATGGGTAATGAGAATCTTGAAAAGGAAAGACAAAGGCCAACATTAAAAAAAGAGCAAAGAGGCCAACAACGATCTCCAAAGCATTACACATAGTTGCATTGAAAACTGCAGCCTTGGATAAAACATGTTAGTATTATCTGCTGGCGTCACCAAAATTGCGTTGCTTCTCTTTAGATATTTTGATGAATGTGTTAATTCAGTCCGAACAGGTATAATTATTACATTCCAGACACATGCTATTTCCTGTACACGACAAGATTTGTACAACACTGTATCGTCATAAGCGACTACAATGAGGAGACAAATTTGCCATATACTGGGAACTTTGTGATGTACATTGAGTAAACCATTGTTCCCCCTTCTTCATCTAGTCGTGATTTAAAATGAATCTGATTTTATCGGTTCGATTCACCAAGCCCTTTCACTTATTAATGTGATACAATACATTTCTCAGCCTCCATGATAGGATCATTAAAAGGGGTGCAATATAATGTAGTTGGTGTTTCCCGTTCCTGTCACGAACAACATTTCTCATAGATTATAAAAGTATTGTAAAACATGTTTTCAGTAAGCATTATAACAAAGGTTTAAAGTCATAAATAGATCAAAGATGTCGTCGTAATTGGATTCTCAAAAACATTCTAAACATATAGGATTACGATCTTTATAGGCATTCTTTGTTAACAACTGTTGGGAAATACCTATGAGATAATTAAAATCCGTAAACGCAGTGACCAAAAGAAACAGGACAAAAATTAACTATGATATACGAAACACTACATATAACTATAAAGATCGAGTAACACGAACCCCACTAAAAACCGGAGGTGAACTCATGTGATCCGGAAGGACAATCAGTTCCTAATCTACTAGTGAATATGTTTTCATAATTCGAAGGCATTTTTTATTTAGCATTGCAACAACAATCACACCCAACAACATGCTTTTACTCATTGGTAGCTACTTCAAGGTGTCGCACATCCCAGGATCGCGACACTCTTTATACACCAACCATTCATTTTGAGGTATTGTTTCCCCAATTGAGAAGATACCATTGGGCAGTGAGCTTGTACCAAACTGAGTCAATTCTGTACAGTAGTGCTGACGGGTGGTACAATCACAATGCTCATGGATGTAGACGTAGATAGCGAATTTATCCCCGGTTTGAAAACAAAATATTTTAGTGGATATTTTTGTTCTTTTTGTAAAGTAATCGTACTATTTGTGTATTCACGTACTAAAATGCCATAACTCATGTGAAAAGTTGCTATCACCCTACAATTAGTCCATTTTTAACGTTTCTCCCTCTCGTTTTGTTGTGATTTAGTTTTTTGTAATGCCGTGTATTGTCACGTGAATAACGCAATATTCATGACGTTACCAGTAATTGGGTGAATAATTCTATTGATGTAACAATGGATATTGAATGAGGTGGTAGTACGAAAAACCAAATTCATAATTTAAGTGATTAAATGCGAAATGCTTTTAAGATGTTTGTTTTCAAGCAACGTTACCATTTCCATGAAGACATACATCTGAAATAACATCAACATCAATGTTTTATGCAGCGCGAATCAATTTTGCTGGGGTTTTCTTTTTTGTATTTATAAGGATTTTTATTTTTCATTTATCGTCAATAAATTCGTCTTCTCTTTTCCATGTGGGATGCAAAGCGCTTTTATATTATTTGAGTTTGTCATGTATAGCAACCCAATGAAACACGTGCTGTTATGCAACTGCCAACCAGGTGCACGAGTCATTGGCCGACCGATAGCAGACATTTAATCAAGCTGGAGATAATATCAGTTATCTACATCTTAGCCCGTGGGCACTGAGATAAAACCACGCTAAAGCATTTCTGTATCGAATGTTCTCTATTTATTCCTTTCGCACCCCACAGTGACGCCCTTTTGTTCTATCCCGCTATTGAGAAGCTAGGGCATTATCAGTTATCTATGTGTCTAACCGTGGGCATTTAGCTTGTTTCAAATTGTTTCAAACAGAGTCACTTATCCACAGTAGTGATGAAGGATGGTGTAATTTCAAAGCCCAAGGATGTACACGTGGACAACTATTTGATCCCCAGTTTGAAAATAATAACTGAGTTTAAATGGAATTGTTTTGTTCTTTTGATAACGTAATCGTATCGTTCTTGCATTTGCGGACAAAAATACCTTAGCCGATGTGAAACTTTGGATACAATTTGACAAAGTGTAGAGAGATTTGGAATCACCCTACAGTTTATAAATGTTCAATATTTCTCTGTTTTGTTGTGATTTTTTTTTTTTATTATGTGTCGTGTATTGACACTGTTGAATTGCCTTTTATTGGTCAAACATGCGTTAAAAGGATGAACTATTGTTTACACATATATTGCCAGTGCTGTAATAAATAATGCTCAATTATCATATTTTTTTCTTACTGGAAGTTGTCAGATAAATTAATTCTTTATCTCCTTACCTTTTCATCCTTGGAACTTCTGAGTGCAGCCCATAGAATGACCCTCGGGTATCTGGTGTAACAATAAATGGATCTGAATATCTACTTAATCAATATGCAGATTATTCTACATTGATTTTAAGGGATGAACAAAATTATCTTGGATAAACCTTTATTATATTCGATTGCTTCTCTCTTTGTGCTTGACTGCGATTAACCTCGATAAATCTGAGGTCATTTGGGATTATTCACGATTAGGCAGTAATACAAAAATGCTACCAGAAAAAAAACTCCATATAGCTTGGAATACTGCTGGAAAATTTAAACTTGTAGGGATTCATTTAAATCTTTATAAAAAAAAGACAATACGTTTGAAAATGTTAGATAAAAAAGTAGAAAAAGGCAAAAAATATCTTAAGCTTATGGAATTACAGGAATTGAACCTATATTGCGCAAATAACAGCTATATAAAATAATAAAACCATTGGCCTTCCAGATTTGGTGCATATTCCCACAGTACTTCCAAACCATCCTGCTCAAGATATGAAAGAAATATAAGATAGTTTATATGTATTTCGATGGGATGACAACATTTATAGAAATGTTATTATAATTAAGAATCGGGGTTATTATTGCATAGTATTAAATATTTCTGAAAGACACTATAAACAATGTACAGATAAAGTTGAACATAAATACACAAACGCTACAGTCTTCAATAATAAAAAAAAAAAAAACATGAAATGATACGAGTGGACCACAATTTGCTATTTGCCAAATGACAAATTGAACAGACATTTACTATAATAGGACTGGTATATAGAACCCACATAGAGTGAAGAAAATCAATAATTGTTGTACAATGTCAATGTAATTGGATTATTATTTCGGTAAAGGTAGGTTCGTTTAAAATTAGTTTCAGAATATATAATAATATCACTATTTATTCATTCATAATTTTAACATAAAGTGCTCGCTCGTGTGTATTGAAAACATTGCATACTTATTCACATCAGATCAGCCACAAACCAATTGTCATCTAATTACATTCGTGATAAATCAGCGGAAATAAAAGCGACATCTGTCCTTTAATATTTTTCTGTACAGTAATGAATGCATGCCTATTTGTGTATATATTATACATATGGCATCCAAACAGCAAAGTGTTTAAGACAATGTTTACATTTGTAGCTAATAAAGAACGGTACAACATATTTCTTTGTGCATCAAACCTCTTGCAATACGATGAAAAAATGTTCAACATTCTTTGTGGAATATCCACAAGAATAAGACCGGTTATGAATCAAATTAGCATGAACTAAATTATTATGTAATGCACCATACAATTATTCCTTATTCTAGTATTCAATATGTTTAAATATTGTTGCCAATATTATAATAGGAGGGGTTTTACATTTTTAAAGTAATGTTGTTTAACTTTGTATTTGAAGGATTTCTCAGATCTAATAAATTCCATAACTTGGTCGTCGATGGAAAAATGACTGTTGAGATATCGATAATCTGTTTCTAGCTTGACTAATATTGTGGCGATTTCGTATATTATAGTTATTAGTTTTTCCATCACTGAGAGGAATCAAATCACATAAAACCTCAGGAGAATTACCAACAATTAATTTGTTAACCTCTCGCCTAGTGCTAAGCTTCTCCCACCCCGTCTCCCTATAGATTTAATCCAAACTTGTGTAGCATGTGAACCCTGTACCAATACGAGCAGCTACCAATTATAGTATTGCTAGTCTATCAGAATTGACACGCCCGCAGGTATCCCTTATCTCATATATACATTCCAAGATTGGTCTAATGAAAGTAAAGTAATGTTTTCCAGATATTCCCCCTTTCATCTAAATGTAAGATTCATCAATACATTAATTTGCTTTGAAATTCTCTGAACTAAGGTGTCTGTCTGTTGGTGTCCATTCTCGATCAGGGTGAGGTGTACAACATTATGTGATAACATTTGTCAATGACTTGCGACAGGTTGGTGGTTTCCTCCACCAATAAAACTGACCGCCAGCATATAGTTGAACTATTGTTGAAATTGTTGTTAAACACCATAAAACCAACCATCCAACCAAACCAACTATAAGACACAAAAATATAAAGTCTTTATAAACTCATTGATCGCAGGAATATGTCCCTTTGGAAAAAATATAAAGAAACATATGGAGGAGATACAATATTATGCTAAAAAATTAGGGTTTGGAAAGTATTTCTGATGATTTAAATCCATCTTGGAGAGACATTCTTCTTAATTTGCCAGAAGACGACGAGGAAAGGAAAGTATTAACATCTCGAGTCAACCCATTTCGTTTTATTATAATATTAAAAGAAATGGTAATATTTTTATTATTTGAAATTATTGTTATAATTGTGCATTAATTATCAAAGGCATACATTCGTTTAAAATATATAGCCATGATATAGCTGAAATATTGTTGAAAGTGGCGTTAAACACCAAAAATCAATCATTCAATCATACGTAAATAACATAGAATGAAGGAAATACGTAGCTGTTTGATTTTCTTCCATCCAGGAAAGTATTCAATGTTTACCGTGCGATTTATGCATAGCTTCATAAATTCATGAATGACCTACACAGTGACCTCTTTCGGTGAAGGGTTTGTGCATGTGCGAAAATATTTATTAAAATAAGCACATGGCACATAACCAAAACATTGACGGATCTCACACGAAAAAGACACAAAACGGATGATTTAGCAAGCTTTGTGTAAAAATTAAGAAAAAAGATGTTATACCGACATATTCCATTTTTCAACACGTATACGGTAAGCATAATTTAGTATCTTTTTACAGCCGAATCGTATTTTGACAGTAGTTTTATAAATATTCTTCTTTTTTTCAGGAGAAAACGCTAGATGATATCTCTTTTAAATTAGAGACTGAAATAATGAACTTCATGTCTGTTTTTTTTTTTTTTTCTTTTTTTTTAAATATTATCAATACAACTCAAGTATTGTCAATAATAGGCAAATTCATTAATCACATAAATAAATCTGTATGTACTCCGGCTTAACCTACTGAATTGTTCATCTCTGTACGATTCTTCAGTTACACTACAACCTTTGACTTAATGGTGTCAATCACAACACATGTATGGCTTAGTTTGTTATATATGGTGCTTAACGACACTTTCAACAGTATTTCAGTGATATCGTGGCCGTCAGTTTTATAGGTGGGGAAAACCTGCCGCATTTTACGTATACTTAATTCATAGATATACTACATAGATGTACATTAAAATACTTGCTCTCGTAGTCACAATATTTGAAAGCCAGCCATCTTAAATGTTTTAGGAAACACGTAATGCAAATTCCTTGTCGCGGAAATATCCACATTTGTCACATCACTCTGACAACAGACTACCTGTCATTTATATTGAACAATGTTCTTTACTTGCTATGTTTTCACGACCTATTTAATCACACTATTTGAGACATTGTAATACTATCGTAAGTTAGTCAACTTTGTGTATTAATGGTCTCTTTGAAGACATAAGAACACCAACTTATAAAACTAAATATCTGTTTTTTTCAAAGTCAGAGAAGTAAAGACAATATAATGTCTAAAAAAACAAGGGAAAAAAACAAACAATACACTATAACACATTACACATAATACTAATGATCTAGGAACTCTAACCCCACTAAACGGTGCGGCAAATGTAGAGCAAATAGATGAACTAATAAGTGACACTAACTCCACCAACACCCAGACATCTAACAAATATGCCATTAAGCTTGTATCACTATCGCATGTCAAAGGGATATGACAAAGACTTTGAGAACATAAATCAACAGAAGCTGTTACAATTTGTCTGGCTTCAAACCATGCATCACGAAGTACGGTTATTCAGGTTGCTCTTACGCAGTGATTGGCATCGTGCTTTGACAAGTTTGCTGCTTTAGATATGTTTGTCATCATTATTGCTAAGGTATTCTACCTATCATTTTTTCCCGTACCACTCTCAATCTTGATCGAATAAACCTTTCGGCCTTTGCCACAAGGCATCATATTCCTTATGAAATGTAAATGCACATTTTGTGAAGAAACAACAGAGCAAATATGTGTTCCCGTGTTTCTTCCGGTTCGTAGGTTTCATTCAGTTACCCCTGGTGATATGTTGTAGCTTCTGATGACACCATGTGTAGATACTGTTTTCATTCGTCATCCGTTGCCACTTCGAAATCGGTGGGTTTAATACTTCTTAAATTTTCCTGTACCCTTCGACAAAAATAAAGCACCACTTTGTTTAGTAGCTCTGACGGTAAATTAGTATTACATCACTGTAAAGTTGTTGTACATCACCCTTTTCGAAGGCTTTCTTATGTCGTATTTGTCCTTTGTCTTCCTGTCGTAGTTTCCCAGACATATATTTGAATGTATTGTTGGCCTCGTGAAATTCGGAACCAGTCATGATGTCAAACATTTTGTTGTAAAAATGGGGAGGGACTATTGATTGGTGAATGATACATAAACTGCTTCTGTTGTAGTATTATCCGTTATCCGACGGATGTTAATTCTTTCAACAGCTTGATTAGGTCTGATGCTTCACTGTTCTAAAAGTCTTTGTCATATCCCTTTGAAATGCGATAGTGATAAAAGCTTAACGGCACATTTGTTAGATTTCTGGGAGTTAGTGTCACTTATTGGTTTATCAATTTGCTCTACATTTGCCACACCGTAGCGACCGCCTGTAGCCGTAACCTCTCTAACTGCCATATTTGTTGATTTATGACGTACATGTGATGTCATCAGACCGACAGAACAACCATGAGAGAACCGAATACAATTTGGCATGAAGGGACACACGAGGGTAAAAAATGCAAATTCAAAAATGCAAATACCCCGCTGCAGAGGGTAAAAATATCATTTTTTTTTGCAAATACCTCGGAGGTACCAGTAAACAAAATTTTACAAAGTACTGGCCAATAGACAATCATCAGTTTAGAAATCCAACTGCACCAATTCTGATATTTAGTATACATTTGTGAAGCTTAACATATTTTATTTTTCATTTTTTGCATGTTTCCTGTTATGCACTTTGTTGCTGAATTAAATTAGCTTTATTTTAAACAGTATTCCTAAATAATTAGCTATGTAGCACATTTGATACATCATATCTTGATTCCCGACGTAGCAGATATGCTACATTTCATATTTTCCGGAAAACGAGTGAAAAACCCAAAACAAGCCCTAATTTGTATTAGACATATCCTAAATACTTACTTTTATTCAATAACATAATTTTTCTTAACATTGAAAGGGGGTTGGGCACTAGAGGATTAAGCATTTGTAGGGGCCGTCATGGTCGTGATCCTATGGCAATTGGGTTGATGACTACCTTGCAATAAGTACCTATCACCACTAAAGTTGTGAGTTCGAACACCCGCTCAGGCGAGGTGTACTTGATACAAAATTATGTGATGAAGTTACTTGTCGCAGGTCGGTGATTTTCGCTGGGGACTCCAGTTTCCTACACCAATAATTCTGACCACCGCCATAGATAGATAAACCAAAGTGATCCCTAACACATTTCTCAATCCAATTTAATTATGCTTTATCGTTCAATAAAAACAATGGGATCAGACACAAGTTGGTATAACAGTAGACCATGTTCTCCTCCATATGCATGTACTATTTTGTGTAGTGCTGTAGAAACCTAACAATTTTTTTTTTAATTTAATATTCACTTTTTTATGCATTCAGGTTGTGTCATTTTCTATGATTTCATTTGCATAAGAAAACCTTTTTAGCTCACCTTACCCGAAGGATCATGTGAGATATTGCCATCACTTGGCGTCCGTCGTCGTCCGTCGTCCGTCGTACGTCGTACGTCGTAAACGTTTTCAAAAATCTTCTTCTCTGAAACTACCAAACCAATTGAAACCAAACTTTGTCTGAATCATCACTATGGTGTCTAGTTTCCAAATTGTGTCCGGTGAAGCCGTGCACCAATCAACATGGCCGATGTTATTAAAAATAGAACATATGGAAACATTGCGCACTTTGGTAATAACTAAAAAACATTAATAATATGAGAAATCGGTCTGAGATAAAAATGATCAGCACGACAAGATCTACCTACCCTGCAATTGTGAAGAAAATATGATTACCCATCTTGGAGTTATTGCCCTTTTTTCATCAAATTTTCAAAATTTTAATACTTTTTGTTTTTTATTTCAAAAACTATTAGAGATAAATGGTAAGTTTAACAGCAAAAATGTGCAGCATGTCAAGGTCTACCCACCCTGCAATTGTGAAAAAATATCATTACCCATGTTGGAGTTATTTCCCTTTTTTCATCAAATTTTCAAAATTGTAATACTTTTTGTTTTTAATTTAAAAAACTATTAGAGATAGATGATAATTTTTAATTGCAAACATGTTCAGCTTGATAAGATCTACCAATCTTGCAATTGTGAAGAAATCTAATAACCCATCTTGAAGTTATTGTCCTTTTTTCATCAAACTTTCAAAATTTTAATACTTTTTGTTCTTTATTTCAAAGACTATAAGAGATAGATGATAAGTTTAAACTGCATTAATGTGCAGCATGTCAAGGTCTACCTACCCTGCAATTGTTAAAAAAATCTGATTATCCGTCTTGGAGTTATTGCCCTTTTTTCATCAAATATTCAAAATTTTAATACTTTTCGTTCTTTATTTAAAAAACTATAAGAGATAGATGTTAAGTGTAAACAGCAAACATGTTCAGTATGTCAAGATCGACATATCCTGTAAGTTTGCCGTAAATCTGATTACCCATCTTGGAGTTATTGCCCTTTTTTCATCAAATTTGTAAAATTTTAATACTTTTCGTCTTATATTTCAAAGAATATAAGAGATAAAGGTTATGTTTAATGGCAAAAAATTGCAGCATGTCAAGATCTACCTACCACGCAATTTTGAAGTAAATCCCAATACCCATTTTGGAGTTATTGCCCTTTTTTCATCAAAATTTTCTAAATTTTAATACTTTCATCTTATATCTCAAAAACTATTAGAGATAGAGGGAAAGTTTAAACTGCAAAAATGTTCAGCATGTCAGGATCTACAAAACATTTCCCCACAGTTGACAATGTATAACAACTGTGTGAAGATTCAGTCCTGTTGAAATGCATTATTTTGTTGACTCACTGCTTTCAGTTACTCAAATAATCAAAGGGAAGCAACTCTATTACATGATGTGAAGTAGCAGAAGCTAAATTTTGAGAATCATTGACATATATGTTTTTTTTGATAACTTACATTAAAGGGGGAACACCTGCCAAAATTTGTTTGGAGAAGGGGTCTGCAATGACGAGGGGTACATTTGTTATTTTTTATTACCAAAGTTATCAAGTTTTATTGGCTGATGTTGTTATACCCAGATGAGCTATACAGGCTCCTGAGAACCTCTAGTTTTAAATCAAGGGGAATATTGAATATTTTGATTCTTTCATCTGAATTTGGAATATACATTATATTTGGAAGATAAATCTACAATAAACGTAAATAATCAGAAAATATAATATTTATTTGCATGGGCATTAAAATCATGTAGAGACAGTGTCTCACCTGTTTCAAAAGGACAATCATAGTTTTATTCATCAGTGTAAGCAAAATTTGAATATATCCAGGTGGTAATCTGAAGCCGTAAATCTAAGAAGTATAGACAATTGTCAAAAAGGGATAATATAACGAGCATTGATACACAATGCACAACTCAGTAGAAGACGGTTTCAAGATGTTAAGTCAAAACATAGTAAAATTGTGTCAGATATGATGAAAATAGTTGCAACGATTTGTAGGAGATCATTTGTAGCTGTTGTGTCCTCTATCATGATACACCATTTTATTTGTTTTCTTCCTCTGTTTTACTCAGAATAAAGATACTTTGAGACTATATTTGCCTACTATATTAAACAACATCCCATTTACTTGTAGACATGTTATTGCTATAATAAAATAATATTCATGTTACTCCCACATAGCGAACTAAGAAGAGTTTGAAGATACCGAAACCCAACATTTGTATTTGCCATTCTAAAAGCTCTCTTGTTGTGTTAAATGACATTATATGAGAATGAATAACATTTTTGTTTCTGAAAAACAGGACCTGATGCAACACAAACTGCATAAATAAACTGGTGGGTGTTTCGGCCTTAGCTTAGACTCTATTTTATCAACTGGTTTATTTTCCAACATGAAGATTCAATGTAAGTACATACGTATTAGTGCTTAATATTTCGTAAAGGAAATGAGGAGGACGAATATCTGTGTCACAAATGACTACATATGTGTTCCGAATGTTGGCATCATCATCCAGTTTATTTCCTCAATTATGACTTATCACCGGATTTGCAACAAGAGTAAATATATTATTGGTCATCGCTTTTGTTTTAATGATGCTATCATGGATGCCTCGAAATACATTTTTGTTCACATTGTTTAGTGAAAGGACGTGGTTCAACAAACTCGGCTAGAAGAAGGGGAAACAATGGCTTGCTCCAACCATCAAGGTCACACCACGAGGCACATTGTTCTCCTCATCTTAGGCGATAATATGGAGGTATTTCTTGTACAAATCCGATTCTGTAAAAGGAAAACATATTTGTCGGGATACTCAGTATTACAACTACCCGTGCTGCAATAAGAACAGTTTAGAGATACCAAAGGGGTAATCATAATTTTGATATTTTTTTTATTGAAATGTACAGTTCCTAAATATTGTAATTATTAATAAAACGAAGGTTCTCCTCCCTCAGGCATATGTGATCGTTGCCGATTTTGGCTATTCTGTTTTATGTCTTTTGGGTTTATTGCCCCCAAAACTTTAAATTATTTGGCTTTCTAATCTTCGGATTTGAGCGTTCCTGGTGATGGTTAATCCAGAAACGTGTGCACTAAGCTTGATCTCTACGTTTTATTGAAAGTGACGTTAAACACCATACCGCTAGTCCTAGCTTACGATTAATCTTGCAAAGTTGCATACACATACAATTTGTGACTTTACAATAGTCATAACAATCATAAACTCTAATAACGTAAAACGTGAATTTATTCTATGGTAAAATTGTAATTATTTGAAATCTATTAAAATAATTAATATGATTTTAAAGATGTTTAAGTTCAAAACAACTTATTACATTCTGAACATTTGATAACAAAGTAAAATTAATAGAGAAGACATAATTTGTAACACACTGAACGCTTCGTTGATCGAGACTTTCCCAAAAGGGTTTCCCAAGTTTTTCGGCTATGCACATCTCTGTGTAACTTCCACTTCTCAAACTACAATGAATGTTGTCCTTGTGACGTAGGTGAATCCACAAAAGGTAATTACTGTAAGAAATGCTTTGTGTTTTATAGATAGTTGTTCACAAACTTATCCACCGTATATATCTCCATGACAAAGTTAGATAGTTTACCATGATAAGTGTCGTGAATACAATTCATATGTTACTTTTATTGCTGGTTATAGATTATTTATCTAATTAGCATCAATAGGCCTTTGGAGGTTCAAAACTGAACGATTTATTTAGAGTAGCTTGCACAGTTGTTCATGAATCCATGCCAAATTGTTCACAGGTTCATAAAATGGCCATACCCTGTCCCAAGATTATTTTCGTAATTTTTCTTTGAAGGAAAAGGCCATGGTCTTGACAAGTTAGCGTGAAAATTTAAATGACAGTGAATAAAAAACATTTGTGTTAATGAATGTTAAAAATAGTATACCGCAAGGTAGAATTCGGTCATTGAAGTTGCCTGTTGCACCAAATAATGGGGATCGCCATTTTTCAAAACTCTCCAATGTGGAGGAGACAAAAGCATGAAAAGGGGCGTTTCCATTCTCGGACTATACCTTCCCGTTACGTCACACAATCGGTATCGTATATTATATCAGCATTGATCAGTTGCAATGTTATCATTAAAAATTATGTAATTCGTAAAATAACGTGGTATATATTTATCTTTCGATATTTACAAAATCATTATGACTTATATTATACATGTTAAGCATTTTATTGCACTAAGTAATGACGGGAAAGTGTGAGAAGATTTTTTGTGTGCAATTACCGATCCGGATAGGACTACCTGTCAACACAATGATCATCGATCAGTGACCTCGAAAAACTCGGGAAAGTATGACAGCATTGGGGACAAAAAAGAAAAAAACATGTGTAAGCACAAAACGAGTTAAAAATGACAGTTGTTTAACCTACGGCCAATCACGTAAAACATGAAATTATTCGTAGAACCCNCCCCCGATACAAATAAACTCCTTTGTTTTATGAAAATGTAACATGGGATGGGAATATTAAGAACAAAATTAGAACGATATACATTTATAAACATTGTATTGCAGTTGATCTGATATTAAAACATAACAAAACGGGCACGATGTTGGGAAGAGTCAGAAACATGTTATTTATTCAACTAACATGATACGACTGAGTGACGTCACATGAAGAGGTGTCATGGCCGCTTACACTACGACAGGAAATTCCAAATATTCATATTTCTAAGTGGGTAAATTAATGTTAATAAAGACTTTTTTTTTTTTAATAATATGGGACGAAGTCCCAACTATGGTAGAAATAGCATTTTTTTTCTATATACTAATGACTAAATTTTCATGCACCGGAAATGACATACCGGAAGCAATACATGTACAGCTACAGTGGGTTTCTGCAAAAAAATCGATGCAGTAAAAAATTGCTCTCGTAGGGGCACAAGTATCAAAGTACTAAAAACGACATATTGTATAAATAAAATCAAGAACGGGTACAAGGATGTAGAAAAAATAATCAAGTTGCAGCTCTCGTGAGAAGTGGAACCTGTTCAAAATATCACGAGATAGAGCGTGAAGTAGTCCTTGACAACCATAAACAAAGATGACCGACAATGTTTATAATTTTTATGATGTATAAAACTAATGACGGCTTTTCTCGTGAATAAAGCATCGCACATGAACAACACAATATGCAAACTAAAGCTATAGTACAATAAAGTTTATTTACTACTTAATTCCGGTTATGAACCATGTTCGGTAGCGGATGCGAAAACTGTCCGGAGTTTGGTCCCCTATATATTGTTTAAAAAATTATTGGACTTCGTCCCAAGTTAGGTAACACCTATTATCATATTAAGTTATTTACGAATAACAAGTTATAATGAATTGAATTAAAACAACTTTTCAACTGACTGGTCTCTTCCTTTAATTATTAAGAACTTTAGTATTCTATCTGGTATAAGGGGAAACTGGCAAGAATGAAAATTGAAGAAAAATTCTGAAGTGCACAAAAAGGGGGTATGAGAAACAATCTTTGATATGGAGTGGCAGCAAAGTGCTATATATACATCATAACATAGATAAAATGAGAGAGATATGATAGTCTGAAACAATATATATTGGACAATAATAATTTTGGCTCAATATGTTGTTGACATGGTCACAAAGTATACAGACTTTCTGTCAATCGCTAATATTTTCCCGCATGTCTTTCACCTGTTTGATATTGCAATGTTAACATTATCATATAAACTGCAACATAGTTGAAAATAATACTCTATAAAAGCATATAAACATGTCTGAAACAGGAAGGCATCAACACAATATGTGTATTGCATGCATGATTACCCTGATAACAGTTTTACTGGACTAAGTAGGGTAAATCTGGATCATTTTTCTTGTTGCTAGGCAACACTGTGCAATGTGGAACGCGAACACTCTGACAATTTGGAATAATGGGGATTATAATAGTGTATGTACAATCGCAACTACTCGGCCGTTCTCGCTACCTTGCAAATAATTGCAGGATAGCAAGAATGGTCGAATAGTTACGATTGAGTGTATGTAAATATCACCGCTCTATGCACACTTACTATTTTCTAATAAATGTATTAAGTGTTGAAAATAAGTAAGATTCTTGCCTTCAAAATTAGCCTTGTGAACTTCATATGGCACCTGACTGTACATCTATTACAGATTCCTTCAAAATCACACGACTAAAGATAAATTGAAATCAATTGCATTTCATAAACTGAATGAAGACGCTTAGCTTCTTGGATATGAGATCAAGTTAACTCAATTTCACCGGGTGAAAACTATGTTTCAACTAACCGGCTCTTGATGGCAATATTTGCATATACTTACCGTAGTCGTCTCTTGTGTGATTCGATTGAATTCACACTCTTTATACGTTAGATGCCATTAAGAAACACGACACAGTTTAACCCGGTCAATTTATTCATGTATATACACCTTTTTATCCAAAACACACTATCCGTCAAAGGCATAACACGACCTACTTTTTTATAGCGGTACTGTAACTTTCCGTGTGTGCCTAGTTCAACTTTACAGCTATATAAAATATCACTTTTCACACTTGACGTAACTGTCGATGATTACTCTATAGACTTTTCCAATAGGCTTGTGTTATTCCGTTAGAGAACAAATCATCTGGAACCTTTATTTTTTTGTCATAACTCATATTTATTATTACTCAAACATGTGCTCTTCAAAGGTCAATCCCATTATTTATTATTTTTTAATATTTATCTGGAGTTGAGTCCATTTAAATTTCCAAACATAATTTATGTGTAAAATTCTAAAATAATTGGACTATAACAATGATTGATATTAATTCAGGTATAACATGTTTCAGTTATAAGTAATAAAATATATACAGTCCGACAAAAGTTAAGCACCACCTGATTTATTTCAATAATATCTTTTCTAATAATGAACTTATTTCAAATCGGTTTGCTGTTTTCGTTACCTGTACACACATACTTACTTACCTGTGAAACAGGTTATTGATCGATTTTTATTTATGTGTATATGACAGGGTGTGTAAAGTGCCACGTTTACTTTTCAACATTTGTGTTTGCGAACGAAAGCTGATTTTTTTTTGTGTAGAGTTTTAAGTTTAATTTTCTATTGTTTTGGTATGGTGCGGCGAAAATTAACCATACCAGAAAGGTGGCCAGCTGTTGGCATGCATAGCGGTGTTGTAGCCATAGACGGGTGGAAGACCACTTCAGGGTTAATCATTCCATCATTGTACGACTTATGGAGCGTTCTCGTCAAACGGGAAATGTTACTGACCGTCCACGTGCAGGTAGACCTCGCAAAGTGACGCCGAGAGAGGACCGGCTCATATCCAGACGGGTGCGCCAACGGCCGTTCAGTACAGCTGGTGCACTTCGTGGTAATTTAGCGTTTGGAGGCCACATTAGCACACGCACTGTAATCCGACGCCTCCTCCACCAGGGAATGCGAGCGCGACGACCCATAAAACGTCCACAGTTGACATTACGTCATCGCCATGTTCGATTTGACTGGTCACATGATCATTTGGGGTGGACTATTCGCACATGGAGACGGGTCCACTGGTCAGATGAAAGTCGTTTTTTTTTGTTACGTCCTACCGACGGCCGTGCAAGGGTTTGGCTCCAACGAAACGCTTCATTTCAGGACAAACACATTCCACAACTGCTTTTGGGGGTGGGGGTGTAACTGTCTGGGATTGTTTTTCCTTGAACTGTAAGTTGGACTTGTACGTTCTTGATGGTAATCTGACAGCCCAAAAATAACGTGACAATGTGCTCGCTCCACGTGTAGTCCCCCATTTCGAAAATCATGCGTTGGGTGACAGGCCAATGTTCATGGACGACAACGCTAGGCCACATAGAGCCCGAATTTTACAACATTTTTTACAGCAAGAAGCTGTTCAAACAATTCCATGGCCTGCGATGTCGCCAGACATTAACTCTATAGAGCATGTATGGGACTTTGTTGGCCGAAAAATAAACCAGCGCAATCCAAAATGTCAAAATATTGACGAATTAATAACTGCTATCTTACAGGAGTGGCAACAGTTCCCCTAAGAACGGATTAGGGGTCTTGTGCGAAGCATGACGAGGCGTGTTACAGAACTTCACAATAAACGCGGTGGATATATTCGTCATTGATTTTTATGCCTTACACATACGCACAATAGATGCATTTAAAAGTTCTTAAAATCTGAAGACTCTGCATTTTAATGCAATGTTAAAAACTTCCATCAAAGTCAAACTGGTTTTACGTTCTTCCAGAGCCTGTTTTGAACCCCATTTTTGCCACGTCATAGTCACGTCATTCAGGATGATAAATACTTCGTGAATTGGTAATTTTAGAGCCTTTGGTGTAAGAAAAATGGTAATATCTATTTTATTGTTATAACAGTATTGATGTAAAAAAAATATATCGATAAAAATATAGGGTGGTGCTTAACCTTGGTCGGAGTGAATATATCAAATCAAGACTAAACATCAACATGAACGAATGGACATTCATTTATGACCACGTATAACACTTATATATCTTGCTTCTAACTATATAGATGTGAAAGCTTAAAATATCAAATTGATAATTCATTTGGGCTTATAAAAGAGTGCGACATTTAGAGTTGAGGTTGTGACTTATAGAGGTAGTTCAAAATATTGCGACATTTAGCGTTAAAGGTGCGATATTTAGCGTCAGGAGGTTTTGCGACATTTAGCGTTGGTTGTGACATTTAGCGTCAGCCTTGCGACATTTAACGTGAGGTGCGACATTTAGCGTCGGTGCGACATTTAGCGTTGCTACAAAGAGCACAATATATTTGACTAATAACATAAAAAAAAATGATTCTGCAGTAGTGCTCGTTCATTAGGTCAACTAATCAATTTGAAGCTCTCAATCCCCCCTCTGGACCCCAATACGAAAGGTAGACTGACAATTCAATTAAGTATGAATAAATAAGTTCACTTTTTTCATTGAAGAAATAATTTCTTACCACTTACATCTCCCCAGAAACGTTAACTGACCTGTCATGAACAGGCAATAATGCACGGAATAACTTGAAGAGTTTCTTTTAATATTAATATATTTAAATTTTATAAAAATTGAAAAATAACTTGTTGTGCACGAATTCGAATTCTTAATTTCAATTTTTTTACAATACATTCAATTCAAATCTGGTAGTAACAATATCTAACCGGGGCTACCCCATTAAATATAATATTCATATAAAAACAATACAATCTAGCAACACTCCAAGTATAAAATAATTCAAATAGTCAAAAATTGAAATCTTTCATTTTTATTGAATTAAAAAATACGTCCAGGTGTTTGTAGGAGGGCTCATGTCTTATTTACGTTATTTGTGTTTGCTTGGGTATAGTGGTGTCCCACACATATTGCGTTGTGTTTTTGCGTTGTTTTTCTCCCTCTTTCAACAATATTTCAGATATACATTTGTATCATGTCGGGCAGTTTTATTGGTGGAGGAACGCGGAGTACCCGGAGAAAACCACAGACCTGTCGCAAGTCACTAACAAACATTATCACATAATGGAATATATTTATAGATAACAGAATATAATACTATTATTTTACATACACTATTTTATTTATTTATTGTAAATGGCAAGTGGTTGTAAGGAAATGTGTCAAATGGTAATTTACTGAAACTTCTGTTGTACAACTACTCCTCTAAACAGTCTGACGTCAGGTATTCATAATCCTGATAAAAACTTATTTGCAAATAATTCTTTTTTGGAGACAAGTTCGTTTAGATCATCAATACCAAACACACATATACCCAGTGTTGTCAGTAAAATTTTGAATAGGTGGCAGAAAAATCAGGCGGGTGTTTGGGGGCCGTCTAGGACCCCTGACACTTAAATGGTGTAAAATCCTGCATTCTGAGCATTTCATGGGTCTAAAAATACTTTATTTCTTGTCCTATTTTTTACTGCATAATCTTTATTGTTGCTAATATCCATTGAAATTGATTGAGCAAATATTTAGTAAAAAAGATTAAAAGGAACTGTACTTAACTAAAGTAGGTATTATTTCATAAAAAAAAAAAAACCTATTTTGTTGATTCAGTTCCAGAAAATGTTTCAATAAGCAATACATTTTATTAATAAATTTCACATCCAAATTCAGTCACTATCATCAGCATGAGTCACTATATTTTTGGCATCAATTAAACATTTCACAATTTTTAGTTATAGCAATGTATCTTAGTAACAGAAATTAAGTACCAGAAAAAATTTTCCGGTACAATAATGTTTGATTTGAAACATAACGTTTTTATCTTGTTTTAACTTGCATTTGGATTTATTTGTTTTTTACCCAAATTATTTTTTGGGTTTATTCCTTGTACAGACTGAAAATTACATTTCTTTTGTTAACACTTTCATGTATGTTGTGGTTATTGCGTGTTTCAGTCTGATCGGACATTAATAGCTAGGGAGGTCGATCGTAGTCACGGTAACGTTATTATTTTCTGTTAAGAGTTAAAAAAAGATTTTTCATCTTTTTCATTTCATTAGAAAACCACTTAAAAAATTATTATTTCGTGGGAAAAAAATATCAGATAAAAGTTTAAGACTTGAATTTTATAAAATTTGGTAGTTAAAGTAATACAAATATGATTTGGTACCACTACTGAGTGTCCGAAGTGAAATGATTTAGAGAAAATCAGACGCCATGTGACCAACGAGAGACCCATTTTCAAAAATAAATTCACGAGCTATCCTTGGACCAATAATTCATGTACGACTTAAAATGTGCATAAACTCCTCAATTTTATGAATCCGGGTGATCGTTATTAAAAAAAAAAGGTCGATATCGTAACATAAAATATAAAAGTATACAAAATAGTGTTTTAATTTATAAGGACACGGTCCCGCTTTTTACAAAAAAGATCACCACGGCAATATTGATCAGAAGCTTGAATGAAAGATGGTATCTGAAGATCATATGCACTCTCTTCTTATCCTTTTGGATCTTTACAGAGGTGTTCTCTTCGCGATCTGCGTACAAAATAAAGTTGTGTATGCCGCGGTCCATAGCGGATGTTTCACTAAATGTTAGGTGCGCGCGCACAATTTTATAAATAGCAACTAAATATATACTAAAGGGGATTTCCAAATTGGAGCTGATATAATAGATAACGTTGATTAATCTTCCGTCAAAATCCATAATTAATTAATTATACGATGCAATAATATATTTATTGGAATATGGGTCACATTTTTTTTATACTCATTGAAAAATAGCCGGCAAGAAAAGGACAATAACTGGCGAAAATCGCCGGCTGCCGGCTTTTAACGACATCACTGTATACCGCGAACAAATTTATCATGGCATCGATCATACTTTTCCCATGCAGCATAAACAGCAAGCCAAGGTTTTTTCTCTGGTTCACCTGTAAATATAAGAATATATATTTAATTTCACCCTTTTCTCTCTGACAACACAATATATTTTACTTGTAGATAAACAAAATATGAGCTTGTAAAGTAGCTGACTATGGAACCGTAGCTCTTTTTGTCCTTTTCCGTATTGTGATATGTGGGAAACCGTAGTTATTTTGGTTCATTGTTGTATTGTGGTATGTGCGAAACCGTAGCTCTTTTGGTACTTTGTTGTATTGTGATATGTGCGAAACCGTAGCTCTTTTGGTCCGTTGTTGTATTGTGATTTGTGCGAAAACGTAACTCTTTTTGGACCTTTTTTGTATACTGAATATGTGCGGACCATATCACCACACGATACCACATGTAGGAACTATGTTTCTAAACCCATAGTTAAGTTTGAATACGTTACGGTATTAACTGTGTAGTTTTTGAATGAAATATAACCAATATTTAAATGTTTTAGCCATAATTTCTTTACGCCATTTTAGAATTTTTGGGCTACATCATTACAATAATAAGTTATTAAATTATTTTTATGAGATAGTCTTGATGTCCGTTTGTGTATATACGTTCAGCCTAATTCTTATTTTACCAGCTTGCAATCAGTGCATATCAGCACTAAAGTTGTGAGTTTGAGTCCCGTTCATGGCGAGGTGTACTCGATACAACATTGTATTAAAAAATTTGTCAGTGACTTGAGGCAGGTCAGCGGTTTTCTCCAGGTACTCCGATTTCCTCCACCAATAAAACTGACTGCCACGACAGGGTTCGACATTAACGTTGTTCGATTGCCTGGGGCAAGTGAAATGCGTCTTAGGGCAAGTGAAAACGGCACCCAACTTGTCCGATCGGGCAATTGAAAATGATTCTGTGATATGTTCAGGTCGTTATATTTTATTACTGATAAATAAAATAAACACCGGCTGTGTGTTTTCTAACTCGGTGATATGGAGATTTTTGTTTCGTATTTTCAAAATGAGCGGAGATGAAGTGCAGCCATGCTTTTTCAATGTTTTTCCACCTGTCAAGGTCATTGATCTAGATCGCCAATGTGCTTAAGAAATCGGTAAAATGACCATGATCTAAAACGTGTACGTGACGTACAGTGTGTATAAAATGGCCACCGGCAATGTGCCCAGTGGAACTATTCTGGCTGTTCATTTACAGAAATGTTCGCATTTATCAAACGGAACAAGAGTGATGCAAAATGTTTAACCTTCATGATATATTTTCTGACCTTCATGGGAAAGATAGCAAAACCCTGATTTGCAATTTCTCACTTTTGAGACAGACCAGTTCCTATTTTTAGCGATGTGAGATTGTCTTATCTTGCACTAGTGCAAGACAAAAAAAAATCACGTGCGTTTTACCGGAAAATACATTCTGTACAGTTTATGTCAACTGCCCCCAGTTCTCCATGCTTCACCAATAAACCGCGATTCTATTACATAAGTATTTTTAAATTAATGTATGTATACTATTCTGCTAGCTAATAATTTAACTATTGTGCACCTTTCACGGTGAATGACTCTCTTCTAGTCAATGTTTGTTTACTTTGAGTAAATGATAGAGTGCTTTCCCTTGTTAGTAACTAACGTTACTTTCCTTTGACCAAATTCAAATATTTTTTCACAGCCACAGGTGTAGTGTTGAGTTACACTTACATTTATCATATATTTATTAGATACATTGTATTTTATTATGAAATACATTTAAAATACTGCCAAGACACGGATGCATATGAATAAATTGAATATTTACTTCAGCAATGTAAACAAAATTTGCGGGAAAACGCTCGATCGGGAATGTAAACAAAATTAGGTAACAGCTAATAAAAGTGAGAAATAAAATCAACCACCAGCAAAAAGTGCAAGACAGGGAAATCTCCGACAGCCTCGGGTAAGATTTCAATCGTTTGCTGACTCCGCGAGCCTCGTCAACGAACGATTGAAATCTTACTCTCGGGTGTCGGAGATTTCCCTGTCTTGTACTTTTGCGGGTGTTAGATTCTATATATCTCTTGAGTTTAAAAAAAAAGAAAGAGAAAAAGAACCCTGCCTGCCGGCCCTAAAAAAATTCCCTATGTTAGGGGAAACCAACAATCAATTTTATTTGGCCTAAGGTACATTTATACTTAAATTTTCTAACAAAAATAGGCAAATGATGCACTAACACTATGCCCACATCATAGGGTGTAAATAATTAATATGAGGGGTTATTCCACTCTATGAACGGTCATTGTAGATTGCATAGTTCTACGTCATGCACTACATGCATATATGGCAATTAAGAATTCGGGCTAGTAGTTTACAGCTTCGGGCAAGTAAGATCAATATGGCACTTGCCCGAATGGACAAGTTGGTCAAAAAGTTAATGTCGAACCCTGCACGATATAACTGAAATATTGTTGGAAGTGGCGATAAACACCATAAATCCATATTGCAATCTCACTGACAGAACAGTGCACATGTCATCTTAATTTCGAGATACTCGGTCTTTGCTCTTACTCCTAAATTATTTCGTCCTTGTCGGAGAAGAACCAAATGGGTCGTACCGTTTCTCGAGGCTAGCACGCCAACCACTACGTCATCGGGGTATTTTATTGTAAACGTTTTATATATTCGTATTGCAGCATGATGTTTAAACAAGTATCAGCATCTTGTCTTTTTGATATGCCAATTTTGATCTATATATGACACACGAAAGTTACTCTGCTAAACCTACATGAACCTCAGATTCAGATGTAAATGTAACTTAGCACTTGTAATACCTTTTCTATATGTATAGCAGAGTGATATTTTCATCACTTATTAAATTCATATTTAATATACAATTAATTGTCTAATATTCTTGTAAATAAAATTAGCATTACAATTAGTATTTGCAAGCCCAATATAGATAAAGCTGGTTTATCACAGTTTTGGTTATATGTAATTCTGCGTGCAAAAGATACGATAATCAGTCATTAAAATGTGCATACGTGAGCGCCAGATGAAGAACAACAAATCGTTGTTGTTAAGCTGTTATGGGGGCACCATACACTACTCTTTAAAATCAGTTGAACGTTTTGATCATATGATGTTTTTATGCAGATTTCAAGCATCTCGGTGATGAAAACCACAGAGAGAAAAGCTGCTATGTGGCTAGTGAATGCATAGCTCTGAGTCTGTTGGTTTGAATTTATTAAAATTTTGATATTTATTACAGTGGATATATTCAAACACACTGCCAAAAAATAAGAAAATTAAACGAGCAGATCAAAATTTACCTGAAGTGTATGACCTAATGTTTCAAATATTTTTTTTTTCATGTTTATTTAAATCAATATCTTTCCTTGTTAAATGTTTTCGCAGAGTTTCGAAATGTTATTAAACAATACAGATACAATACTGGGGGTTAAGAAAATTAATTAAAACAATTATTTTTTATTATGTACTTATATTAGGGTACACCATGACTATCGTCCAAGTTTATTAATATCCAGCATCATTCGTGCGTGCGTAGCAATAATGTATTGAGAGATATCTTGAATTTGTATAGAGGTCATTGGGAAAGGGGGGCCCGGGTGGCTCATTGAGTTAGGTCGTTGGATCTAACAACTCATACAAGCCTATCACTAATACGGCGTGGGTTCACGCCCGGCTTTGTAAATTACAAAAAAGGGTGCACTCGACTCGCAACCGCAAGTGATAAAGTTTACCAGTTGCTTGCCCATGGTCGGTGGTTCTCTCCCGGTACTCCGGCTTCCTCCACCACTAAAACTGGTCGTCATGATATAGCTGAAATATTGTTGAAAGTGGCGTTTAAACACCACAAAATCAAAAATCAAATCGTTAGGGAAGGTTCTTCTTTAAAAAAAAGTTATATATACCAAATGTTAATTAAAAAAATGCTTTGACCAAACAGGTGCAAAAAAATGAATAATCTGACGATGTAGTTTTTAACTTTGAACAATAGATTATGGTACAATTTGAAGAAAAATTAAAAATGATTGCTTTTTCATGTCAGCAAAGAAAAAAATAATCTAATTTTGTTTAGAATTGTTCATGTTCTAGGGGACCCCTCCTATTTTTGGTTGAAGGGAATCCTTTTTTCCTGTTCCCAATTTATGTGATCGACTCTATGATCATGCATTAGACTTAACATCTATGTTAACTTCAGTTTAATCACTAGACAGTGTTCCAAATGTTTGACATCAGACATTATCTGATGTTCTTGTGGCAAGTAGAATTTTGATTGGGTAAAAATTTACTTCTAACACTTCATGGACGTCATTTATTTTTATATCAAACAAATTGCTGTGCTGTGTATTTCATACGGCACATAAAATAATCGCTCTCTGCGACCTTTTTCCAAAGATACACGTATTTATGTTTTTCCTATAATAAGGACTTATTAATGTTAGAACATTCAGATAAATATATTATCAGTCTCGAGATATAACATCTCGAAACTGATAACGTATATTAAACCGTTTTTCTTTAATCTTCAATTCAAGTGGTAATCTCACATACTTTCTTCCCAATAAGTTAACCTGAAATATGTTAATATTTTATAAAATAAGATAAGAAAACTTTATTTGAATTCGGTTTTTGTGTAACAATAAACCCAAGCTCTCAGGAGCTTTTTACCGAATATAATTAGATTTAAGTGAATTTTAAATTTAATTATCCATGTAGTTATTTAATAAGTTTAAAATTTAATAATAAATATAAAATGAAAACACTGTTGCAGATAGACATATATTATGTAAGAGATTACACTCCAACTTGTAAATCCTTAAAAATAATCAACGAGACCCGTCAGGGGGTGTATTATCCACTACTTAATTATGAACGCCAACATTCTTTCACAGTCTCACATAGCCAACACTTTTTTCTTACCATTGGCCAAGTAAAATGACACCTAATATTTAATTTCGTTAGGCTTAAAAACCAAATTACCGTATTGTGTAATGAACTAGATTTTACATATACAATGTATTCTTTATTTTGCATGGAAAAGGAAAAAAGGGGTATTTTTAATGTTACATTTTATACACTTTGCATATGTCTAAGAATATATTTAAAAAGAAGTAAAATAGTATCCTCATACTTATAGGTGTAAATATCGGCGAACAAAAACATGTACAGAGTGAGCGAGTGAGCAATTGTTCAGCTATAACATGACTAGAACAGTTCTTTTTGTTGAGATGATGATGATGTGTGCTTTGTTGTTCATGTCTTTTAGCAGCACCTTGACGGGTGCCACTAGTGAAGCCGGAAATGCCGACCATTCCGGAGCATCTGAGTGCCTTCCCGGTTTCAAGTGAGGTTCGTGTTGCTCAATTTGTTGTTTTCTATGTAGTGTTTTGTAGACCATTGTTTGTCTGTCATTATTCTTCTGGTGGTTGTCCTTTGGTATCTTAAAACTGCATGTATGGCGGAAAAACAGCAAATACTACTTGTAATTTGTCGCTTTGTTGTTGTTAAATATAGGAGCCATAGGCACTGATTGCATATAACTCCAATAACCATCTCATGTCGGCTACGATTGTCCCAATTTCAATCACCCATCAATATAGCTAATCATGACTTTTGTAACCTTCCAAGGTAGCATTCATATATAGTCACATAAGACAGGTGGTTGTCACTAAATACATGTTCATCTAATATGAAATACACTCTGAATAGAAATTAAATTTAAGGTTACACAATATAAGTTATTGCTTAATAGAGGTGGTCACAAAAGCAGGTTTGGCTGTATCTCAATATTTACCCGGAATACTTTCACCATTTAACATGATGTTGAAAAATGCAGATAGTTTGAGAGAAACACTATATTAATATATTTTCGTTCCTCCCTAGCCATTGTTCTAAATTATTGTTATTTGTTTTCTTTCGTTTTGTTTACTTGTTTTTAGGTTTCTTTTTTTTTTCTTTTCTTTCTTGTCCCAAAACGTTTTTTTTTTTATTACGTTCATTTTCTGGTCGGAATAGCAGTCATCTAAATATAAACTGAAACAGCATTTCGAATCTTTCTTTTATTTTAAACAATAAAATACAAACAATAAAACTGTAACAATACAAAAACAAATTTGGCAAGTGAAAATGCCTAGTCTTTGAATGTAAAGGGTAATTGATTATAATAAAAAGATTCAAATACTAGTTGATGGAATGTTTTGTTGTATATATATTCCTCTAAACAGTCCAAAGCTAAATATTGATAGTCGGGATAAAATTTGTTCGCAAATAGTTCTTTCTTTGAGGTAAGTTCGTTGAGATCACCAATACCAAAAACACAAACACCTCGGATAAATTTCCCATGACACCGGTCTCTTCCACCCCAAGCTATATAAACAGCATTCCATGGCTTCTTTTCAGGATTACCTGAAAATAAATAAAAACAACAATAAATAACAAATAAAAGGATACACAGAGCGAAGCATGATACGACCGCAGGATTTGATTTAAACATATTTTATTGATGAATTACATATTACATTTTTTTTCCACAATACAATATAACATAGGATTCAGAAACAAGCGCAACGCTTATATTAATCCGTTTCCGCAAGGTTTCGACAGGGAAATGAACAAGCGCATATGGAGATGAATTACGTCCCTTTGTTATGAAGTAGTGAGTTTTTTCGAGCTCCGAAAATTACGATATTTATTAGTTTTTGGGATTCATTTTGGACTCGAATTTTTCTGGATATTCACAGAATATAATCTAATTTATGTTAGGAAAAATTTTAGCAGTAAATTTTTCCTGAATTAAATGTATTATCAACAATTCTGATATGACATTTTGAAATCTGCTCACGGAAAAAAAATGGCTAAAGTACAAAGACATTTATCCATTCACTTCAACACTAGACTTTTCAAGGGGATTACTCATGAAGAGATTTTGAGTGAAGTTGAGAACCAGAGGCTCCCAGGAGCCTGTAATCGCTCACCTCAGCTGCTTTCAATAACAACGCAACTGCACTGTGGTGCGCCATCTTGGTGGGAGAGTGTGACTGCAGGACATCATTTGGAAAAGGACCATCGAATTACTATTCCATCAAAGTTTGGTTCTAATTGAGCTACTGGTTCCAGAAAAGATGTTTTTTATGTGAATTTCCCATAGGGTCCTGTGTTAAACTAAGTTCAGCTGTGCAGCCATCTTGGTCAGAGGGCGGGACCACCAGACACAATTTTGGAAGAGGACCATCCAATGAATATTTTATCAAAGTTTGGTTCCAATTGAGCAACTGATTCCAGACAAGAAGATTTTTATGTGAATTTCCCATAGGGTCCTATGTTAAGCTAAGTTCGGCTGTGGGGACCATCTTGGTCGATAGATCTTGACATACTGATCATGTTTGCAGTTTAAACTTAACATTCATCTCTTATAGTTTTTGAAATATAAGACGAAAAGCATTAAAATTTTACAAATTTTATGGAAAAAGGGCAAGAACTCCAAAATGGGTAATGGATTTTACCTCAAAATTGCAGGGTTAGTAGATCTCGACATGCTGAACATGTTTGCCTTTTAAACTTAACATCTATCTCTTATAGTTTTTGAAATAAAGGGCGGAAAGTATTAAAACTTTGAAAATTTAATGGGGAAAAAACTCCAAAATGGGTAATGGGATTTACCTCAAAATTGTAGGGTAAATCTAGACATGTTACATAATTTTGCAATTTAAACTTAACCTTTATCTCTTATAGTTTTTGAAATATAAGACGAAAAGTATTAAAATTTAAAAAAATTGATGAAAAAAAGGGCAATAACTCCAAACAAAAAGTATTAAAATTTTGAAAATTTGATGAAAAAGGGCAATAACTCCGAAATGGGTAATGAGATTTACCTCAAAATTGCAGGGTATGTAGATCTTGACATGCTACAAATTTTTGCAATTTAAACTTAACCTTTATCTCTCATAGTTTTTTTAAATATAAGACGAAAAGTATTAAAATTTTGAAAATTTTATGAAAAAAGGGCAATAACACCAAAATGGGTAACGCGATTTACTTCAAAATTGCAGGTTTGGTAGATCTTGACATGCTGAACATGTTTGCAGTTTAAACTTAACATCTATCTCTTATAGTTTTTGAAATAAAGG
>MJUT01060676.1:10596-27116 GCA_002080005.1 Gigantidas platifrons | reverse complement strand
CTGCATATTTTTGCAATTAAACTTAACCTTTATCTCTTATAGTTTTTGAAATATAAGACGAAAAGTATTAAAATTTAAAAAAATTAATCAAAAAAAGGGCAATAACTCCAAACAAAAAGTATTAAACTTTTGAAAATTTGATGAAAAAAGGGCAATAACTCCAAAATGGGTTATGGGATTTACCTCAAAATTGCAGGGTATGTAGATCTTCACATGCTGCATATTTTTGCAATTTAAACTTAACCTTTATCTCTTATAGTTTTTGAAATATCAGACGAAAAGTATTAAAATTTTACAAAAGTTATGAAAAAAGGGCAATAACTCTAAGATGGGTAATGGGATTTACTTCAAAATTGCAGGGTAGGTAGATCTAGACATGCTACATAATTTTGCAATTTAAATTTAACCTTTATCTCTTATAGTTTTTGAAATAAAGGACGAAAAGTATTAAAATTTTTAATATTTGATGAAAAAAGGGCAACAACTCCAAAATGGGTAATGGGATTTACTTTAAAATTGCAGGATAGGTAGATCTTGACATTCTGAACATTTTTTATGTTTAAACTTAACATCTATCTCTTATCCTTTTTGAAATAAAGGACGAAAAGTATAAAAATTTGGAAAATTTGATTAAAAAAAGGGCAATAACTCCAAAATGGGTTATGGGATTTACTTCAAAATTGCAGGGTAGGTAGATCTTGACATGCTGCATATTTTTTCAATTAAACTAAACCTCTATCTCTTATAGTTTTGGAAATATAAGACGAAAAGTAGTAAAATTTTAAAAATTTGATGACAAAAGGGCAATAACTCCAATATGGGTAATCATATTTATTTCAAAATTGCAGGGTAGGTAGATCTTGACATGCTGAACATGTATGCAGCTTGAATTTAACATCTATCTCTCATAGTTTTTGAAATAAAGGACAAAATGTACAAAATATGCCTAATTTGCATAATCGGTAGAAATCGGCTGAAAGAAATATTGCATAGAAAAACCCGTAATATATGTTAAACTACACATTGCCATGTAGCTGCAGTTGAAATTTGAGCTCATTTTATCTTATACTTAAGCAGCAATAGACAATTGAAATTGCATCCCCCTTTTTTCTATTTTTTGCTTGGCGGCCATCTTGGTTTGAAGTCGGGAACACCGGACACAATTTTTGAAGGGGGCCATCCAAGGACCATTCCACCAAAGTTTGGTTGCAATTGGCCCAGTAGTTTCTGAGGAGAAGATTAAAATGTGAAATGTTGACGGACGGACGACGGACGACGGACGACAGACGACGGACGACGGACGAAAATTGATGGCAATAGCTCACATGACCCTTTGGGTCAGGTGAGCTAAAAAGGTAGAATTAGACAATGTTGGTTCTGTGCAATTCACGGAAACAGACTGTGTAATTTTAGTGAAGGATTTGAATACGAAGGAAAAATTAATATCAGGTGGAATAACACTAAAAAACAGGTCAGTTAACTTTTTAGACGTTGAAAAAATAATCACAAATGTAGCAATCAAAGATGCTCCCTATGGGGTAAGCGACTGTTATATTGCCACACAAATGTTGAAGAATGGAAAAGTTATACTAGGATCAGTACGAAGAGGGTACATTAAAGGTACAAATATAGAGAACGGTTCAAGGTATCTCCAAATCATAAACTGTGCCCCAACTTTGCCCAATAGAACTGACTTTGGCCGATTTGATGTTAGGTTATTCGCAGACAATAACCGAACTCAATGCTTACACTGTAAACAAACCAACCATCCATCCTACGCATGTAGACAGCAACCAATATGGCAAAAGCGATGCTATAATTGTAACGACCTGGGGCATTTAGCTAGAGAGTGTGTAAGTGCACCAACTTGTTCATTTTGTAAACAGGAAGGGCATATAAGGCGAGATTGTGAGCTATATGAAACGAATCAAGCACGCGAACATTTTGGAAGTTATGCCCCTGAAATTATTGAGGGTATGAAAACGACTGAACAAGACGCACAACAAACATCACAAACAGAAAATGTAGAAAATAAACCTGGTGTTAACAAAGACACAAGTACAGTCAGTACTGTTAATATACTGTTAGGGGCATCAAATGGTGTACGACTTGGCGCATTTGATGACAACTTTATAGACGCATCTATATTGGGCGCAACTCTAAACAACATTGATCAATGTATTGACAGGGCATTTTCAAAATTAAAAAATACAAACAGCATAATTAATAAAGTTGTTATGTGTTTGGGAACAAATGATGTGAGCAAATGTAAAGATGACAGTGATCAATTGAATGTATTATTGACACAAGCTATTACGAAGGTAAAAAGTCACTTTCCCGACTCCTTGGTTGGTATTTGTGGTATATTTCCACGAAAAGGGACTGGCAGTAACACAAATATAGTAAATGCGACTCTTACCAGTGTGAATAAGTTTATCCGTAAACTGTGTATGAAAGATTCAACAGTTGAATACATTGATACAATCAGTGACTTCTTCAATCAGCGTGCGACATATCGGTCTTGAAGGTTCAACAAACGTACAGGAAAAAATCCGTGAATTTCTCAAGGCACCAAATGACGTATTTGATTTGACAAATACTGATCGTAAAAGGAACTTAAGTGACATAACAACGACACCGTCATCCGCTGATAGAAAAACAAAACATTCGAAAACAGGATCCGCAACTGAATATTGAAACAGTAACTTTATTTGATATTTACTGTATATTTTGTTTTATCTTATTAAAAAAAAACAAAAACAAAAACCACCTACAATCAAGTATAGAAAATAAACAGACGGTAATTACTATTTGAATGTGTTATTATATGCTATTATTTTGATTGTACATAATAATGTCCACTTCTTTACAATTTGTAGCCTTTAAACAGGCGTGTTTTTCTTTAAACTGTAATATATGTTATATGTATGTGTATTGGCATGATTTGTATTGCTTATTGAATTATTAATTGAAATGTGTATATATAAAAGAATCCAGTGACGATATTTATAGCTGTTTTTGGAAATATTGTCTCAATTTTAAAATGAAAATGTATCATCTTAAAGGTCAATGTGAATTTTTTTCACAGCTGATGAAAAGGTTAAAATGTGTTTACTGTCAAGGTAAAATTAGTCAGTTACATGTGAATAAATACCCAGACAATAGTTCAGATAATGTCCTTGAAACTTCTCACAATTAATGTTAATGGACTACGAGATAATAGAAAACGTGAGTTGGTGTTTAATTGGCTAGTATCAAAGAAATATGATTGTATTTGATTACAGGAAGGACATTGTACGAGGGTTGATATTAACTGGTGGGAAAGTGAATGGAAAGCACAAGGGGCGGTACTAGTGCATGGTTATGTGGATCAAGCGAATCGAGGGGCGTGGCTATCCTTTTAAGTAAACGTTTTTCTTATGATATTAATTTTAATTTTTCTGATAAGACTGGTAGACTACTGACATGTGAGATAAACACAGAAAATGCAGTGTTTCATATTTTTAATATATATGGTCCAAATCTATGCAGTGATAGAAAACAATTTTTCGATTCTTTTCAAAATATTTCTTACAACCATGAAGATGATAGTATTTATCATTACAATATTGTTTTGGGAGATTGTAATTGTATTCTTGATAACAAGATTGATAGATATCCCAATCGACGGACGGACAACATTGGCAAAATAGAACTACAAAATCTTATTACTAGGTATGATTTATATGATGCATGGAGAAAGCTTAACCCAAATAAAAAAAAACGATATTCTTTTCAAAGGGGGAATTCAAAATCACGTATTGATTTTATTTTATGTTCAAATGGTTTAAGTAGTGTAGAATTGGGAATACAAGCTCTGCAATATGCAATAATATGTATGGAATGTGTAATTATGTCAGGAATGTCACGTGGTTTAAAGAATGTGCAACTATTAGAGGAATGTCACATGATATCAGGTATGTGTGTAATTATGTTAGGAATGTCACGTGGTTTAAGAATGTATAACTATTTCAGGAATGCGTATAACTATTTGCAGAATGTCACATGGTTTGAGAAATATGTAAATATTTTGGGGTTGTTGCGTTGTTTAATAAACAGTTTAAGGTGTGTAAGACATCATTCACATAAAGAAGCGCAAGCCAAACTATGGATATCGAAACTGATTCGTTTTGTGCTAATCTATTTAGTTTTAAACCAGTACACCCTACGAAGATGTATTATATCGACAGAGAACAAACTTTTGTAAACTGGCCCAAGCAATTAGTGCAAAGCCCATCAGAGCTAATACAAAATGGATTCTTTTACACAGACATGGGTGATCGTGTAACTTGTTTTTATTGTGATGTGACGCTAAAGCAATGGGAAAAAACTGATTGCATTAAAACAGAGCATCTGAAATGGGAACCAAACTGTCTCTTTGCTAAAATGGTAACCAGTAAAGTACCACGTTTTAACGTCAATGCATCAGCAAGCACGTTCAAACCTACGTCGTGGAATTTGTAACACATATTTAAAAGTTGTAAGGAATTTAGATCTCTCTGGAATTTAAATAAACATTTCAATCATATCTTTTAATTGTTGACACTTATATAAAGGACTGCATTTTAAATACTCCTCACTCAAAGTAATACCACGATAGCAATGGAATTAAGTGAAGACATCATTCGTTTCATGGTGAGCATTTACAATATAGAGTTTGTCAGACAATTGCGGAAGGAAATTGTTAATCTAGCAACAAAACATTGTTACGGCTGTGAAGTTAGCCATCCAAGTCAAACACATCATACTTGTTTAATGTGGACTGAATTTGAACATTTAGATATGTATTTGGAAGAAGCATTAGACACAGTAGATCGTGAAGAGGTTCGAAATAAGTGGAAAAATGAGATGATGCAGATGGGTGAAATGAAATATAATGAAAACTGTCGAGTAGATATTGGTGAACATTCTAGAAAGACTTTTATTGAATTGTTACAAGACACTGAATGGTGTAGGAATAATCTACCCAAAGTCGAAAGAATACACAAAGACATACAAGACATCATCTATCTTCAAAGATGCAATGGCTTTGACAATGAATATGGATTTTGATTGTTTTGGAAGCATTCGACAGTTTGATACCCATTCTAATTGAATCAGTTCTGCAGTTTTTGGATGAATCGCAACACAACAAGACTTTACAATAAGGGAAAAATATTTTCCTAAATCATGAATATAAATGACTGAAAAATCGTATTTAAATCATTGTGTAATGTTTTTTTTTTTAAAGCTGTACTTGTCATTGTGTAAGTTTGCATTCGTATCAAATAAAATATAGTTCATATCAAATTTGTTTTATTTATGATCATGACATGTTTTTTTTTTATCGACTAATAAAGCGCATTTTCACATTTCAGAGTGTATAATGGCGAAAAAACGAAAGCAAAAGAAAATCAATTCCATATTACAAAAACTGTATTACAAGCTACCAACTGCTGGAGCATACCTGGGTCCTGACAAACTTTATCGAGTTTTAAAGAAACAAGGCGTAAACAATATTAGCCGGTATACAGTTAGAAAATGGCTACAAAATCAAGATGATTACAGTCTACAAAAACCAGTTCGTCAAACATTTCGAAAGGCAAGAGTTGTGGTATCTGGCATCGATAATCAATTTGATGCTGATTTAGGCGATCTATCTAATCTTTCACATGAGAATGATGATGTCAAATATCTGCTCTTTGTCATTGATATTTTTTCAAAATATCTTTGGGTAGAACCACTGAAAAACAAAATAGCAAAAGAAGTTGTTAATGGTTTTAAAAACATATTTAATAAGGGAAGAAAATGTGAAAAATTACGAACAGATTCAGGATCGGAATTCATTTCAAAAATTACTAGAAACTATCTAAAACATGAGGGAATATATTACTTCACCACCCTCAATTCATCTACTAAGGCTAACATAGCAGAGCGAGTCATACAAACTATTAAAAACATGATGTATCGCTACTTCACTAAGAACAGAACACATCGCTATGTTGACGTCTTACAAGACATCATCAAAAGTTACAATGCAACACCTCATAGAAGTTTAAACAATGTCGCTCCAAAGGATGTAAATAAAGACAATGAAGCTGATATATGGGCTTACATGTACTTGAAACCGAAAGCAATAACGTCATCAAAGAAAAATATAACACCATATCACTTCAAAATTAATGATTTAGTCATAATTTCTCATAAAAATATGGTGTTTGATCGATCATATGACGAACATTTTACCAGAGAAATATTTAAAATTAGCAGACGCTTGCGTATGCAGGGCATCGCAATGTACAGATTAAAAGATTTTCAAAATGAATCTATCAAAGGAAATTTTTACGAAGCCGAATTGCAAAAGGTGAATAAAGAGGAAAATGCTCTGTGGTTTATTGAGAAAAAAAACTAGAAGGAGAAAACGAAATGGAGAAATCCAGTGGCTAGTCAAATTTGATGGATGGCCAGATAAATATAACCAGTGGATGCCAGAAAAAGATATCAAAGACGTCACAGATACGTGACGACTAACACGAGTATCTATGTGGTGCTCAGCAGCGATATGTCATCCAAATACTTTCCAGACAATAAACCTTTTAGGTTCAAATCACATTTTAATTCACCGTTACTATTAGAAGGTACTTGGAAAGTAGCACTGATAGAAGCTGACATCTCGAGCACACTATCTAAAACAGAAGCTATCTACTTACATTCAAGCATCTCTCAGGATTCCATTGTTGAAGGCGATAAGAAACCATTGCTTAGACGAATAATGTCGGCTGCTCCAAGTGATTGGTCAGCATTCATTGATCTGCCACATTACATTCCTGTAAATACAAACGAATTGTATGATATTGATATCTATATAAAAGACAAACAAGATAAAAATGCATCATTCTTAGATCGACCGAGCACGCTAACACTTCACTTCAAATCGTTTCCTTTTTTCTGAGATGGATAGTAATAAGATGTACGTTCCTAATCCTCAGAAATGGATACGATATTATGAAAGTATGGCAAAGGGAAGTCATAATCCATATGTTGGTCAAAACGGTGGAAATAGTGGAAAACAGATGGGAGGTTCTTTAGTTGGTAGTCCTGGCACCTTTATGGTTCCAATTGAGACACATAAAGATTCAAAATCTCATCAAGCAGATCCAATGACTATAAAATTGGTATCTCCCTCAGAACAAGTTGTTCAACAAGCTAAAGCAGAATTACAAATTGAGAAGAAGGGTATAAAACGAAAAAATCCACTGAAAAAAAATAGTTCATCCAAACGACGCCGAATGATAAAGACGCCTATAAAATCAAAAGGAAAGAAAAGTGTTAAAAAGAACAGAAGATATAAAAGGAGCCAGAAGACAAATATTCAAAAAACTAAAAGGAAAACACCTAAAGGAAAGAAATTAAAAAAGAGAGTCAATTCTAACAAGAAACGTTTGTTGAAAACAGATTTTAAAGACATTTTTGCCTAGTCATGTCTGTTTTAACCATGGATGATTTTAAAGAAGGACAACCTAGCGGGCTTAGTCTGTTTAGTGTACCACCATGTCAGACGGCGGTGGAGCGCATGTATTATCAAGAAGTTCGTTCAAACTCACAACTAACTGGAAACATCATAGATATGGAAATCACTGGAAAGCATGGAATGGAATATGTAGACTTGAACAGATCAAAACTCTATGTAAAGACTAAAATAGTAAAGGGTGACGGTTCAAAATTAGCTGCTGACGAGTACGTCGGTCCAGTCAATTTATTTTTGCAATCTATGTTTTCGCAAGTGGAGGTCACAATGCAAGGAAAACTCATAACATCAACTACTAGTCATTATCCATATAAGTCTATGATTCAAACACTACTGTCTTATGGTAATGGAGCCAAAACATCACAGCTAACATCACAGCTCTGGAATAAAGACACACCCGGTCACTTAGCAGACAATGATGTGAAAGGAGGAGCAAACGATGCATTGGAAGAACGTGCTGAATACTTTGCTCAGTCTATTACTGCAGATATGGAGGGACCAATTTATCATGACCTCTTTAATATGAATCGGATGATTTTAAATCAAGTTGCTATTAATGTTAGATTAACCAGAGCAAGACCAGAGTTTTGTCTCATGACGAAAGAAGCGACACCTGATTTTAAAGTAGTTATTGAAGACATCATCCTAAAAGCTTGTAAAGTGCAGGTTAACCCCGCTGTAATCTATGGCCACGCAGAAATCCTAAAAACTGTTAATGCAAAGTACCCATACACCAAAACAGAAGTGAAGCAAATTGCTATCGCTGCCGGAACCATGAATTTCAATCAGGATCAATTATTTCAAAACATGAGACCTAATCGAGTAGTTGTTGGGTTTGTCAATGCCTTAGGTGCTGCTGGTGATTATACTAAAAATCCGTTTAATTTTGAACATTTTAATTTGAACCACATTGGATTGTTTGTGGATAATGTACCAGTGACTGGTAACGTTTTGCGACTGAACTTTAATGCTACTACTGGACGAACCATTATTCCAGCCTTCAACAATATGTTCGAAGTGACGGACAAATTTCGTCGCGATGCAGACAACCAACTTAGTAGAAATTATTTCCCAGGTGGCTACGCCTTATTCTGCTTTGAAATCGAGCCTAATTTCGGTAATGATGCAAGTTATCTAAGTTTATTAAAACAAGGTAACACTCGAATAGAGGTTCAATTTAGCACTGCCCTTACAGTTGCAATCAGTTGTATCGTATATGCCGAATATCCTGGATATTTTGAAATAAATGCATCTAGAGACATCCTAGTAGAAAGATGAATACATATCAACTACAATGTGCCATTGATTGTGATGCAAACATGAAAAGAAAAATAATTGGTGTTTATGCTGCTGACGAAATACCAAAGGAAAACCACACACTCCCTTATGGATTTATTGTCAATACAGATCCTATCAACCTACCGCGGAGACATTGGATTGCTTGTTTTATCACAGATAAAAATATTCTTGAAACATTTGATTCTTATGGAAATTCACCAGACATGTTATCACCGTTCATTAAACGCTACATGAAAACGTTTAAGCAAACGCATATAAATACAAAGAAATTGCAAAGTTCAGAAACAACAGTGTGTGGTCAATATTGTCTGTTTTATTTGATGTGTCGTTGTAGAGGATACACCATGCAAGAAATTATAAACAATTTTAACAATAATTATCACACAAATGATCAATTTGTATATAATTTCATTGACGACAGATTTTATTGTTGTATGCATACTTTTTCAGGATCTCCCCAAATATGTAAATGTGTAAATAAAATATAATACTTCATTGTTGATTTTTTTTTTCTTTTCCACATATCAAGGTGAAAACTGATCACATTTTCATTTCTAAGAAATAATTCGATGATAATGGACGCTTGGTGGGAAAAGGAGAGCTTAATCAAGTTCGAATCTCCGACATCGATTTTTATCGTTGCCCCCAGCGGTGGTGGCAAAACAGAATTAACCAAACAATTATTGAAACATGCAGATGGAGTGTTTAAAGTTCCACCATCCCAAATATATTTTTGCTATTCCATATGGCAAAATATTTACACCGAAATGCAGAATGAGATTACCAACATACAGTTCTATCATGGACTTCCATCTTTGGAAGAACTAAACGATTGGGGTACAGAAGTAGGACATAAAATCCTCGTTCTGGATGACTTAATGATGAAAGCGGTAGATTCCGACGAATTAGTCCACATGTTGTGTGTTGGGAGTCATCATTCAAACTTTACCGTCATCTTTTTACTGCAAAATGTATTTCAAAAAGGAAAATCAATGAGAACCGCATCTCTCAACTGCCATTATTTTCTTCTATTCGGTTCGAAAAGAGAACCCTCTCAAATTACCACATTAGGGAGACAGATATTTCCTGGAAATACCAAATATTTCATGAGTGCCTACCAGAAAGCTATATCCTCAAAACCTTTTAATTTTCTTCTTGTTGATTTAAGCCCTCACACAAATAAATTGTATCAGTTACGCACACACATTCTTCCAGGACAAGACACAATCGTCTACCAACCTACAAAATGAAAGGAGACGCACGTAACTGTCTAATACGATTTCTTTTGACTTGCACATCTCAACAATATTTATACATATTGAAAACGTTAACAAAAGATCAACTTCAAATCATTGCGGAAATCCTACACAATGTATTGCGCGGTGTGTGTCCAATTTCAGACAAGAATAAAACCGTACTGATGAAACGGAAAAGATCCATTCGAGAAGTAATCTTGCCACGATTGACACTCGCTCAACGAAGACAGCGTCTAATAAAAATACGGAAGCTATTACCAATATTTCTAGGGGCCTGTTTACAATAAATTGGGTAAAAGGACAGTTATTCCACCTTGCTCTAATAGGATATCAATTGTTGAGTTGGACTCTACACAAGGCAGTGATATTATTATACAACCAATAGAATTTATGAAAGGCTTACTGGTACTGTGTGAAGGCAAGAAATCAGTAAGTATTCTTTTGATGAACCCCACAGATAAATTCAAAACTTTGAAAACAGGTTATGACATGGATTATGGAATAGAAGTATCCAATACTATAGATGATATAGAACAGGATGACATTTTCAAAATAAATAAAGTTGATGCTGAATTACAACATTTATCTGGAACTGATCAGTTGAAAAATTTTAAATCAAAATTACCAGAACATATGAAAGACTTATGTGACAGATCAACAACTAATCTCAACACAAGACAATCCATACAGCTATGTCAAATACTAACACAGTTTGAGCATATTTTTGCTAGAGACGATTTAGATTTAGGACTATTTAATGGGGATATTAAACACATAATTGATACACAAGATGCGCATCCAATAAAACAAAGGATGAAAAGAACACCCCTTGGATTTGAGAAGGAAGAAGAGGAACATTTAGAACAACTTTTGAACAAGAAAATTATTGAACCATCCTCATCAGAATGGGCATCACCACCAGTCCTAGTAAGAAAAAAAGACGGGAAACTGAGATACGGCATAGACTACCGGTATATAAAGCTAAATAACATTACAGTCAAAGATGCTTTCCCTATTCCAAAAATAGAAACTTGCCTTGATACCCTGAGAGGTAGCTACTGTATTTATGTCTACTTTAGATATGGTATCCGGTTATTACCAGGTAAATTTGGATGAAAGAGACAAACATAAAACGGCCTTTATAACCAAATATGATCTGTTTCAATACACTAAGCTCCCGTTTGGGCTCTGTAATAGTCCCGCAACTTTCAGCAGAGTTATCCAACTTGTTCTACAGGGACTTACGTGGAAATAATGCCTCGCCTATCTGGATGACATAATTGTCCTTGGCCCAGATTTTGACAGTCAAATGAAAAGTCTTATCAGAGTTTTTTCAAGGTTTAAAGAATACAATTTAAAGTTAAAACCATCTAAATGTCATCTATTACAGAAACAAGTAACATTTTTAAGAAAAATAGTAAGCGAAAATGGAGTGTCTATCAACCCAGACAGCATAGAAGCAGTAACAAAATGGCCAACACCAAAAAACAAGAAAGAAGTTGAATCTTTTATTGGCTTCACAAACTATCATCGTGACCATATAAAGAAGTTTGCAGAAATAGCTGACCCATTACACAAACTTACAGGAAATAAGAGAGACTTTGTATGGAACGAAGAACAAGAGTCATCATTTCAACAGTTAAAAATAGCCCTGATTAATGCAGTCCTACTTAACTACCCTACATCAGACACTAACGACATCTTTATACTAGACACAGATGCCTCAGAAAAGACCATTGGTGCCGAACTGTCCCAAATACAAAATGGAAGAAAATATATAATTAGCTATGCCAGCAAAGTTCTTACCCCTACACAACGTATATACTGTACAACTAGAAAGGAACTTCTAGCTATTATATGTTTCACCAGGCAATATATACATTATTTATTAGGTCGTTCATTTATCATCAGGACTGACCACAATAGTCTAACTTGGCTCCTCAACTTCAAAAACATCGAAGGTCAACTTGCCAGATGGATAGATGAGTATCGTAATATAACATGGTAATCCAGCATCGACCTGGAAAATTACACTCCAATGCCGATGGTTTATCAAGAATACCAGATGAGATCGAAGACTGCAGATATTATATACCTGATATACAACTTGAAAATCTTCCATGTGGTGGTTGCACATTTTGTACTAGAGCTAGAGAACAATGGGAAACTTTTGAAGAGGACGTTGATTTTGTTGTTCCTTTGACAGTAAGGAAGATATCATCAGAAAATAATATAGAGAACGAGTATTGGACGGAATCCTACACTCCCGAAGAACTAAAAGATCAACAATGTCAAGATCAACACCTTAAAGTAATAATTACTTGGTTGAAAAATGACTATGAACCAACAAAACTGGAATTACAACTTGGAAGTAAGACAATCAGACACTTTTGGATGTGCAAGTCACAGTTAAAACTTATAGATGGAGTCCTTTATTATCAGTGGGAAGATCCCATCTTAAAATGGTTAGTACTTGTTGCTCCAAAACAGATGCATAATCAAATACTAGAACATTGCCATGATATCAGATTGTCCGGACATCTGGGATATTTCAAAACAGTGGAAAAACTGAGACGGATTGCTATATGGCATGGGATGTCACAAGATTGTAAAATATACATTCAATCATGCAGTATATATAATGAAAGCACCAAGGGTGATGCTAAACGATCGAACTGCTCAGTTGCATGCAGATTTTCTGCATGCTATGCACAATCGCAACATAGCAGTATACTTGTAGAAAAAGATGTCAAACTTTGAAATAGTAAATTGAGAGCAAACTCCAGAGACATCAATATGTTATTCACATAAAGCAGCTTTTTATCCAATGTTCCAGAATATGTTACATTTTCTTGTATATACATGTGTATATATATAATAGTGAAAATTTTGTCAGCATGGCCAAGAGTGAAAGACCTTGTCAAGTACTGCTATTAACAGGAAACCTACATTTGTATCTCGTCTGAATTATCGTTCACAACTCCTTTACAAAACTCATTCCCACAAAATAAAACATAATGTAGATGTTCCTTTACCAAAGAATCTAATGGGATTAACTTATTTAACCACAAGCAAACCATTGCTTGTAGTTTTAAAAGTTACAAGCATAATTCAGTGTTATCTGATATTTAAGAAGCATTGGGCGGGTGAATAACTACTAATATAATTATCGAATAGTGCCAAAAATGTAAAGAACAGTTGGTGTAGGAGCTACTACTATAACATGCACCAACCCAGTTTTACATTATATTACATTATTGTTTTATTTCTCATCAACTGTTTACCAGACACTACATCAGTTTTGAAGGGGCAAGCAAATCAATGTGACAGTCAAAGTTAAATATAGTGCATTGAGAACCATTTGTGGGTTTAATTTTATACCTTTGAAAAGGGAAATAATTTTCTATATGGGGTCTTTTTCGCGGAAGGGGAATGTGACTCTTGAACAAATTTACAACACTTATTAATAGATTTCACAATGAACTTTTATCCAATGATAAATATATATAGCCTTCCGAAGACAACATCCGTGTCCTTTCCATTTTCATCTTTTTTGTTTCGAAGCCAACGTCAACATTCAATTCCCGGAATTCCCTCATCCATTTATGGACACCTACTGGAGTATAATACAGGTTTTTTTTCACTATTTGTGTCCAAGTTTGTTTCCCGATTGCTACTTTCATTTCATATTTATGTTTAGGCGGAACATACTTTAAAAGCATGTATTGTTGACATAAATATGCCAGCAGTGAGTCAAGGTTAACAGGTCAAAACCTCTTCGGGATTTTCTAGACTTTTCATTAGATAGTACGTTAAACATTAGAACACGTGTTGTCTAAAGCACTGGTTCCCAGTCCTGAACAAAACTACGATGGTCGAGAACTAACGACAGTGACAAACCAGTTGAATTGTAACCCCAGCAGCGTAGGATATAAATATACTGTTTTAAAATTTATTCTAAAATTAAAAACAGAAAACACACATTTCGGAACAGGACAAAAGTAGAAAGGTACACATTTTGTGCGCTTGCTGAAATATCCACCCGCATTTTTTTTTTTGTTCAAATGTCAATTTTCAGACGCAATACGAAAATCAAAGTCTCTTACATAGTAAAAATATAAATTTCTAGATATTGAAATATCCATCCGCAAAATCCGCGTTGCAACAATGAAATACTGATAGATGAGCAAACGTGCATATAAGTACCCGATTTTAAGGGGGATTTATAATATAAGAATGTTGCATGCATGCACTTTCTGATATTAAAGTTACTCGTCCTCTTACAATTGACTCTATATATTGACTATATTTTTGTCCGGGCGGAAGGTTGCGACACATGTTGTGTAAAGCAGTGTCTTCCGGTTTGTATTTCTCATTCATGAGCGCTAGCATTAAACGATATCTCACCCCGTTCGATCGTTTAAAAAAAACAAGAAACCAACAAAAAAAAGCAAGAGCCTCATTAGACCAATATCATTCTGGAATACCTATTGAAAGAGTCCATATGGATATAGTAGGTCCTCTTCCAGTTTCAAGACAAGGAAATAAATGCCTATTAATGGTTATAGACCAGTTTACTAAATGGCTGGAATGTTTTCCTATAGCTACACAAACTGCTGAAACAGTGGCGAAAACATTAGTTGATGGGTTCTTTTCGAGGTTTGGCTGTCCACTTGAGCATCATACGGATCAGGGTCGAAACATGGATGGAAATTTGGTAAGACAACTGTGTAATTTACTCCATATTGCAAAAACAAGGACAACACCATACCATCCTTTTTCAACGGACAAATCGAAAGATATAATAGAACAATCCTACAGACAATTAGATGTTTTATTAAGAATAAACAACAAAATTGGAATGTACATTTACAACAGCTCGTAGTAGCCATCAGATCTACGCTAAATAGACAAACAGGATTCACCCCAAATCTCATGACGTTAGGAAGAGAAGTTTTCCAACCAGCTGATATAATACTTGGTCTAGCAAAAATAAATTCAGACCAACAAGATGTCACATAATATGTTTCAAACCTAACAGCCATACTGAATGAAGTACATGATATTGCTAGGAAAAATCTAAAGTATGCACAGAATAGACAAAAAAGAACATATGATCTATATACGAATCAAAATGCATATGAAGTTGGAGATGTAATCTATAAATTTGACCAGGCGACCAAAACAGGACAATCTCCAAAATTGAAATTCCCATGGAAAGGACCCTATATTGTAATAGCAGTCAAATCACCAGTACTTTATAAAATTAAAGACAGGAAAGGTGAATCAGTAATCCATCATGACCGCATAAAGTTGTGTAAAGATCGAGATTTTTCTGTCTGGCTAAAAAGACTCAGACATGATGTATTAAAAGATCATAATCAATCAACTTCAGATGAAGAAGAAATAGAGGATGATCTGTCTCCACATGCCTTCGATTTATCTCTCTTATTCCTAGATAATACATCAGACATGGGTGCGTCAGATCTTCTAATGCCCCGTGATTTCAATACAAATGATATAGTTGGTGCGTCAGATCTTCTAATGGCCTACAATATCAATTGTACAGAAGACGATACAGGCATGTTGGATCAAAATAGAACATTACCAAATCAAATTATCAGTAGTCTAGATGATCTATCAGAAGGTTTAAACCAAACAGTTATATATCAGATTGATGATCCAGAGACTATCACTGATACATGTAGTAATTCACTTCCTTATAACAGGAAAGGGAAAAGGGTCAGAAAGAAACCAGGCTATTTAACAGATTATTTTCAGGAATAACCAAGGTTATTTGTAAAATATTTTATTTGTATATATATATATATACAAAATAGACATTGATAAAGTCCCTCGGTGGGACGAAAATTTTGTCATTCAACGAAGTGTTTAATTCTTTATCACTTTGTTTTGTGTACTTGGTGTTGTTTTACAAACCATTTTAGACGTTTATAAATTTTATTTTAGTTGCATAGTATCGTTATACCGTAGCGATCCAACACCCCATAAGATTGATCGTTGACTGGTTTTTCAGACGTTATATATATATATAATGAATTCATTCATTATCCTATACAATATGTAAAAAATTGCTGAGTTAGATTGCTGTCAAATTATAATATTAAGTATATATATATCATCTACACACGCTTATACACATGTCTTACGTCTATCCCTAGATTAAAACCTTACGAGACAAGGTAACACTACGGCTATTGAAGCTCTTTTTTTAAGGAGTGGATGTAGTCGAGTGGTCTAGGGCGCTGGACGTAAGGCTAAGCGAATGGTGCTGCAGTGTATCAATGGTGTGAGTTCAAATCCCGTCGAGGGAAGAACAAAAATTTGGCAGCTTCAAAAATCTAATTCTAACACTGTTTGGTTTAATTTTCAGACGTATATATATATATATATATATA
>MJUT01060670.1:175858-191135 GCA_002080005.1 Gigantidas platifrons | reverse complement strand
GTGTTTTGGATCAGGATGACAATCCAATAAAAATAATTTACCAATAGAAATTATATTACAAATTAAATAAAAAGATGAGTATATTTGGTACTGGTGAAACACTTACCGAACAGTGTGTTATGCAACGAGAATATCAGACTTTAGAAAAGGCAAAACTTTACATAAAAGACCCCATAATTACAATTTGGGCCGAGGAAATAGGGTCTTTAAACAAGGGCAATTACGAATACGCCTTTGGGAATTGTGGTCACAATCAGAATTCTGGTTATGTAATGTCGACTGACGGAAATATTTTTAAAATGGGATTTGTAAGCATATGAAGCAAAGGAACAGTGGAAGTTGCTGTGGCAGTCGTTGGTGTTGTGAAAGACAGCTATGACATTGTCTTAAATGCAGAAAAATCTAAATACATTACATTTTCTAAACCATTAAAAGTAAAGGCTGGTTCAGTAATTAATTTTGCTTCAAAAGTAGATAATACCGATGTGTAAAGTGTTGTCACATTATTAATAAAATTGAATTAAAAATATAGTTTTTAAATAAAATGAAACAACCGACAGTACCTTTATATTCCGAGTTTCTTGTAGAAGATGAGCGACGCTATGGACTCCAAAGGATATCAGAGATTGAGAAAACATTATTTAAAAATCAGGGATTTGATTTTTGTTGCTCTTTTTAACGAAAATATCCATAGGGCCCAATAATAATTTTATCAGATAGCAAATAAAGGAGGCTGTCATTATAATGAACAGCCTTATTTGTTCTTTCCTGTCTGTTGTTATGCTAATTTCAGTCACATGGGAATGCCATATTAGGTTAAAGATTCAACATGTTTTGAATAATTGATAAACAGTTTGAGCATATGATATTTGTTTGTAAACAATTAATAACTGCTGGTCACATGGGACCCTTATATGGACATGTCCCTTGTTATTCACTCATGCTGATTTATAACAAATTTTAAATTATCACTTAAAAAATGAAACCAAAATCAAATAAATGTTAATTTCGTGAAAGCATAATTTATTAAATAATATTCTTGTATACTCTTGTTTGCTTCCAAAAATTAAACAATTCATATACAATGTTAATTTCTTATATGCAAATTAGATAAACATTTTTTTTTTTCATGTTGAAATCAAAATAGAACCAATATTGGAAATCTGACCACATAATAGAGGAAATTCCACAAATTATTATACATTTAGACAGTGATAGTGACACTGATTCAGAGGGGGGTCATGACAGTGAGGGGGAATCTACTGATATGTACTGGTCAGAATAAACAACGTTTTCAGGTAATTTTGTTTTCTATTATTAACCTCTATGCACATAAAGGGAATGGATAGTTTGCATGTACTTTAAATGCTCCACAATCAGTTATGTAATAATGTATTATCATTATTGATTTTTACCTGAACAGGTGTAAATCTAATTTGAATATTGTCCATATTTGGTATGGTCAGTATATAAACATTTGATACAACATGCTAATGATGAAATCAGCTGACTTGCTGTTTGCCAATACTGACCACATGTTGCTGTTCATTTCAGTAGTACTTACTCCCATGTTTGTTACATGACAAAATGACAGAATTTTACAATTAAGTCCTATGGCAAACTTTTTTATACTGTAATGATTTTTTTTTAAATTCACCTATAATATGTATTAATCAGTCCTTAATATAAATGTAATTAAAAAGAAAATCTGACAACCCATTGATTTTTTAGGAATTATTTTCCTTATTTTCAGAGTCACCAAACAGACTATATCAATATTACAGATGAAGTTTATGCTGGTTTAATATCAGCCAGTGTTTTTATGACTAGAGTGGGTCTAGCTCTACCTGTTATGCTTTCACTTGAAATTGCCGCTGTAGTCTTTGAAACTTATTAGACGTAAGCTGACATCAAAGGCTAAGAAACATTAAGAAATTAAAACTCTGGCAAAAAGCTAACTCGATAGTGTCAAAATTTGATTTCAAAAGCGTTGCAAGATGGAAAAATCTCAGAATTAGAATTTAAAATGATACTTGATGAATTGGATAAAAGTAATGACTTGAAAGACAAGGTACGCTCTAAACAATTAAGTGCAGTACAAAAAAGAAATTAATAGAAGAAGGAAAAGCACAGGCATTGAAAAATAGAAAAAAAAACGTGTAGTGTTTTTATTTAGTAAGTTTGTGTTCATAAATGACCCTCCACCTGTATATCAAGGGTAGAATAATGATTACACAGTAATTGTGCATCTTGCGGATCAAACCGTAATCATTGTGAATTACAGCGTACTCAACTTGCGAATTACAGTGTAATTCTGCTGACAAATTGAAATATATCGCAGAATTCAGCTTTTGTACAGAGACACATATATGTTATGTACATTAAGCATGTTTTGGTCCAGCTTTACAATTGTACAGAGGCACATATATGTTATGTACACAATCAAGCTATATATATGTAAACTGCTCTAGCTTGAACGATGAGCGAAGCAAAGCAAGTAAATTGGTCCAGCTAGAGCAGTTTACATAATCTATGACTAAGGCTATGGGGCCGTTCAGAGATTCATAGGCACCTTCTTGGCTCTCCGGGACCGGACCGATGTACCGACTGAACCCCCTCAGAGGCCCTATTTGTAGCCATATATTTGCTTTGTCAAATCATCTAACAGAAGACCGAGATGACGTGATGACAACAATTTACGTTTTTCAATTAAATTCGTAAAAATGAATTCATTTTTGTTTCTTTTAGATAAGATCAAAAATGGGATCAGCCCCGTCGACTACAGCAAGTTCCAGTGTTGACAATAATGTACCTTTTCAAGTAAGTGTAAATGAAATTTACACAGAGTCTGCATGAACAACTCTTTGATTCAGGTTTAATTTGTTGGGTTTTTCTTAGTTTGTGGGTTGCCATACAATAGTTTGTGGGTTGCCATACAAATGAGTACATAGTGATTTATGTATCTAACATGTTTGGATTTATCGTGCTTAACGTCACTTCAACAGTATTTCAGTTATATCGTGGCAGTCAGTTTTATTGGTGGAGGAAACCGAAGAACCCAGAGAAATCCACCGACGTGTCGCAAGTCACTTCCAAACTTTATCACATAATCTTATATCGAGTACACCTCGCCGGAGAGGGGTTCTAATTCCCAACGTTAGTGGTGATAGGCAATGATTGCATAGGTAGTTGTAAATCCAACTACCATACGATCACGACCATTATTGCATAGTAATCAATGTAAATGTGAAATCATAGCACCATTTTAGCACTTTGATGTATGATAATAAAAATGTACGTGGTCAAGATATTTATTTTTATTGAAGTCGATTCGAATATCAAGTATAATAATTAGAACTATTTAGTACTCACTGAACCGCACCGGTGGGGTAATGTTTAGCCTAATCGATGCGAGTGCGACAGACCGTAGGTGCAAGCACGATTGGGTCTAACCAAAGACTTTATAAATTGGTATTTACTGCTTCTCCTCTAAGTATGCAGCTTTAAGGAATAAGACAAATGTTGAACTGGTTGACTCGGAATCAGGATAATGTGTTCTAGTGGGGCCTCGTGTCTACCTGCGGGCTATTGTTTCACTATTAAACTCCAAATAAGCGTGTTGTTCTAGTATAAAGTGGACACCGTCATATCATCGCATTGTAACTTGTTCTCGCCATTATATAGCTGAAACATTTATCATTTGGCGTTAAACAGCAATCACTCACTTACTCAGTACCTGATTACTATACAAGGACCGGTCTAATGAGGTGCGGGGTGTAATTGCTGTTCTCTGTAAAACATGCAGTGTGTACTTGAACAACTGAGAGTCGGCGCGGGGCCCAATAGGGAGCAATTGGTCTAATTGGCTTTTAAGGCTGATCCTGACTAATTACTATCGGCTTGAAAGTGGTTACACAAAAAGGCAACAGGTTCTAGATTACTGCTGATTACTATTATCCTATTATGGACTTCTCACAAGGGAACCGTTCTCCTATAGTGTTGTCTGGGTATGTATAGTACCCAAGCCGGTAGACGAGGACACTATACTTTTCCAGACAACACTATAGAAGAACGGTTCCCGAGGGAGAAGTACATAATACATTTAGTATATAACATGTCTAATGGCTACAAAATGACTAATGAGCTTTTAGAATAATAATCTCCACTGCTGGTTCTGACATTCGCGTAAAAGTTTTGTAAAATGCCATTTACTACAACAATATCCATTGTTCCTATCTCCCCGTAATAATATTTTTCCAACATGAAGTCCGAGAGAACCTTAACTGCATATTTGGTGGCCGCTTTTGTCTTTACATTTTATTGTTGCAATGTGAATTCGTCGGCATCCGTGCTGCCAATCTGGCAGCCATGTCGGCAATGTGAACAATGACGTAATCAACTGTTAATCGTAGCGCCGTGCATATCAAGGGAAGTAACTTTTATTGAAAATTCATCACTTAAATTCGCGGAAAATTTGGTATAGTCCCGCGGGATGAATTATCGTTTTAGTATAGTGCTCGTTGCGAAGTATAGTCTACCGTAGTCAAGACATGAACTATACTGTTAAAGTATAATGCCTAGCTAACAACCAATGCACATTTACTATTGCTATATGTTATGTACTAAAGTTGTATCTGCAATTGCAGACACCAAGTGGATCGACACAGGACCAACATAATGAATCAATCATTACAGAGCACCCCGAGGTCAATAAATCACAAAATGGCGGAGATGGAAATAACCAGGTACATGTGTGTCTAAGGTCAAATTAATAATGATTGAAGGATTATCATTTTTTTTTTTTTTTTTGTGACATTGATGATCCAATGCACGTATCTTAATAGAACCATCAGGAACCACGAAGCTTTCTCAAGGTTAGGTAGAATGAAACAATTCCCCTTTTATGTATGTACGAAAGTTAGAATCCATTAACTAAGTACCTTTACAGTCTTCAATGTTGTTTTAAACCGAAGTGTACACTGCACTGTCTAACAACAGAAACATAATTGATACAGTTTGAAGATACCAAAGGGGATAATTAGAAGCCGTAAATCGAAGGACAGATATTTGGTGATATTCATTGGTGATTAAATCCACGAATGTTAAAAGAACCACCAGGAATCACGAAGCTTTCCCAGGGTTGGGCAAAGTGAAACAATTCATCTTTTCTGTATGTACGAAAATAAGTATCCACAAATTTAAGTTCTTCAACAGTCTTCAATGTTGTTTTTAAACCAAAATGTACAATGTACTGCCTAACAACAGAAACATAATGTATAAAGTTTGAAGATACCAATGTGGATAATCAAAAGCCGTATATCCCAAAAGGACATACAATACAATGGCCAAAAGATAAAGGGGAAACATGATATACAATACATTACACAGATAACTAATGATTGAATAATACGAAACTAACTGAAAACTGGGGGTGAGCGCTGTTATTTCGGAAATGTAAACAGTTCCTATGCCACCTGTGTCACAATAAGCAAACCTGGAGAAAAGTCATGAATGAAGAAAGAACCGGATTGTGATTGTGATTGTCATAGTAACAATCTGGTTCTTCCTTCCTCGTTCATGATTTATGATGAATATGTCATTATTTCCACCAATATTAATAAAGCGAGCAACCCTCCTTACATCAACTCATTAAATACAAAAAGACCACGATACATGACGTTGGAAATCCAAGTACTGGACTGGGAAAGGCACAAACATGAGTGGCGGTGCTCAGCATGTTGTATGCATTCAATGTCTATGTAACGTTAATGACAATATAATACGAACACCCATACTTTACACGAATACAGAATACCCAAGATCAAGAGGATATTCAAATAAAAGAAACATACGAACCGGATAGAAAAAACAGAATTTCCGTGAAGCACAGGAGTAATGCGAGGTGTCCTGTTACATCATGCACGTAGACAATCTACCCATAAATGAGCTACCTGACAAAATGCAACATTAGTTGCATTAAATGTGATAAATAATATATTGAGCTTTCCTGATGATGATTATACAAAACGTACCGTGCGCACAACTAGATATCTACGTTTATTTTTTATTGTTTAAAATGAATATATATTTTAACAAATTGTGTGTGCTTTATAAATTATAAACTAATTAATAAAATTATTGCTTTATTAACAGGTGCCTTCCGAAAAGTCAACAAACACTTCGTATCATCTATCAATAGAACGACAACGAATATTGTCAATTGTAACTGAAGAATTACAAAAGTTACAAAGTCACCAACATGAGAGAACAACTGAAGGCAAATTAACGCAAGACCAACTTATGGCACTGACGACAGCTGTACAATCATATTTCACTCTTGACGCAAATGACGCATATACAATGATCCATGCTTTTCGAATGGAAGTAGCAAAAAAGGCAATCGCGTATGAAACAATCCAAATAGTTTGTCAGTATTGTGTGGAATATCTAGATAACAACCATCCAGGGGAAAGGGATGTCATTGTGCTGAAATTATTGATGGGGTTGTTGCATAACTTTTCAGACCAAAATCCTGACGTGTGTAAAGTGATTATGTCTCAGGACACATTTATGAAGACCATAAAGGAAAAATTGACACGTTTGGAATCAACACATTTCGTCACAAAACAACAGCAAGTATGATAAATATTGTTAAGCCTGATTATTTAATAAATTAATGGTTTAAAAATTTGTAAAAAGTCAGCATATTTAAAACGTATATACTAAATTTAAAAAAGCATATGCAATGTACACTACTGTCTGATACTTAGGATATAGGTGGGAATAAAATTCTGACAGAGTCGATACACCAAGATAGCATATTATAAAGCAAATATTCTCGACCATATACATTATATTCTTTTGTGGTTGTCACATTAAAAACAACTTTAACCAAATGGACAATTCAACGCCGATGATTGTTTGTCCTCGTTCATGAATATAGTGATTGTGCTGATGACATGACGGCGAACAACACGTGACGTCGAACAACACGGAATCAATAGGAAAAACCTCTAATACAAGTTCAGCAAAAACAATGAATTAGGTTATATATAGTCAATGTTGGTTTATTTGTGATATTTTTTAATAAAGTCCATATATATGAGATAAACTATTTCAGTAAGAGGGGATGTTTGGGTTCATAAAACTAGCTTAGCCTCGCCTGCATTGTTATTGAACTGTTTCTACCAAACCAGGAAGGTAAACAGTAATTTTTGTGTGTAAGGGGTAACGATTTTGCCTCTTTCTACGCTTTTTCTATTTGATTTTGAAACTTTTTTGACAGTGTAAAATTTTAGAACTGTTTTGACAGTGTAATATCTTAGAACTGTTTTGACAGTGTAATATTTTAGAACTGTTTTGACAGTGTGATATTTTAGAACTGTTTTAACAGTGTAATATCTTAGAACTGTTTTGACAGTGCGATATTTTAGAACTGTTGTGACAGTGTGATATTTTAGAACTGTTATGACAGTGTGATATTTTAGAACTGTTTTGACAGTGTGATATTTTAGAACTGTTTTGTGATATTTTTTTTATTTTGATTTAATTATTCATGCATATATTGTTAATGTTTTTATATGATTATCAATTCTACAATTTGCTTCTACCTGATGTATTTTCTTTGCTTTAAAGCAATCGACTAAAACCATTAAAAACGAAGATGATGACAGCACCGACGACGAAACTTCTGAGGACCCTGATATTCGTGATGCGGTATGTTGTACACTTTTTTATTTATATTTTTTTTTATTTCTACTGTTTTAATATTATGATCCATATATTGTTGTTATGTCAAACATAGATGTATAAATATATATTATTGTTGATCATTATCTCTAACTACTGCGACAGAACATCGTACACTTCCGGAACATTTAATACCACTTTCGATATTTGTGGCAGATCGTGTTAAACCTTTTGGTTTTTTTAAATAATATTCAAGCTTAATGTTATGATATTGATTTTGTGTCACTACTACGATCACATTTAGGCTAATTTGCTTAAGCTTGTTTGTAATCAAAGTTATCGTATATTTTCTAATTTGTTTAAGGTCGTTTGTAATCAAAGAGATGTTATATTTTCGTATTTGTTTAAGGTCGTTTGTAATGGTATATTTTCTAATTTGTTTAAGGTCGTTTGTAATCAAAGATATGGTATATTTTCTAATTTGTTTAAGGTCGTTTGTAATCTAAGATATGGTATATTTTCCTATTTGTTTAAGGTCGTTTGTAATTAAAGATATGGTATATTTTCTAATTTGTTTAAGGTCGTTTGTAATCTAAGATATGGTATATTTTCTAATTTGTTTAAGGTCGTTTGTAATCTAAGAGATGGTATATTTTCCTATTTGTTTATGGTCGTTTGTAATCACAGATATGGTATATTTTCGCATGATAAGAGTATTACGATGGATGCCAAATGTGGAGAAGGAACTGCTTTCCTTCCGGTGCACCTGAGTTCACCCCCGGTTTTCGTGGGGTTTGTGTTGCCCTATCTTAATATTTCTATGAAGTATTTGGTTGTCATTTTGTCCGTTTTCTGTGACCATTGTGTTGTCTGTTCTTCTTCGATCTACGGCTTCTGATTACCCATTTTGTATATTTTGGTCATTGTATTTCCATCCCTCCTTTGATTGTACGGTTTCCGATTACATCTTTGGTATCTCTAAAATTATCTTTCGATCAGAAAGCGATGAAGTTATTGTTTCATACATAACATTTCAATATTGCACAGAAGAGTTACATAATATATATATATATTCTTTTAACAAAGAGACCAGTATCCGAACAAACAATCTTAATTTTTCTTTTACAGGAATATGAAGCTTTGGGAAACATATTTGGAATATTTTATAATATATCTCAGGTTGATGATATTGTGCAATCTTTACGAGAAGTTGGAATTTTGGAAATGACAAAACCTTTTCTTGATTCTCCTAATGACGAAATTCGATTCTTGTGTCTTGGAATATTGGCTAACATTGTCAATGAAGATGAATGTGATATCCTAGTAACCAACGATAATCTTCTCAATTTGCTGATCCATGCCCTCGAGAAATCAATGAAAAATGAAAACAGGCAGTGTAGGGTTGGAAATACAACATGTAGAACAACCGAATTTGCTCTAAGTACTTAAACTATGATATTCTTTAAGCTATGATGTTCTTTCAGCTATGCTATTTTTTAAGCTGTGATATGCTTTCAGCTCTCAGCTTTAAGAAGAATTTGAAGATACCAAAGGGGTAATCAGAATTCGTAAATCGAAGATGAACAGACAACACAATGGCCAAAAAGATAAAAGAACAAACAACGATCTACAAAAATACACATAAAACTAAAGATCGAGTAACACTAACCCCATTAAAACCGGGGGTGAACTCGGGTGCTCCGGAAGGGTGAGCAGTTCCCGCTCCTTGAGTGGCACATGTCGGGTTGCTCTATTTACAATCCAGTGATAAGTCGTGAATGAGGAAAGGACCTGGACATGTTTAAGCTATGATATTCTTGATCGTGTCAAACCAAAGATACAACATGCTCGTCTCAAACACGGTAGATTGTGGGGTCTATCCCCGATCAGGTCAAACCAATGACTATGATGTGGTCGCCTTCGATCCCCGAACGTGTGAAACCAAGACTACAGCCTGCTTGTCACGAGTACGGTAAATAGTAGGTTCGATGGACGATCTGGTCAAACCAAAGACTTTAATATTTGGTATTTGTTGCTTCTCCGCTACGCAACCAGCATTAAGGAGAAGAAACAAAGACTATTTTTCTCGGAATCGAGATGATATTTCCGAATAGATGTAAATGAACATGAGAGACTATCCAACTTTACAATTAGAAACACATTAAAGAATCGGAAAATCGCTTTTATTGCCGTTCTAAATTTCACAGTTATAGTAGGGTCTAAAAAATGAAGTATAGACTTATAGTCTAACATTGATGTGACCATAGCATACATGTCAACGGTACTCTTCGTTTTCTGTCGATAAACGCCACATATTATTATGCATCGAAAGTTTTATGCACCAGTCAATGGTATTGGTACGTTGTTGAGGAAAGATAAGCGTAATGTTGCACCACCGAATTTAGATGCACTAAAATGTTTACTTAATCAAAAATAATGATAATATGTAGATGTCGTAAATAGCTTTTTAATTATTTGATAGTACAAAACAGAAAACAATCAGGAATAAGGTAGATATATAATTGAATGTGCCCGGTGTAATTATGGAATAACCTCATTGCATGCTCATAGTCCAAATATTGGAAAGTAAAATAATTTAAAATCCTTTAGAAGCAAGTAAACCAAACGCTATTAACAGTATCGCCAAAATCGGCTAAGGATGCTTATGGCTGAGAGAGATGGACCTTAGTCTTAGTGGGTTTATGTTACTCAATCTGTTGTTTTATGTGTATGTTTTGTAGATCGTTGCTTGTCCTTTTGTACTTTTTCCTTTGACCATTGTGTTGTCTGTTCTTCTTAGATATACTGATTATGATTATATCTTTGATATCTTCAAACTTCTTTTTAATAATAATTACATTATTTATGAACTGTTAATGTCAAAGCATCAATCTACATTATACTATGAACGACCAATAGAAATAAAGGAACCCTCATCTGTAAATGATATGATGTCTTAATGAAAACAGATTCAAAACATACAGAGGCGGGTCAATACTTTCCGAAAAATAAATCCCGCTACATCTGGTGTGGCGCTGGAAAGGTGTGTGTGTGTCAGGCGAAAATGTGACCTAACAATGCCCATTGATTTTCAGTCGTGGTGAACACTATCTATTGTTTCGACATTAACATAGTAAACATATACAGTCCATGCAAATAATAATGTATTGTACAGAATATTTTCTATTATCGAAATATTTTTTTAAGTGATACGCATGATTGCGAGAAATGATAAAAACAAGAAATCCCTTGCTTCTCATGGGGTAATACCTTTGTTGATAATGCTTGCAGAAGGCAAGGATGTTGAGGAACAGCGAGGTATATATACAATATATTATATATATAAAGTCAAATCTGTATTAAGAGGTCACCTTTGGGACAAAGAAAAAGTGGTCTTATCAGACAGGTGACCTCTTAAAAGAGGTTCAATTCGTATGCAATTTTCTATGAAAGGACAAGAAAAAGGTGACCTTATAATACAGGTAACTGCAGCTTTGACTGTAGTCCTTGTATGCAAATGTAGTCCGATTTCAGTAGTGATTGGAAAATGTTAACATTCTCATACAATTAACAACAAAAATAGGATATGGAAATGAACATGAGAGACTTACAAACCAAATACAGCCAGGAGTATACAAAATACAGTAGACGTGATACATATATAAAGTCTGGGTTTTTCTTCTTCTTTTTTCTGTCTTTTTTCTTTTTGTGTGTTTCTTCTTCTTTTTTTTCTTTTTTTTTCTTGTATTGTTTTTCTTTTTTTTAGCTGACCTTTCCAAAGGCAATGTGAGCTTTTTCCATCACTTGGCGTGGTCGTCCTTCGTCTGTCGTCCGTTAACTTTTCACATTTTAATCTTCTCCTCTGAAACCCCTCAGCCAAATAAACTGAAACTTGTTGGGAAGCATCTATGGAAGGTCCTCTATAAAGATGACTAATTTCGTCCTGATCCATTAACAAACATTGACGCCACATGCAATTCTTGTTTCTGATTAGCCTACATTTAAAAATGTTCTCCTCTGAAACCGCATGGCCAAACGAACCGAAACTTGGTAGGAAGCATATATGGAAAGTCTTCTGTAACAATTGCTCATTTCATCACGATCCATTAACAAACATGGCCACCACAGGCAACTCTTGTTTCTGATTGGTCGATTTCTAAAATTCTTCTCCTCTGAAACCGTTTGGCCAAATAAACCAAAACTTGGTAGGATGCATCTATGGGCGGTCGTCTATTAATAGTGCTCATTTCGTCCAGATCCATTAACATATATATTGCCGCCACAGACAATTCTTGTTTCTGATTGGTAGATTTCTAAAAAATCTTTTCCTCTTAAACCGCTTTGCAAAATGAGCCGAAACTGTATAGGATGCATCTATGGGCGTTTCTCAATACAGATTGCTCATTTTGTCCTGATCCATTAACAAATATGGCACCACAGGCAATTCTTGTTTCTGATTGGTTGATTTCTAAATATTTTCTCCTCTGAAACTGCTTTGCCAAATGAGCCGAAACTTGATAGGAAGCATCTATGGGCGGTCCTCTAATAAAATTGCTCATTTCATCCTGATCCATTAACAAATATGGCCGCCACAGGCAATTCCTGTTTCTGCTTGGTCGATTTATAAAAATCTTCTCCTCTGAAACTGCTTTGCCAAATAAGCCGAAACTTGGTATAAAGCATTTATGGATGATCCTCTATAAAGATTGCTCATTTTGTCCCGATCCATTAACAAACATGGCTGCCATAGGCACTTCTTCTACCTTGAAACAGACAGGCCAAGTGAACTGAAACGTAGTATGAAACATCTATGGAAGTTCCTTTATATGAATTGCTCATTCCGTTTTGATCCATTAACAAACATTGCCGCCACAGGCAATTCTTGTTTCAGATTGGTCGATTTCTAAAAATCTTCTTCTCTGAAACTGCTTTGCTAAATGAACCGACATTTGGTGGGAAGCACACATTGAAGATACTGTGTTAAGTTTCCTCAAAGCAGAACGAAAGGTGAGCGACACAGCCACAGGTTCAGCCCACTGAGCTTCTAGTTGTGTTTGTTTGTATTATTAGTCTTTTTTTTATTTGTTTGTTTGCTATTTTTTTTTTCTTTTAATTTGTTTGGGGTGGGGAGTTATATTGCTAAGCCCGAGTAAAGAAAATAAGAAACTCTGATTAGCAACACTTTAGCACTGAATGAAACTTGGATGTGCAATTTTATACATTTAGTTTTTTTTTTTTAATTCACACTTCTACTTTAATATGTTATTGTAAACTCCAGTTTTCATTAGATGCACGGAACATTTACCTTAGTTACTCTGTACTTTAAATTAAGATGGAAATATTTACATTACATGCATTTGACAATGATGACAAAAGCCATTTAATTTCATTTATAAATAAATAGTCTAAATACAGTTGTTATGAACAAATCGTATCAAAATAAATGTAGATTTGTGTTTTTACATTTTTATTATTATTTTGAAGTTCTCTTCCGACCTGGGTACTCCTTGTTCATCTAATGTACCTATCGCTACGCATATTTATCTTGCACTTGTTCTGTTTCTATTGACTGGATATATGTTTGTTTTCTACTCTCATTGACCGATAATATATTGCAGTTCTGGTACCCATAGTACATGTTACCTGTTGACCTTTTGTAAACTAGTTATGAACCCCATGCATCCAACTTTGTATTTTAAGATATTGCACTAATATAGTCTCTTTAACATGCAACTGTTCTATTTCAGCTGTGAAACTTCATTAATAGTTTACAATTTTGTGATATATAGTAATTGACTGCATAGAGTCTACTTGTCACTTTAACTCTATGTAGAACGGAATACGTTTCACGAGAGAAATTTTGCTTGGGTTTTCTTTAATGCAAGTTTTATGGTTTTTTTTGTTTGAAACTGACATGTTTCACTTGCTTAATATTGCAGGATAACACACAATATACACACACTGTTCATTAATATAACATTTATTTGTGCTCGGAGTGGATCAGGTGATAACTGATCGACGAGCATCACATTTTTACCCATTCCTAAGCCTTGCACAAAAATACTTTCCACTCAGACAATGTACATTTGTGTGATTGTATTTTCCATATAAATTGATATATAGTCAATCCTGCCTTAAAGGGCACCTCTATATATAACACATCACTGTCTATAATGAGCAGTCTCATTTCCCCATTAATGAATAGTCAACATAGTCGTAACCGGTATATGAAGGGAAAATTTTCATAGAGGGCACATTTTGAGGTTGCCTTGATTGCCATTTTTATACAGGTTTAACTACAAAGTAGTTTATATGGCAATACAATTAATTTGTTAAACACTTTTTTCCACAGAGGCTGTTGGTGCGTTGTGGTCATTATTCTTTGATAAAGACAACAAACATATGATGATAAATGATGAAAAATGCCAGGCCATTGATACATTTCAGCGTCTGATGTCATCAGAGGATAAGAAAGTCAAAGATATTTGTCGTAGTGCTCTGTGGACCATGAGAAAGGGCTTAGTCAACTCAAAACGTTATGAATCATTAGGTAAATATCGTAATATTTAATTTTGTTCGTTGAATGCTTGATTATTGTTCAGCTATATTCACTACGACTGGAAGTTTATTAACAGTATCTAGGAATGAACATATTAATGAATGGCTTCCGTAACACCTGCGTTCACCCCCGGTTTTTAGTGGGATTCAGGCTACTCGATCTTTAAGTTTATGTATATTTTGCAGATCGTTGTGTGTCCTTTTCTTTTGGCAATTGAGCTGTCTGTTCTTCTTCGATTTGCGGTTTCCGATTGCCCTTCTAACTCTTCATTGGAATCGGAAGGAGATGGTGGCGGTTTTTAACGCAGCAAATGTTGTAGACATATGCAACACTCGTCATCGTATACCAGTAAGGTCACCGGAAAACAATGCAAAATATTTTGTATTGTTAATTGCAAGAGTGCAAATGTTATTTGCATTCTTGAGTGTTCCGTTTGTGACCTCCAATACGTTGGCGAGTCCAAGCAGCCCTTCCACAAACGTCTTAATGGACACAGGAGTGACCTTACAAAAAGGAATTTCTTCCTGTGAGCCAGCACTTCAGACTGTCTGACCACAGTCTCGATGATTTCAACAAAATGAAAATCCTCATCATTGAACAAAACTATCTGTGGATTGATTTTCAACGTGAGAATCGGGAAAGATTTTGGATTAAAGAACTCCGTGTTTTACATCCGGATGGTATTAACAGAAAACAATAGGTTTCTATGTATATTTTCTTTCAAGTTTTTATAGTTAACGAATATTTTACTACTGTCACAAAGTTAAGGATTTGTGCTCACCACCTTTTAATAACGATAATCCTTAACATTCTTAAATGCGTCACACTTTACCAGATGACAATTATACCATCCTATCTTTACAGTGAAATGAAAGAGTTAAAGATTTTTAATAAGTCATACTTTGTCACCTGACTATTTAGTGAGTGGTAATTATACCACCCTATCTTTACATTGAAATGAGGGAGTTAACGATTTTTATACTTGGATTTTTAATACGTCACACTTTGTCACCTGACTATTTAGTGAGT
>MJUT01060670.1:132036-142625 GCA_002080005.1 Gigantidas platifrons | reverse complement strand
TAACGTCTAAATATACATAAACTTTGATGTGTTGACTGTAACATTGATAACGTCTAAATATACATAAACTTTGATGTGTTGACTGTAACATTGTTCATTGAAGTGCCTGTGAAACGATTCCTGACCATTGTTTGTCCTTTTGGTACTGTTCCGTCGTTGTTACTACCGAGGTGACAGAGATAACAGAGGAGTGTCGAGATTCAAGTATTTTTAATCACACACCAGTTTTATCCAATGAGGATATTTCAAAATTTAAGACAAATAATAATATATATGGTTTATGTTTATTCACGGGTCTTACAACGGAATGTCCATTAGTGTCTGATGTTAATCTGCAGTCGCCGCATATCTTCATTTATTCTATGAAATCCCCTATTTTTTTATTTTTTTTCGCAATTTAAGAATTATATATATTCCTTTGCAAAAATGCAATATCTCTGAAATATCAATCGTCCAATTAAATCATTCTTTATCAACGCCACGATATGGCTGAAATACTGCTGAAAATGGCGTTTAACATCAATCAATCAATCTTTACATATGTTAAAAACAGTGATTAACTTTCTATCAAGCTAAGTTATCTTGTTTTGGGTCCATAAGACCTGTGTAACTCTTCCAATTTGTATTGAAGTGCCTGTACTGGACCAGCCAAGTAAGAAATATAAATAGATAGTTTTCCTAATAAAAATATAATAATCATATGTCGTATTAATTGTTTGCACTCTTAAAAGTCTTTTATTTTTCTGTGCAATAATTTATATTCAGTCATATATACAATGAGTATGTGTGATTCCCATGATCAAATACCTCTAATGTTAAAACACCAATATATATAATACCGGTAATCTCTCCACCATACGATTTTGATATTTAACTTTAGAACTGTTCCGAGAGTGTGATATTTTTTGTTTATCACTTTATTAGTTTTGTCGTATCTACTTTTTTAAACTTAAACCCGATAAATTATTCAATCTTTTGTACGTTATTCAACAGGGTTTACGACTTAATTGTTCATACTTTTATCTAGACATTTAAAAGATTTAAGTTATCTCCCTTTGAGTACTAACGTATTCGTCACTGATATTTAAACAGATCCACGTCAGTGATAATTATAGTGTAACAAAAATCGGGTCGATACCAACAATGTAATATCATCCAGTGTATTCAATGCATACAAGTTTCATGAATAAAATGCCTCGGCTAGCTCAGATATCCCGATTATTGTCAACAAATTCCTATGACAGGTTTCGGCCTGTGCTTTCGCTCCGGGACCTGTGGACACTGCATGTATCCGGTATCAAACACAAGAATAAGGATCCATATTCATGTACTATGTCAACCAGTTTATCGCGACTTGGTAACAAGGTATGAATGGACTGAAAGTATACGTTCAGGGTATCTTCTCACCACTTGTAAATTTGACCAAAGCAGGTAAAGAGTATCCTTGGGATTTATTCCAAGACTAAGTCAGCTATGTGACTATGTCTAATCGCTTCAAATGTCCTTGTTTGGTGTATGAGAGCTGAAACCACTAAGTCACTCTCGAATAACCCTATTGGATGGAGGAGTTCCACTAGTACATTGGATATCAGAGGGTATCCTCTGATTGACAAGCTAATTTAGTTCTGTGAGAAAACCTGAGTTCCGGGTATCATCGTCAATCGAACGATCGCCAAGCTAATTTATTTATGTAGGGAAACTAGAGTATCATATATCACAACTAGGCTAACAATCGCCAATCTAATTTATTTATGTAAGGAAACCAGGGTATCGAATATCACCTGTATGTTCATCTATAACAAAAGTAAATAACGGTACTTGTATTCCGGAACTATTAATCAAGACTTCTACATTTATTATATTTTATTACACAAAATTCACATATACGAATCAACAGTTAAAATATGGTAGTATTTATCTTCTTTATCCCAACCTTTAATTGCTCCTTTATCAGTTTCTTCTTTGTGTCTGAACATATCTCAACTATAAAACTAACCACGGATGTCAACTTATGACCCAATTTCTCAAACTAGGAATCTTATCACTAATTGGACGTAACTGATCATTATCTGGTCTCTGAGTATTTATATCACCCCTCAAGATTGAAATTTCACAATATTCCCGACTATAAGGACTAATATTGAAATTAATATAAGTTATTGTAACTTGTTTCCCAATCCTATTGATTACTTCTAATTATGTAATGTATATATGTTGAATATTGTAATGTTATGTTGAATTAATTAATAAAATATGTTTAAAAAAAATTAATATTGAAATTACACAACCTAAATTATAATAGTACACTATTTGACCTCTGTTAACCTCTAGATAGAAATTTTCCCAAATCACGCGTTTCTTTATACGTAAATTTCTGGAAACTATACCACCTATATGTCGTGAACTATTCACTCATTTTCCGTATTTATTTCTTCATTCATATTTTCCCCGGATTAAATGTACCCAAATCTCGCATATCATAAACGAACAAAAATGGGAACCAGTTAATCCCAAGCTTTCAGATCCTTAGATGTTCATTTCAAACATGTCAAAAGTGAAATTTACATTGACATGTCACCGATAACAAAGAAGATTATGATGACTACAAATCTTTTTTTTCACAAATAATCAAGATAATTTCTCAATTAATCAAAACATGGATTGACTGGATTCGTAATAATATTGACACTCGTTTTCAAGGGAATATGTATGCATGTCTAACCATAAAACCATATTCAGCGTCTGCTTCTAGAATATTCCTAACAACACTCACGATTTTAAGTTTAAATTAAATTTAACGAATTAAAACACCGAACCGCGCGTCGTCCATCTCCGGCTGATTTTTAACCAAAAAATTACACGAAATTTTAAACCATGAAGAAAAATGCTTCTGAACTCATACCACAGATGTTTCACTTTCAGTTCCCCAGTCTAGAATGAAAATCTTTCAGCAGACCAGCACGAGCTAGCCGGGAGGGCGCGAAATATTCCAATCTCTCTAGACTTTCCCATTTAAATTATTGAACTAAAGAAATCCCCTTCATTTGATTTGTTGACATGGCTAAATAAATATTTCCGAATATACTAGGGGTTCTCGACGGGTTGTTTTAAATGTAACGTCTCGGAAATCAAGAGGCCAAGTAGGGCAAGATTAAAAAAGTAAAGAAACAGCGTAAATAGTAAAGAGCTGACCCCATAAACGTTACCATAGTAAATCACATGACTATTTAACTTCCTCATTCACAGTTTTTCCTGATTTGGTGACATTACATCAAAGACATTATAGTCAGGTATTTTCAGGTATTTTAGGCTGTTATTATATTGTTATGCCACACATTAATTATAATTAGTTTAGTTTATCATGTTAAATGTTGAGTCAACTCTCAATGGACTGAATTATGTATGTGTACACTTCCTTCGGCCACATCCTTGTGTCACTACCCCCCTTTTTTTCCATATACACGAATCAAAATTTCGTCACTGCAATCAGATGACAAATATAGTCCTAATAAATTGGATTGAATGAAATCAAATGGCAGCAAACCCTGACAAATTCAAAGCTCTGTCAGTACGTAAGACAACTATAAACATAACTTCTAACTTATTCTGGATATTAAATTAATTGAGAAAAATAAGTACAAACTAGTGCATGTCATGGTTGATCTTGAATTAAAATTTAACAGTCATATCTTAAATATGCTCAGAAAAGAATCTAGGCAATTAAATGTACTAAATATATTAGATAAATGCTTAAACAGACTGTACAAATTAACTGTTTATCACTCTTTCTTTCTTTTTAATTTCCACCATTTTTTCCCTTAATCATGACACTTTTGCAGTGAAAGCAACACCAATAAAAATACATTCACATAAGAAAACCAAAATAGTACATACGACGATCTGTTAGTAAAATCAAAACTTCCATTCCTTAAAACAAGAAGATCAAGAACAATGGCTATTGAGGTGTATAGAATAATAAATACAATCCCTCATATTTACATTAATTATTCTTTTAGGTAATAAAAAGCTAGAAGAAATCCCATCAGTTAAAACAACAAGGTATATATGTACTCAGATCTTTTTAGATTTTTCTTCCCTCAGTTTTGTAACAAGCTAATAAGCCCCTTCCAACTTCAAACAACATTCAGCCAATTCAAACATTTAATAAATTCTTGAATGGCAGCTCGTGTCACTGTAATGTTTGTGCATCAATTGGGTATAATCTGTCAGTTTAAACTACAAGGTATGTACTCAGAGCTTTTTGAGATTTTTCGCTTCTCAGCTTTGTAACGAGCTGCTAAACCACTTTCAACTTCAAAAATCATTCAACCAAATCAAAAATATAATATATTCCTGGAATGGTAGCTCGTGTAACTGTAATGTGTGTGCATGAATCTGGTATTGTTTTATGTGCTTATTGTAATCATGCTTGATTTTAACTGGAATTGTTAGTAGTTAGTGCTTTGGTTGTATATGTATTCAATGTTTTATTATCATTTTCTTAGATGCTTTTTATGTGTGTGTCTGTGTGTGGGGAGATGAGTTGCGAGTAGAAATGTTTTGATGAAATAAGGTAAAAAATTCAAAAAACGGTTTGATCAAACTTCTGAATCTTTGCATGGTAATTAACAATTAGAGAGAAACTATAGCGTTACTAATGTACATGACAGACTATTTAACGTTCCAATTTAAGTAAGGGGAACAGCGATTGTATTGCTGTTCTTAATGTCACAGTCACAGTAGGGTCTTTAATAATGAGCAAAACCGATACCCTAAAATGAGTATTAAGCAATCCCTGAAGTTGAGCGGTATTCTTTACTTCCGCTGATAAACGCTCCATTTAGACATCTTTATCGTTTCAATGTTACTTGGTGTATATAGTTTAAAATCACAGATGTAGGGTTATCAACAAGAAATATAAAAAAAACACGGGTGACAAAATCTTACAAATACCGCCATCATTGTGCCAAATATCACATGACGTGGTTACAAATACAGACAAAAAGACAATCATGGTAAATAGTCAGACAACTAGACAGTTTAATATAGTTTGAAGTCAGCTGACTAATTGGACGATCCTTTCCTCATTCACGACTTATTACCGTGTATGTAACTAGATTAACACGACGGGTGTCACTAGTGGAGCAGAAACTGCTTACCCTTCCAGAGCACCTGAGTTCGCCCCTGGTTGTTAGTGGGGTTTGTTATACTCGATCTTTAGTTGTATATGCATGTTTTGTTGATCGTTGCTAAACAAAATAACTAACATCGGCTACGTTTAATTATATCTGAGGGAGATGAACCGTAGTTTTAATAAATGTTGCATTATGTAAGATCTGTGAAATTCAATAATAATATAGTTTATAAATGATTGTATTGCCGACACACTGACTACTGGCAACAAATATCATCATGGACTAATATTCTATCTCGCATGGAGGTATCAGCCCAGTGCACAACTTGTATCTGGAATAACCTTCATTCGGGACGCTCAAAGTCAAGTGATTAGATCTTCAGGAAAAATAATTTTAAAGACTTTTTTGATATTGTAATGGACTGATATGATATATTGTTTTATACATGGTCTAATCATTAATCACCAGTTGCACAACAATAATATATTTGTACTTTGTCGTAAAATATATAAGTTATGCTTACGAGCTTTAGAAACAGGTAGAAGCGTGAGCATTTGTCGGGCATTTTTGGCCTGTTTCATAGTGATTACAAATTAATTTTAAATTTACCAACAATGTAAGTATATTGTTTTGTTTGTTTGTTTAATGGTGTTTAATGCCACTTTCAACAATAGTTTAATTATATCGTGGGGGTCAGTTTTATTGGTGGATGAAATCGGAGTACCCGGAGAAAATCATCGGCCTGTCACAAGTCACCGACAAACTTTATCACATAATGTTGCACGCCCCGCCCTGATCGAGATTCGATCTCACCACATCAGTGATGATAGGTACTGATTGCATATGTAGTTTCAAATCCAACTACCATACGATCCAGCCACGACGGCCCATGAACGTATATTGTGTTTTCCTGCAATGTCATAAAGTTAATAAACAACTACAAAATTGTTTGAAAAGTACAACATTAAACATCGTTCTAATCGCTGTATTACCTAAAACAACACAATGACAGGTTAATAGATAACATAGTGTAACGTTTATGGGGTCAGCTCTTTACTATTTACGCTGTTTCTTTACTTTTTTTAATCTTGCCCTACTTGGCCTCTTGATTTCTGAGACGTTACATTTAACACAACCCGTCGAAAACCCCTAGTATATTCGGAAATATTTATTTAGCCATGTCAACAAATCAAATGAAGGGGATTTCTTTAGTTCAATAATTTAAATGGGACATTAGAATATTTCGCGCCCTCCCGGTTAGCTCGTGCTGGTCGGCTGAAAGATTTTAATTCTAGACTGCGGAACTGAAAGTGAAACATCTGTGGTAGGAGTTCAGAAACATTTTTGTTCATGGTTTATAATTTCGTGCAATATTTTGATTAAAAAATCAGTCGGAAATGGACGAAGCGCCGTTCGGTATTTTAATTCGTTAAATTTAATTTAAGCTTAAAATCGTGAGTGTTGTTAGGAATATTCTAGAAACAGACGCTGAATATGGTTTTATGGTAAGACATGCATACGTCTTCCCTTGAAAACGAGTGTCAATATTATTACGAATCCAGTCAATCCATGTTTTGATTAATTGAGAAATTATCTTGATTATTTGTTAAAAAAAAAGATTTGTAGTCATCATAATCTTCTTTGTTATCGGTGACATGTCAATGTAAATTTCACTTTTGACATGTTTGAAATGAACATTTAAGTATATGAAAGTTTGGGGTTAACTGGTTCCCATTTTTGTTCGTTTATGATATGCGAGATTTGGGTACATTTAATCCGGGGAAAATATGAATGAAAAATAAACACGGAAAATGAGTGAATAGTTCACGACATATAGGTTGTATAGTTTCCAGAAATTTACGTATAAAAAAACGCGTGATTTGGGAAAATTTCTATCTAGAGGTTAACAGAGGTCAAATAGTGTACTATTAGAATTTAGGTTGTGTAATTTCAATATTAGTCCTTACAGTCGGGAATATTGTGAGATTTCAATCTTGAGGGGTGATACAAATACACAGAGACCAGATAATGATCAATTACGTCCAATTAGTGATCAGATTCCTAGTTTGAGAAATTGGGTCATAAGTCGACATCCGTGGTCAGTTTTATAGTTGAGATACGTTCAGACACAAAGAAGAAACTGATTAAGGATCAATTAAAGATTGGGATAGACAAGATAAATACTGCCATATTTTAAATGTTGATTCGTATATGTGAATTTTGTGTAATAAAATATAATAAATGTAGAAGTCTTGATTAATAGTTCCAGAATACAAGTATCGTTATTTACTTTTGTTATAGATGAACATACAGGTGATATTCGGTACCCTGGTTTCCTTACAAAAATAAATTAGATTGGCGATTGTTCGCCTAGTGGTGATATATGATACTCTAGTTTCCCTACATAAATAAATTAGCTTGGCGATCGTTCGATTGACGATGATACCCGGAACTCTGGTTTCCTCACAAAACTAAATTAGCTTGTCAATCAGAGGATACCCTCTGATATCCAATATACTAGTGGAACTCCTCCATCCAATAGGGATATTCGAGAGTGTCTTAGTGGTTTCAACTCTCATACACCAAACAAGGACATTTGAAGCGATTAGACCTAGTCACATAGCTGACTTAATCTTGGAATAAATCCCAAGGATACTCTTTACCTGCTTTGGTCAAAGTTACCAGTGGTGAGAAGATACCCTGAACGTCTACATTCAGCCCAGTCATACCTTGTCACCAAATCACGATAAACTGGTTGACATAGAACCTGAGTATGGACCCTTATTCTTGTGATTGATATCGGATACATGTAGTGTCCACAAGTCCTGGAGCGAAAGCACAGGTCGAACCCTGTTGTACGAATTTGTTGACATAAATCGGGACATTTGAGCTAGCCGAGGCATCTTATTCATGAAACCTGTGTGTATTGAATACACTGGATGATATTACATTGTTGGTATTGACCCGATTTTTGTTACAATATCTATACAATCAAGTAGCGATATCTTCTAACATAGATGACCTTTTCATAATGTTTATACACTAGACAGCTTTAAATATGTGTGTAGACAACCATTGTCTATTATCTAGAATTTATATTTTACCATACACAATTACGTAGTCATTAAAACTTTGCTCAATCTAAATATTGATAGGTAAGTCTTATACCATGGTACAAAAAGTAGGTCATTAAAACTTTGTTGAATCTAAATATAGATAGGTAAGTCTTATACCATGGTACAACATGTAGGTCATAATCTAAATATTGATAGGTAAGTCTTATATAATGGTACAACATGTAGGTCATTAAAACTTTGTTGAATCTAAATATTGATAGGTAAGTCTTATACCATGGTACAACATGTAGGTCATTAAAACTTTGTTGAATCTAAATATTGATAGGTAAGTTTTATACCATGATACAACATGTAGGTCACTAAAACGTTGCTGAATCTAAATATTGATAGGTAAGTCTTATACCATGGTACAACATGTAGGTCATTAAATCTTTGTTGAATATAAATATTGATAGGTAAGTCTTATACCATGGTACAACATGTAGGTCATTAAAACTTTGTAGAATCTAAATATTGATAGGTAAGTCTTATACCATGGTACAACATGTAGTCATTATAACTTTGTAGAATCTAAATATTGATTGGTAAGTCTTATACCATGGCACAACATGTAGGTCATTAAAACTTTGTTGAATCTAAATATTGATAAGTAAGTCTTATAACATGGTACAACATGTAGGTCAGAATCAGATGTTAATCATTCTATTTATGTTATAAAACATATACTCGGTATTTCATGTGTCTTACTCATGAACTTATCTAAACAAATTGATCATTGGGATTCCTTAGTCTGAATAAGTTATTTGGCAAGACCCAAAGTATACATAATACATGTGGTATGTTGTATAGCATATACATATACGATGTGCAAGTACTATATTAAAGGTCATTTGTTAAAATATGAGTCTTGGCAATAAATACAGTCCTGGTTATGACGTGGGCATTTGTTTATATCAACCATAAATCATTCTTTCACTGAAACTGCGTTGTTATCTTTCTCAATCAAAGTGTAGTGCTCTTAATTCCGATCTATTTCGGAAAAATATTGTAAATTCACCGCGTTGTACATGTGGTGCTATAGAGACTCCTACACATTATCTTCTCAACTGTCCTCACTATAACATACCTAGACAACGCCACATATTTGCCCTTACCCTTCCTATTCCTTTGTCCACTGGACTTCTATTGGTAGGATCTAATGAGTTAACTATTAGCCAGAACACAGAAATCTTCTTGTCAGTAGAAAAATTCTTTTAAGTAGTAAACGATTTACCCCGTAATTCATAATTTACCAACCCATTTCACTTTCCTGCACAATTCATCCCCTATAGTGTAAAATACAATTATCTTTTTACTGATCCTTACAACGTAATCTAACTTCTGAGATTATTAAAAGTAGATTTAATTAAACTTGGGATACGGATTTATATAAGTTTAATAACTTGTTTTCGGATCCCCTTAATTAATTCATATTCATTACCATTGTTGTATTTAAATTGTTGTACTATATTCATATGTATTGATTAATAAAATATGTTTACACTAAAGTAAACTTTCTATATAATGAAGCAAAACATTGCTCACTGGATTCCATTAATATGCCCCAAAGAACTTGATATCAAAGAAACAAGTGAAACAACTTCCTGTCTCATTTCTTGACATTTATCTCAACTTTGACATCAATGGTCAACTTTCGAAGAGACTCCATGACAAAAGAGGTTATTTCAATTTTGCCATTATAAATTTTCCACACCTTGGGATCATCAGCTCTCTTTAATAAAACTAATATTATACATATGACAACTTCTGAGTCATTAAAATTAAATGTACCATGCATTATGATAAAGATCAAAGCATTCTATAGTAAGGAGGTTAGAAGAGTTTGAAGATACCAAAGGGGTAATCAGAATCAGTATAGGCTAGGTTATTTGTGAGAGTTTGAAGATACCAAAGGGGTAATCAGAATCAGCATAGGCTAGGTTATTTGTGAGAGTTTGAAGATACCAAAGGGGTAATCAGAATCAGTATAGGCTAGGTTATTTGTGAGAGATTGAAGATACCAAAGGGGTAATCAGAATCAGTATAAGCTAGGTTATTTGTGAGAGTTTGAAGATACCAAAGGGGTAATCAGAATCAGTATAGTCTAGGTTATTTGTGAGAGTTTGAAGATACCAAAAGGGTAATCAGAATCAGAATAGGCTAGGTTATTTGTGAGAGTTTGAAGATACCAAAGGGGTAATCAGAATCAGTATAGGCTAGGTTATTTGTGAGAGTTTGAAGATACCAAAGGGGTAATCAGAATCAGTATAGGCTAGGTTATTTGTGAGAGTTTGAAGATACCAAAGGGGTAATCAGAATCAGTATAGGCTAGGTTATT
>MJUT01060670.1:40387-51158 GCA_002080005.1 Gigantidas platifrons | reverse complement strand
ATGGCAAAAAAAAAAAACGACAGACAATATAATGGCCAAACGAAAAATGACAGACAATAAAATGACCATACGAAAAAGAACAGACAATAAAATGGCCAAGCGAAAAATAACAGACAATAAAATAGCCAAGCGAAAAAGACAGATAGTAAAATGACCAAACGAAAAAGAACGGACAATAAAATGACAAAAGGAAAAAGAACAGACAATAAAATGGCCAAGCGAAAAAGACAGACAGTAAAATGACCAAACGAAAAAGAACAGACAATAAAATAGCCAAGCGAAAAAGACAGACAATAAAAAGATCAAATGAAAAAGAACAGACAATAAAATGACCAAACAAAAAAACGACAGACAATATAATGGCCAAACGAAAAATGACAGACAATAAAATGACCATACGAAAAAGAACAGACAATAAAATGGCCAAGCGAAAAATAACAGACAATAAAATAGCCAAGCGAAAAAGACAGATAGTAAAATGACCAAACGAAAAAGAACGGACAATAAAATGACAAAAGGAAAAAGAACAGACAATAAAATGGCCAAGCGAAAAAGACAGACAGTAAAATGACCAAACGAAAAAGAACAGACAATAAAATAGCCAAGCGAAAAAGACAGACAATAAAAAGATCAAATGAAAAAGAACAGACAATAAAATGACCAAACGAAAAAAGACAGACAATATAATGGCCAAACGAAAAATGACAGACAATAAAATGACCAAGCGAAAAATGACAGACATTGAAATAGCCAAATGAAAAATGATAGACATTGAAATGGCCAAACGAAAAAAGACAGACAATAAAATGGCCAAACGAAAAAAGACAGACAATAAAATGGCCAAACGAAAAAGGACAGACAATGGAATCGACAAACGAAAAAGTTCAGACAATAAAATGACCTTACGAAAAATGCCAAATAATGATCTAATATACACTACTCAGAAACATAGAGATTAAGCAACACGAAACCACTACATAATATGGGGTGAGTTGAGGTGTTCCGGAGGGTTTCAGTTCTTGCCACATTAGTGACAGCTGTCGTGTTATTCTTGACATTGAAATCGTGTTGGGCATCAACATACGTAAATAAATACAAATAACAGTTATTGAACATTTACTCTCGACAAAACAAATGGGAGAAAAGACAAACCATACATTATGAGATTTGTTGTTCAGTTGTTCTAGACACCAGATGTACATTGTTGTGATTAACATGTTCAGTGGTCCTAGACACCAGATGTACATTGTTGTGATTAACTTGTTCAGTGGTTCTAGACACCACACATATATTTCTGTGTTTAACTTATTCTAGACACTAAATCTACACTGAGGGGCCGTCATGGTCATGATCGTATAGTTGTTCTAAGCACAAAATCTACACTGAGGGGCCGTCATGGTCATGATCGTATAGTTGTTCTAGACAACAAATCTACACTGAGGGGCCGTCATGGTCATGATCGTATAGTTGTTCTAGACACCAAATCTATACTGAGAGACCGTCATGGTCATGATCGTATAGTTGTTCTACACAACAAATCTACACTGAGGGGCCGTCATGGTCATGATCGTATAGTTGTTCTAGACACCAAATCTACACTGAGGGACATTCATGGTCATGATCGTTTAGTTGTACTAGACACCAAATCTACACTGAGAGGCCGTGATGGTCATGATCGTATAGTTGTTCTAGACACTAAATCTACACTGAGGGAACATCATGGTCATGATCATATAGTTGTTTTAGACACTAATTCTACACTGAGGGACCGTCTTGGTCATGATCGTATAGTTGTTCTAGACACCAAATCTACACTGAGGGGCCGTCATGGTCATGATCGTATAGATGTTCTAGACACCAAATCTACACTGAGGGGCCGTCTTGGTCATGATCGTATAGTTGTCCTAGACACCAAATCTACACTGAGGACCGTCATGCTCATGATCGTATAGTTTTTCTAGACACTAAATCTACACTGAGGAGCCGTCATGGTCATGATCGTATAGTTGTTCTAGACACCAAATCTACACTGAGGGACAGTCATGGTCATGATCGTATAGTTCTTCTAGATACCAAATCTACACTGAGGGACCGTCATGGTCATGATCATATAGTTGTTCTAGACACCAAATCTACACTGAGGGACAGTCATGGTCATGATCGAATTGTAGCGGGGAGTGCAAGCCAATAGTAGGGGTTGTCTCCCTGACTATTAATCTCCCAATTCAAAGCTGCCACCACTTGTGTTTAAAGGCACACAAGAAACCTAACTAGGCCGAATAAACAGGCTTAGTAATCATGTACAATACCGTGTTGCTCAATCATTTAGTTTTAGGGTCATTAACAGGGTACAAGGTATATAGATTAACAACGAGATCCAGAAGACCCAACAATCAGAGTCACGATGGGGGCGACAGGGTTTTAATGCTCAATTACTTTCTGGTCCAAGTAAAAAATGTCCACATCTGTCGTGCAGAAAATATAAAGACAGAATTAATCTGTAATCAGGAAGAAAATTCCTGCAAATGGAACAATATGAACTGCACTCGAGAAATGGTATAATGCCTTAACAGGGACAATGATCCTAGACCAGTCCGCAATGGAGCAGGGCTGTCTGACAATCCAATAGATTTATTACGGATGAGACAATCTATTTTTTATGAGACAGTCTATGGGCACCAACGACCTCGAACTTCGATGGACTCAGGGTGAGCAAGTTTTAGATTATATGTAAGTTAATAAAAAGAAATAAGACTTTTTTTAGCACTATTTTCTATTGCATTCAAACATAGCATACAGTAAATACAAGTACATTCATGTTTGTTAATATCAGCACGGTGTTCAACCAACTACATACAAGATTATTATTTGTTAAATCAATGTTATTTGTTCAACTGTTACACTCTATTTGTTAAAATATGTTCTTAATAAATGTTAAACTTTGAACTTCTTTATCTTATGTTATAATAAATTATGAACAGTCTTCGGAGCAACTAGTGAAGACAAACTCAAATCGTATGATTTGAATAATCCCTATTTATTACTTAGCTATATTGACATTCCCTATTAAAATATTAAATTATTCTAAAGTATCCTAAATTATCCTTAGTTAGCTTAAACTTTATAGCAAATTATCTGCAGTTAAAATAGCACTGTCTATAGGAGAAACACAACAGACAGGATAACTAGCACAGTCCCTTAAAAGTGACAATGAACATAGAAAAATGGGCTGGGGAAGGCATATATATTTCTTTATGTAGTAACATGGAAAATTCAGCTTGAATAAGTAGCAATAGCTATTTACAAAATGCAAGCTTCTGGGACAATTTAGTTCTGATCTGAGCTGAAATATCTGCAACTCAAAATGATCAGAAAAGGTTCAAAATGAATGACAAAAACCTATCAATTTAGAAAATCAGCCGTAAAATTACAACTGAAACAATATTTCAATGCCAAATAGATTCTATAATGCAGATCAACTGCTAAACTTTGTCCAGAAAATAATAACATGAGAAGTATGATGACCAACTGACCGAAAATATATTTACGTTCTGGTGTTCAAAGTGTGAGAAAAGAGCCAGGAATTATCAGGAACTTGGCTTTTATACTCCCAGAGCCAAACTGAGCGATTATCGGGGCAACGAAAACGGGACAGTAAAATGGCCCAAAAGTAACGGAAAATATTCCCCGATAGGAGAAAAATACATACAGAGTATCGTGAATTTGGTGTCCACGGTACCAAATAATGTTCTACAATACAATACAATAAAAATTAACTGTAGTTTAATTCAAAAATAAAGTAAACAGCCTTCCGGCAACTCGGTTGTATATCCTTACTCCCGTTTTACAACGGTACACACAGGTCAACTCTCAGGGTCACATTCGTAAACAAATTAGCATACCGGAACTTCCGCACATGCGTAGTTCGTACAGGAAATGGCACTACACACGATAAATGAAAGTAAATATACAGCGACAAAAATCATGATTATCTACATTTATATACAGTTGAACACCGACTGACATATATAGGAGAAACACTGAAAACCTACAGAATTTGGTTAAATGGGAGAAAACAGGAGGAAAACTTTGTCAGAGTCAAAAATCGACTCGTTCCTTAAAACAGGTGCGTGGTCCCATGCAAAACACGTGGTTCGCCGTATGCCCAAGGGCACGATCGCTACATCGGCTCCCCACTTTAGTTTTCAGTGTCCTCACGAAAACAATCCAAATTTATATAAAAGAATGCTCATTTAACGTTATAATAACAACTTCAACGTACATAAAACTTTAAAACTGGTAAATCAATTAACTTTAAACTCTCATACATGACATGCCATACGGTCATGTCTCAAGGTCACAATCATACCACAAATTTCATACGAAGTTTTATAATAGTTACACTCATGCATTCATCATCCGCATTCTCTAGCATCATACAAACATTGTCACAATACCTACTACACTTTCGTACAAACTCTGCTTCTCAGCATAAAAAAAAACTGTAAATTTTAACCTCTTCAAATTAAATTAAATTCAATTCATTTCTTCATTGTAATTCAATCCAACACTGATTGTACAATAATATAATACATCACCATAACCATCACTTTTCTATTTCAGTTGTTATATTGTATGGATCAAATATCTACCATCAAAATAATTGAAAGCTCAAAAGGTAAATATTATTTTTAGAAACAACTTTACCAACTTTCCAACAAAAACTTTTAACTTTTCCTTTCAAATGTTAAAATTTGAAGAAACATATTAATATAAATCATTCAAACATTCTTTAACTATTACTCAGAATGAAAAAATAACAAAAATATTTTAACAATTAATAAAAAAAAAAAAAAACCACCTAGTGCCAATAAGTAATCATGAGATTACAGTAGACATTATTGACTACTACCAAGTGACTACTTTAAAGAACCATCACTTTCTATATATTAAAAATACACCCTTTTTAGGTCTTACATTTACAAAATGCCTATTAAACCCTAATAAAATTACCACTATAAAAATGCAGGTTTCAAGATAATTGGAACAATACCAAATACCTTATAAAAAATTTTGAAGTTGAACAATATATTCAATTATTAAGTAAGGGAGAAATACAGATGTAACAGTACTAGATAATACATAGCACTGTAGTGGTAGCTACTGGACCGACACAACAATTACCACAACCATCAATTAATGGTACCAACAATTAAAAATATATCAATACATTAATATAAAATACACAGAAAAATACAACAGAGGACAATTTAACAAAATGTCTCTAGAAAATAATAGTTTATTTCCTGTATTTCTTATGGGGGGAGTTCTTCTGGACGGATGACTTCATCTTCTTCATGGGGGAAACGGTCTTCTCAGGGACGAAGGATCGCTTACGCATATGCTGGTTCCTTCTATCATTAGCAATGGTCGGACGGGGATAATTTAGCGTTCTTCTAAAAGTGGAAGTGGAACGGGGACGTGAACGGTCTGGTGAACGCCTACACTGACAAGCACTAACTCGCACTGCCCTTTCCACCTTCTGAATATTGTCATTGTTTTGTTGCAATAATTTATTCATATTTTCTAACAAGCTGTTTGTTTTGCTTACAGCTTCTGCAAGTGAACAGAAAGCATCTTTAAGAGAAGGAACGTCCTCAGTATCGAAATGTTCGTAATGTTCATTTGGCAGAATCTGATCCAGGATGTTTTCACTGACTGACGGTAGTCTTGGAATCTGAATATCTGGAAGAGATGGTTTCGGAAGTTTATATTCATGTGGCTTCAGTGGTGATGGAAACTTATGAACAAACGGAGAAGGCGGTGGAGTTGATGTTAGAGCCTCGGAAAGTTCTAAAATACTGTCTTGAAACTCTGATGTGTCGACTACGATACGACTATCGGAAACAGAGGTAGAAGGAGTAACATCTGAAGCGGAACATAACGAAATAGAAGGTGAAATGACATCTGGTTGAGCTAGGTTGATCGGCATCGTGTTGATTAAGTCTTGTAGAGCGGACGGAAATGTGACACATGTGGTGGAGGTGGTAGCATCTGTTGACGGAATAGAGGAAGTTGTATAAGAGGCTGCCTCAGTAACAGGAACTTCGACGATGTCTTCTGTTGTTATAGTGTATGTGGTTGACTGCGGAATAGAGGTTGCGGACGGAAGAATAGAGGTGGCAGATGGCTGAACTGTAACGGAGGTAGCGGATGCGGGAACTACAACCTTTGGCACAGCTGTAGGTGTCTGACGTCTACGCGAAGTCCAGTATAGTTTGGAATCTTCTGCGGACCAACGGACAAGATCTTGTTCTATGTTGACTTCTCTAACTTGTGCATTTTGTATTATAAGGGCCACATCCGTTCCTTTGTAGGACTGGTGTCTAATGGCTAGAGCCTTAGCTACTGCATGTGGACTGTAAAAAGTACTATGCCTTTTCATCATAGACAATTGGTTATTTGCGAACATACACAGATCACATTGATACGCATAGTCGTTGGCCTGAAAATGCTTTGCAGAGAAATGTTTGCCAGCTGCCCTCTTTTCTCCCACAAAAGAACAAGCTGTGCAGCCATACACTCTCCCTCGGTCGTAGTCCATAACTGAAAAACAGGTAACAAAATATCATAAGCATGATATTAACCTATTTATGTTTGTTATTTAGAGTATGGTTATTATTTATGTTGGTTGAACACCTTGATACTGGGTTTACAATACATTACATGAAATTAAGAAAACAAAATTTCATGAAATTTGAAACATTATTGTTTCGAGCTTCCGTCTTTCCGTTTGTAATTTCGAAGTGCTTTCTTTGCCCAGTCAGGGTACTGGTTACCCAGGTAGGGTTTTAACTTGTCGTGGTTCACCACTTTCACAGGTCCATCTTTGGTCTGCTGTATACAGTAGTTCAGATCATTCAACTTCTTCAAAATAACACAAGGACCAATGTAGATAGGCTGTAACTTCTGACATACACCCTCTCTTCGTTGTTCGTTTAAAAACCAGATAGAGTCACCAGCACTGTATGGAATCAAAGAGGACTTATTGTCGTAATTGTCCTTTCTTCTTTTTGCTGTTCTCAACATGAAACGGCGACAGACTTCATGTGCCAAATGGATCCTATCTCGCATTTGGGAAACATACTCGCCACAGGACTGGAAAACTTCTTTGGACTGACCATATCCAAATATCAAATTCAAAGGCGTCTTTACCTCATGGCCAAACATCATCATATTTGGTGTCATGCCAGTGGATTTATTAACACAAGCACGATAAGCGGCCAGTAAACATCCAAGGTGTTTATCCCATTCTGACTGTTCATTCTTCAGATAGGCCCTTATCATCTGTAGTACCGTCCTGTGTGTCCGCTCACACTGACCGTTACCTTTGGGATTTCGGGCACTGGTACGAGTCTTGCGTATTTCCAATATCTGGCATAACTCTCTGAAACTAGCACTTTCAAAACTGGTTCCCTGGTCCGAATGTATACTAGCTGGACATCCAAAACGACTCACAAATTCATCCAAAATTTTATGGGCACAAGTTTCTGCTGTTTGATCAGGCACTGGATATACTTCTGTCCATTTGGTAAAATGGTCAGTCACCGTCAAAAGTATCTGTTATTCTGGACTGTCCTGGGTAGGGGTCCGACAACATCAATGGAAATTCTATCCAATGGGGCACCAGTAGAAATGGATCCAAGTGGGGCTCTTGGTTTCTTGTTAGGGAATTTATTCTGGGCACACAAGTCACATCTGGTTACAAACACATCAATGTCTTCTTTCATCCCAAACCAATAACATTCTCGTCGAACTTTCTCAAAAGTCTTTTTTCGTCCAAAATGGCCGGAAAGAACCGAGTTGTGTGCTAGCTTTAATACTTCTTGCCTCAAACAAGAAGGAACCAACAATTGCAAATGCTCAACTGAGCCATTACAAAAGTAGAACTTTTTGTAAACCACATTGTTTACCAAAGTAAGGGAGCTCCAAATATTACAGTAATATCTGATAGCAGGACTAACAGTAGTTAGTCCAACAGGTTATTCATCTTTCTTTAAACCTTCAAGGATAGGTCTGATATCAACATCGGCATATTGGAGTTGGGACAATTTAATTGGAATGTACTTTTCTTTCCAAACAGTACAATAGTTATTTTTTCTAAATCGTTGACCTGGCTTCTTGTAACAGCTCTTACTGTAGACTTTGCCTCTTCTGTAAGTAAAGAACTCTCCATATCATGGGCTCTTTTAACACATTTCTTGCAAGGACCACACTTCAACTGTTCCATGGTGTCCACTTCATCACATAAACATTTTTCTTGAAGAAATCTGGATAAACTATCTGCATTGCAGTGCTTCTTACCGGGCCGGTGAATAATGGAAAAATCATAAGCGGACAGAATCTCTATCCATCGTGCAATCCGTCCCTTGGGTTCCTTCAGGCTAAGCAACCATATTAGGGGCTGGTGGTCCGTACGTAGTACATATTTTCTTCCCAATAAATATTGGCGGTAGTACTCAACAAAATAACGTAAAGAAAACAACTCTTTATCTGTCACGCAGTAGTTCCGTTCAGCCTTATTTAGTGTACGGCTTCCATAAGCAATGACCTTCTCCTGCCCGTTCTGTACCTGGCTCAATACAGCGCCAATTTGAATGTCCGATGCATCTGTATCTAATATATATTCATCTTCATCGTTGGGGTACGCAACAATAGGTGCTGTCAAAAGAAGCTCCTTTAATTTCTGGAAAGACTTTTCACACTTGTCAGACCATACAAAATCTTCACCCTTCTTTGTCAGTTGTATCATTGGGGAGGCTATATCTGAAAAATTCTGAATGAACCTACGGTAATAACTGGCTAGGCCTAGAAATTGTTTTATCTGGGTCACTGTCTTGGGGGAGGACCATAGTTTAACTTTCATCAAATTGTCAGGATTTGGTTTAACACCCTCACCGGATACCACATGACCAAGAAACTTGACTTCCGTCTGTAGGAATTGACATTTGGAAGGTTTCAGCTTTAACCCAGCTTCTTTAATTCTTTGTAACACCAATCTCAGCCTTTCCATATGACCCTGGAAGGTACGACTGAACACAATGACATCGTCCAAATAGATCAAAAGTATGGACCATTGTAGACCTCTTAAAACCAATTCCATAAGGCGTTGAAATGTTTGGGCTGAGGATTTCAATCCCATAGGCATGCGGGTAAATTCGTACAATCCGTACTTGGTGACCATAGCTGTTTTAGGAATATCAACTTCTCGTACTGGGACCTGATGGTAACCGGATAAAAGATCTACACAGGTAAACAGAGTAGCACCACTCATACTGTCCAGGCAGTCTTGTATTCTCGGTAGGGGAAAGGCATCGTTTTGGCATAATTTGTTAACAGCTCTGAAATCAACTGTCGGTCTGACTTTTATGGTGTCGTCTGCACTTTTCTTAAGCACTAAGCATAGTGGGCTTCCCCAAGGTGAAGTAGACTTCCTTATTATACCCTGACTCTCCATTTGTTGTATTATTTCCCTCTCCTTGTCAGCAAACGCTAACGGGACTCTTCTCGGGGGCTGTTTTAAGGGCCTGGCATCACCAGTATCAATACTGTGTTCTACGAGATGGGTAAGACCAATGTCATCTTCACTCTTGGAAAATACATCTCCAAAATCATTGAATAGTTCAGCTATCAGGGTTATTTCTATTTCACTGCGCCTATCTTTTATCTTTTCAAAAATGTCTGCTAGGTGTGGTGGCACACTGGGGTTTGGATTATAGGGTTTTCGTTCAATATCCGGTTTTGGTTCTGGTCTAACCTTTTGAACATCTGACGCAACTTCCACTTTTCTATGGATCTGGTCGAAATTAAGTGGTAATCTCCTCACTTTACTGTAGCCTAAGTCCTCACTCTGTTCCTCATCAGCTATATTCATTAAGGGTATAACTTGGTATTCGTTTAGTAGGGCCGTACCAATAACAGTGTCCTGGTGAATCTTGACTTCAGTTCCTAGTGGATTCATAATTCTTACTTTTCCGGTTACGCTGTTTGTCATATCTACCAAACAGGTAGCTACTAGCGGTAAAAGACCAAGTTTCTAAACCACTTTGTTTACTTTTTAATAAATCTTTACAGGAAAATATTTTTCCAGATCAGTGGAAGATTGCGCATGTAATTCCCTTTTTAAAAAATGGAGACAAATCACTACCGTCTAACTACAGACCCGTCTCGTTATTATCATGTGTTAGTAAAATCCTAGAAAAAATAGTTTACAAAAATATTTTTAATCATCTACATGTCAACAAATTATTATACAAATATCAGTCTGGTTTTATACCTGGATATTCAACTTCTCATCAATTGATAGAACTCTATAATAAAATATTGTTAGCATTGAACAACAGACAAATTACTAGTATCACCTTTGCGGATATTAGTAAAGCTTTTGATACAGTATGGATAAAAGCGTTACTATATAAATTAAAAAAATACGGTATAAGGGGAGACCTCCTTTGTTGGTTGAAAAGTTATTTAACTGATCGATCACAGAGAGTCGTTTTGAAAGATTCACTATCAGATATAGGTAACTTAAAAGCTGGTGTGCCTCAGGGATCAGTATTGGGTCCCTTGCTGTTTCTATTATTTATCAATGATATAGCAGATGACATGGTTGGTCTTGGTAGATTATTTGCAGATGATACCTCTATAGGTCATACTTCAAATGAAGAAAATAGTTTGAAAGTATTGATTAATATTGATTTAGATTATCTAA
>MJUT01060655.1:36516-60173 GCA_002080005.1 Gigantidas platifrons | reverse complement strand
GATATTTTATAAGCCTCTATCATATCTCCTCGTAGCCGTCTGTATTTAACGGTTGGTAGTTTATAAGCCTCTATCATATTTCCTCGTAGTCGTCTGTATTTAAAGGTTGTTAGTTTATAAGCCTCTATCATATCTCCTCGTAGTCGTCTGTATTTAAGGGTTGATAGTTTATAAGCCTCTATCATATCTCCTCGTAGTCGTCTGTATTTAAAGGTTGTTAGTTTATAAGCCTCTATCATATCTCCTCGTAGCCGTCTGTATTTAACGATTGGTAGTTTATAAGCCTCTATCATATTTCCTCGTAGTCGTCTGTATTTAACGGTTGGTAGTTTATAAGCCTCTATCATATCTCCTCGTAGTCGTCTGTATTTAAGGGTTGGTAGTTTATAAGCCGGGCTGCCGGGATTTATTTTCTCTGGCGAGTGCATTGCCGGGATTTGGTTGGGAGTAAAATGTCGTCATACCGGCAGTTATCCCGGCAGGATTTTTGGGTATAAATAGGAGCAGCGTTTTCTGCTCTGTGTATTTTTCTCATTTGAAGGTTGAACAAAGCAGACGATTTTGAGTTGTCAATTTTTTTTTTTTAAAGGATTTTTCTTTTGATAGGTTAGTTACGTAACGATTATTTGCGAACTTTACGATAAAGTATTTTAGATTTTTTGTTAACAGAATATTCCTTTTGACGGAATATTGTTTTATTAGGTATTTTCTTTTACCGGACATTTTTGCTAGTGTTCTAGTGGAGTTCGGTTATTTATTTTAGTATATAAGGATAATTAACTATTTCATTTTTCTACGTTCTATAACTGATTAACTTGTAGATTGTTATTTGTTTATAGGGTATATTTTCGGACTTTCACTGACATTTCTGCTAGTGTTTCTAGTCAGGTCAGTGTTAAATTTATTTGATTTATAGGGAATATTTTCGGACTTTCACTGACATTTCTGCTAGTGTTTCTAGTCAGGTCAGTGCTAAATTTATCATTTCTTTCTAAGCTTTCATTCATGTTAAATAAATAACTACATGCCATGCAATGCCCACCCACACATGTAGCTTAACTTTGTTAAATTATGTTTTTTTGTTAAATAGATTTTGTTAGGCTGGACATAGGAATTTCCTGACATTCAACTTTTGAGAATCAAAGTTGGTCAGTGTAATTATTTTGTTTTGTCTCGTGAGTAGGACCCGCTAACAGTTCAGTTTATGTGAGTTCATAAACTGGTTAGCGTAAATTTCATTTAAGACAATTATATAGTAATTGGTTAAATGCTTAAAGTAAACTTGGTTTAATAAAATACTAAACCATCCTGACATTCAACTTTTGAGAATCAAAGTTGATCAATGTAATTATTTCTGTTATGTTCATGAGTAGGACCCGCTGACAGTTCAGTTTATGTGAGTTCATAAACTGGTTAGCGTAAATTTCATTTAAGACAATTATATAGTAATTGGTTAAATACTTAAAGTAAACTTGGTTTAATAAATTACTAAACCATCCTGACATTCGACTATGCGTTCATAGATCGGCCAGAGAAGACTAGTGTGTATAAATTACAAGTCCGTAGACAAGATAAATAAACAGTACACCAAAGTATTTTATATTTTTTATTGAATACTAAGTATCTTATATTTTATTGAAGATTAAGTATACTGTTGGTAGTTTCTGAAAACACAATGAATGGTTGAACACTGGTTGATAATATTTACTGTATCTGTATTATTGTGAATTACACACATAACTATACATATCTAATATATAAAATATTCTGAACCAAATTTATTATCTTGCTTGTCGATACTAAGTAAAATCCCCCCTTCCAAGTTGTGTTAATTTCACGGTATTTCCTAAGTACCCTGCGATTATCCTATTTTCTATCTCGTAAGATAATGGTGTCTCTTGTTTTGTCCACACAAGAGCCTGTTTGATTACCTGATAGGCCATCCCGTGCATTTTCCAGTGCGATAGTCTGAGTATTTTTCCCGATATATCTCTCTACTCGATTGCTGTTAGTGTGGTTTCCGCTGATACAAGAGAGGCAGAGTGTAAATTTATTGCCAGACTAAAGCACTGGAAAGTTATTTTAGACTCCCCCTTTTGTCCGGTGGTATTAGTGCTGTGTTCTATAATTCGTAAATTAAACCCGTGGTCCATACTAAATTGGCTTGATAATATCCCGTCGGTATATGGTATAATTTTATCTGGTTCTGTGGTATTAACCTGACTTTTCTGAGACTTTGGTTTCAAGTCTCAGGTTAACTTCCTAGATTTGTGTGTCAAATCTAGAGTAGTTTCCGGTGTACTTTAACATCGGTGGTGGCAGCAAATTACCCGGTAGTAGTACAGATACTACAGTTAACCGCCTAGCCCGTTACAATATACAATCGGTAGGCGGTCAAAATACCATGGTTATGGGGCTCAAAATACCATGGTTATGGGGCTCAAAATACCATGGATAGGGGCTTTGATATACCATGTGTAGGGGGTCAAAGTACCATGGATAGAGGGTTCGATTTACCATGGGTAGGGAGGTTATAATATCATGGATAGGGGTTTTGATATACCATAGGTAGGGGGTCAAAATACCATGGGTAGAAGGTTAAAATACCATGGGTAGGGGTTCCATATACCATGAGCAGTGGGGTAAAAATACCATGTGTAGTTGTGTCAAAATACCATGGATAGTTGGTTCGATATACCATGGTTAGGGATTTCGATATACCATGGAAAGCGGGTTCAATATACTATCGGTATGGAGGTGAAAATACCATGGATAGGGAGTGTCATATACCATGTGCAGGGGGGTCAAAATACCATGGATAGGGGGTTCAATATACAGACCCTGGATCGTATAAGTTTACACTGCGCACGAAACGCAAACGAACGAAAAACGCAAACGAAACGAACGAAAAACAAACGAACGCTTCACACGAACGACACGAAAAACGCACGATATATGAAACGAACGCATGATACACGAAACAAACGGACGATACACGAAGCGAACGCATGATACACGAAATAAACGCACGATACAAGAAACGAACGCACGACACACGACACGAACGTACGATACACGAAACACGAAACGAACGCACGATACACGAATAGTATCGTGTTATTATTTGAATGACTTTTGTGCAAATTGATGTGATTAACTTCTGTAATCTTATATTTTATAAGCAAGTTATATATATAAATGATAAATTAGTCGGTAAAGTAATAGGATAATACAATTTATATTAAATAGTTTTTATTACCAATGTGTTTAATAATTATATTTATGATTAAATTTTAAATCTCATATATTTGACTTCCAAATATGACTTTCTATTTATATAATTAAACAGAATTTATATTTATTTAATAATATAATTATACAGAATTTATATTTATAATTATTCGGATTCTGAATTGACCATTCCAATCAGACATAGGTGTTTCAGTTATTTTTTCGGCTAAGCTGTCCTAGAGGTGTGTGGCTTCAAAAGGTCATATAATTGTTAATTAGAATGAAATTACAAATGTAAGAGTTGACATGTCACACCTGCAGTGCATGTATTTTCCAGGTGAAACTGCCAGAGGCGTTTGTTTACATACATGTAGATGATTTCTTGTTTATTTGTCCTAGACTAAATTATAGAAAAAATGCATTTATTAAATATGTTTTCCATTATTGTACAAAATTACTGGTACATGTAAATAAAGGAAATACATGTGTGTATATGTAAAATTTTGTTTGCACTTTAATTAAAAATTTTATAGTAATAGTAAGATTGAAATTGTAGTAATTATTTTAAACTGGAAATCGTAGCGTGCGTTCTTTTCGTGTATCGTTCGTTTCGTGTATCGTTCGTTCGTATTTCGTTTCGTGTGTTCGTCTAATTAAACTGGCGAACGATACACGAAACGAAAGAACAAATTACACGCACGAAACGCAAACGAACGGAAAAGGAAAAACGAACGAACGATACACGCAAGCGAAACGAACGAAAAACGCAAACGATACGAAATATCTGTTACGTTAAACGATCCAGGGTCTGTACCATGGGTATGGAAGTCATAATATCATGGATAGGGGTTTCGATATGCCATGGGTAGCGGGGTCAAAATACCATGGGTAGTAGTGTCAAAATACCATGGATAGTGGGTTCGATATACCATAGGTAGGGGGTTTGATATGCCATGGATCGGGGGTTCAATATACGATTGGTAGGGGGTCAAAATACCATGGGTAGGGGTCAAAATACCATGGGAAGGGGTCAAATTACCATGGATAGGGGGTTCGATATACCATGGGTAGAGGGGTCAAAATACCATGGGCAGGGGGTCAAAATACCATGGGTAGGGGGTCAAAATATCATGAGTAGGGGGTTTGATATAACATGGATAGGGGGTTAAATATAGCACGGGTAAGGCGTTTAATATACCTAGGGTAGCGGGGTTGAAATATCATGGATAGGGGGTTTGATATTCCATGGGCAGGGGGTTCAATTTTGAGATTTTATTTCAAGTGTGATTTTAATGGGTTTTTTTCTTTTGATTCACTATAAAATTCCCTGCCAGCATTTGTCAAAAAGAGATGACCTAACTCTCATTGCCTCTGAGATAAGAGTGATCAAAGGGGGCCAAGAGGCACCAACGCCCAACATGATACCTTTCTAAATTTAAGTCTCATTTGTGTAATGTTTTTTCATTGAAATGTTTTGAAAAATTACTGTTTTGGAGTATGGCGACAGATTTGTTGCAGTTTTTACTGTTGGGGTGATATGAAAGGACCACCAGTCCTATTTTACTGTTGCAGTGATATGAAAGGATCAACAATCCTATTTTATTGTTGTGGTGATATGAAAGGACTAACAGTCCTATTTTACTATTGCGGTGATATGAAAGGAACAAAAGTCCTATTTTACTCTTGCGGTGATATGAAAGGACCAACAGTCCTATTTTACTGTTGCGGTGATATGAAAGGACCAGCAGTCCTATTTTACTGTTGTGGTGATATGAAAGGACCAACAGTCCTATTTTACTGTTGCGGTGATATGAAAGGACCAACAGTCCTATTTTACTATTGCGGTGATATGAAAGGAACAAAGTCCTATTTTACAGTTGCGGTGAAATGAAAGGACCAACAGTCCTATTTCACAGTTGCTGTGATATGAAAGGACCACCAGTTCTATTTTACAGCTGCAGTGATATGAAAGGACCAACAGTCCTATTTTATTGTTGCGGTGATATGAAAGGACCAACAGTCCCATTTTACTGTTGCGGTAATATGAAAGGACCAACAATACCTATTCTACTGTTGCGGTGATATGAACGGACCAACAGTCCTATTTTACTGTTACCGTGATATGAAAGGACCAACAGTCCTATTTTACTGTTGCGGTGATATGACAGGACCAACAGTCCTATTTGACTGTTGCGGTGATATGACAGGATCAACAGTCCTATTTGACTGTTGCGGTGATATGAAAGGACCAACAGTCCTATTTCACAGTTGCGGTGATATGAAAGGACCAACAGTCCTATTTCACAGTTGCTGTGATATGAAAGGACCACCAGTTCTATTTTACAGATGCAGTGATATGAAAGGACCAACAGTCCTATTTTATTGTTGCGGTGATATGAAAGGATCAACAGTCCTATTTTAATGTTGCAGTGATATGAAAGGACCAACAGTCCTATTTTACTGTTGCAGTGATATGAAGTGACTAACAGTCCCATTTTACTGTTGCGGTGATATGAAAGGACCAACATACCTATTCTACTGTTGCAGTGATGTGAACGGACCAACAGTCCTATTTTACTGTTACCGTGATATGAAAGGACCAACAGTCCTATTTTACTGTTGGGGTGATATGACAGGACCAACAGTCCTATTTTACTGTTGCGGTGATATGACAGGATCAACAGTCCTATTTGACTGTTGCGGTGATATGAAAGGACTAACAGTCCTATTTCACAGTTGCGGTGATATGAAAGGACCAACAGTCCTATTTCACAGTTGCTGTGATATGAAAGGACTACCAGTCCTATTTTACAGCTGCAGTGATATGAAAGGACCAACAGTCCTATTTTATTGTTGCGTTGATATGAAAGGACCAACAGTCCTATTTTACAGCTGCAGTGATATGAAAGGACCAACAGTCCTATTTTATTGTTGCGGTGATATGAAAGGACCAACAGTCCTATTTTAATGTTGCAGTGATATGAAAGGACCAACAGTCCTATTTTACTGTTGCAGTGATATGATATGACCAACAGTCCCATTTTACTGTTGCGGTGATATGAAAGGACCAACATACCTATTTTAATGTTACAGTGATATGAACGGACCAACAGTCCTATTTTATTGTTGCCGCGATATGACAGGACCAACAGTCCTATTTTACTGTTCCGGTGATATGACAGGATCAACAGTCCTATTTGACTGTTGCGGTGACATGAAAGGACCAACAATCCTATTTCACAGTTGCGGTGATATGAAAGGACCAACAGTCCTATTTCACAGTTGCTGTGATATGAAAGGACCACCAGTCCTATTTTACAGCTGCAGTGATATGAAAGGACCAATAGTCCTATTTCACAGTTGCTGTGATATGAAAGGACCACCAGTTCTATTCTACAGCTGCAGTGATATGACAGGACCAACAGTCCTATTTGACTGTTGCGGTGATATGACAGGATCAACAGTCCTATTTGACTGTTGCGGTGATATGAAAGGACCAACAGTCCTATTTCACAGTTGCGGTAATATGAAAGGACCAACAGTCCTATTTCACAGTTGCTGTGATATGAAAGGACCACCAGTCCTATTTTACAGCTGCAGTGATATGAAAGGACCAACAGTCCTATTTTATTGTTGCGGTGATATGAAAGGACCAACAGTCCTATTTTAATGTTGCAGTGATATGAAAGGACCAACAGTCCTATTTCACAGTTGCTGTGATATGAAAGGACCACCAGTCCTATTTTACAGCTGCAGTTATATGAAAGGACCAACAGTCCTATTTTATTGTTGCGGTGATATGAAAGGACCAACAGTCCTATTTTACAGCTGCAGTGATATGAAAGGATCAACAGTCCTATTTTATTGTTGCGGTGATATGAAAGGACCAACAGTCCTATTTTAATGTTGCAGTGATATGAAAGGACCAACAGTCCTATTTTACTGTTGCAGTGATATGATATGACTAACAGTCCTATTTTACTGTTGCGATGATATGAAAGGACCAACATACCTATTTTACTGTTGCAGTGATATGAACGGACCAACAGTCCTATTTAACTGTTGCCGCGACATGAAAGGACCAACAGTCCTATTTTACTGTTGCGGTGATATGACAGGACCAACAGTCCTATTTGACTGTTGCGGTGATATTACAGGATCAACAGTCCTATTTTACAGTTGCGGTGATATGACAGGACCAACAGTCATATTTTATTGTTGCGGTGATATGACAGGACCAACAATCATATTTTACTGTTGCGGTGATATGAAAGGACGAACAGTCCTATTTTAATAGATTAAATGTTAACATAAAACCATATGTGAATTGAATAAAATATTTGCTCTGGAAATCTAGACTTGATTGAACATTATGATAGATCAGGTCAACGATACAGGCTGAGGAGAGCTTTTAGCTTTAGAATACAAGCAATCGTAATTCATCAATTACATTAATTTTTACACTTAAATCATGATTACATTTAGAATACCTATTCACTATTTTGACATATATTTTTCTGAACTTCTTTATATTGTATAATGTATATTTAATGTAAAAAATGTTTTAAATAAAATGTATTAAAACATAATGTAAAAAGGTTTAGAAATAAAGATATGTTTACTATTCAATTGTTAATAAAAGCAAAATTAATTTTTGATTAAATTATAACTCTTCATTTCAATCACAAAATAATCTTAAGAAATTGTTCTACAGTTTTCTAATTTTAATTTCAATCAAAACTATACTGTTGTATAAAAAATAATGGGTTCATATGACTTGATATACATTTGTAAAAACAAATAATATCTCATTTCAATTTTCAAGTTTTCAAAATTTCAGTGAAAACAGACTGTGAAACAACATTCTTTCAAAATCGTACATTGTCTTATCATGAGACAACTTTTTAAATGTTATATATGGCATTTCCTTTCCACATTTTTTTTTATAAATTAAAGAAGAAAGACATTACAAGATTAAATTCATGGAAATCCTTGTGGTATATATATGCTTTAATTACACATATTTTATTTGTGAAAAAAAAAATATTTTTCAGTAATAACAGATTAATCCATTGAAAAGGTGTAAATGTGGAACTGGTAATTACTGGTGTCATAATAAGACGTTAATTACTTTTTATACCTGTGGCACAGGTTAACTGAACTAGTTTATTATCCACAATAGCCTTTTGATAGGATGTTTAAGATTATTTGATACATTTTTAAGATGCGTTAATGCATGTAATAATGCTTACTACATGTACAAGACTGAGTGAATATTAAAAGGAAGCTATAATTGCTGTTTCAATTTGCATTGCATTAAAACAGTAAATATTGAATTGGAATTCTACCCACAGTATTTTGACCCACCTTACCCATGGTATATTGAATCCCCTATCCATGGTATATCGAACCCCTATCCATGTAATTTTGACTTACCTACTCATGGTATTTTTACCCGCCTACCACTGGTATATCGAAACCCCCTACCCACGGTATATTGACCTCCCTACCCATGGTATATTGAACCCACTACCCATTGTATTTTGACCCCTACCGGTGGTGTTTTGACCCGCCTTCCCATGGTATTTTGACCCCCTAACCATGGTATTTTGACCCTCCTACCAATGACATTTTGACCCCTACCCATGGTATATCGAACCCTTTATCCATGGTATTTAGACGCCCCATACCCATGGTAATTTAACCCCTACCCATGCTATATTGAACCCCCTACCCATGGTTTATCGAATCACCTACCCATGGTATATTGAATCCCCTACCTATGGTATTTTGACCCCCCCTACCTATGGTATATTTAACCCCCAATCAATTATATATCGAACCACCAGCCCATTGTATTTTGACTCCCTACCCATGGTATATTGACCCCCTACCCATGGAATATCCAACTTCCTATCCATGATATATCGAACCCCCTACTCATGGTATTTTGACGCCCTACCCATGGTATTTTGACCACCTATCCATGGTATATCCAACCTCATACCCTTGGTATTTTGACCTCCTATCCATGGTTTTTTGACGCCTCTATCTATATTATTTTGACCCTCTACCCATGGTATATCGAACCCCCTACCCATGGTATATCGATCCCCTTATCCATGGTATATTGACTTCCCTACCCAGGGTATATCGAACCCCTTACCCATGGTACTTTGACCCGTACACATGGTATATCGAACCCCCTACTCATGGTATATTGAATCCCTTATCCCAGTAACCCCTACCCATGGTAATTTGACCCCTCTACATATGGCATATCGAACCCCCTATCGATGGTATATCAAACCACCTACTAGTATCTATGGTATATCGAACCCCCTACTATGGTATTTTGACCCCCCACTCATGTTATTTTGACCCCTACCCATGTTATTTTGACCCCTCTATCCATAGTATTTTGACCCCTACTCATGGTATATCAAACCCCCTAACCCATGGTATATCGAGCCCCTTAGGCCATCCTAAACAAATTCAACGTTTAACATCACCCGCGCGCGTAGGTTTTGAAAATTTGCCAAAAATAAAAAAAAACAAACACACATTGTTTGAAATGTTATTTTACACTGAAATCTCATGAAGTTATTAGAAAAACCTGACATTTCATATCCATGGACTGTTAATTTCTCATGTTTAATTAATAAAACTATTAATTACAGTTCTAAATCATCTTTATTGATGCTAAACACTGTGCTTTGCACATCTTCAGGCTATCAATTGAGCACTAAAAAAAATACTGAAAGTATTCTTAGGTTGTTTTATTTTTTGTTTGTTTTTTATTTTCCTCCCTCCCTCCTAGGCTTTGGTACCCTACCTTGATGTTAAACGTAGAATTAATTTAGGACGGCCTTACATTGATTTTGACCCTTAAATCATGATTACATTTGGAATATCTTTTCACTATTTTGACATATATTTTTCTGATTTATATATTTCCATATATATATATATGGAATATATACACTGTACAATGTATATTGTATGTAAAAAATGTTTTAAATAAAATTTATTAAAAAATAATGTAGAATGGTTTAGAAATAAAGATATATTTGTTATTCAATTGTTAATAAAAGTAAAGTTAATTTTTGATTAAAATATTACTCTTCATTTCAATCACAAAATAATCTTAAGAAATTATTCTACAGTTTTCTAATTTTAATTTAAATCAAAACTATACTGTTGTAAAAAAAAATAATGGCTTCATATGACTTGATATACATTTGTAAGCACAATTAATATCTCATTTCAATTTTCAGAAAACAGACTCTAAAGCAACATTCTTTCAAAATAAATACATTGTCTTATCATGAGACAACTTTTCAAATTTCATATATGATATTTCCTTTTCACAAATTCTTTTTTTTCAATATCAAAGAAGAAAAATATTACAAGATTAAATTCACGGAAATCCTTTTTGTATCTATATGCTTTAATTACACATATTTTATTTGTCAAAGAAGAATGATACTTTTCTCCAATAACAAATTAATCCATTGAAAAGGTGATAAAGTGGAACTGGTAATTATTGGTGTCATAATAAGAACTTAATAACTTTTTATACCTGTGACACAGGTTAACTGAACTAGCTTATTATTCAAAATAGCCGTTTGATAGGATGCTTGAGATTATTTGATACATTTTTAAGATGCGTTAATACATGTAATAATGTTTACTACATATATAAGACTGAATGAATATTAGAAGGAAGCTCTAACTGCTGTCTCAATTTTGCATTGCATTATAACAGTAAATACAGAATAGGAATTCTACCCATGGTATTTTCACCCCTTTACCCATGGTATATTGAAACCCCTATCCATGATATAACGAACCCCTATCCATTTTATTTTGACTCCCATACCCATGGTATTTTAGCTAGCCTACCACTGGCATATCGAAACCCACTACCCATGGTATAGCAAACTTCCTATCCATTGTATTTTGACCACTACCGATAGTATTTGGAACCCCCTACCCATGCTATTTTGACCCCCTACCTATGATATTTTGACCCCCCTACCCATGGTATTTTAACCACTACCTATGGTATATTGAACCCCTTACTCATGGTATATCGAACCACCTACCTATGGTATTTTCACCACCTACTCATGGTATATTCAATCCCTATTCATGGTATATCAAACCCTTAACCATGGTATTTTGACCCCCGTACCCATGGTATTTTATCACCTACTCATGGTATATTGAACCCCCTACCCATGGTATATCGAACCACCTACCCATGGTATATTGAATCCCCTATCCATGGTATATCGTACCCCTAACCATGGTATTTTGACCACCCCTACCCATGGTATGTCAAACTCTCTATCCATGGTATTTTGACCCCCCTACCATGGTATATTGAACCCCCTATCCATGGTATAACGATCTCCTAACCATGGTATATATTGAACCACCAACACATGGTGTTTTGACGTCCTACCCATGGCATATTGTCCCCTACCCATGGTATATCGAACCTCCTATACATGGTACCGGTATATCGAACCCGCTATTCATTGTATTTTGATCCCCTACCTATGGTATTTTGACCCCGCTACCCATGGTATATTGAGCCCCCTATCCATGGTATAACGACCTCCTAACCATGGTATATATTGAACCACCAACACATGGTGTTTTGAAGTCCTACCCATGGCATATTGTCCCCTACCCATGGTATATCGAACCTCCTATACATGGTACCGGTATATCGAACCCGCTATTCATGGTATTTTGATCCCCTACCTATGGTATTTTGACCCCCCTACTCATGGTATATTGAGCCCCCTATCCATGGTATAACGACCCCCCTTAACCATTGTATATATTGAACCACCAACACATGGTGTTTTGACGTCCTACCCATGGTATATTGTCCCCCTACCCATGATATATCGAACCTCCTATTCATGGTATATCGAAGCCGCTATTCATGGTATTTTGACCCTCTACCAATAATATTTTGACCTCCTACCCATGGTATATCGAACCCTTTACCCATGATATTTTGACCCTCCTACCCATGGTACTTTAATCCCTACCCATGGTATATTCAACCCCCTATCAATGGTATATCGCACCCCCTACCCATGGTATATCGAACCCTTTACCCATGGTATTTTGACCCCATTCTCACGGTATATTGAATCCCATATCCATGGTATATCGTACCCCATACCCATGGTATTTTACCACTCCTACCCATGGTATATCATACCCCCTACCCATGGTATTTTGACCACCCCTACACATGCTGTGTCAAACTCCCTATCCATGGTATTTTTACCCCTCTATTCATGGTATATTGAACCCCCTATCCATGGTATAACGAGCCTCCTATCCATAGTATATCGAGCCCGCTATTCATGGTTTTTTGATCCACTACCCATGATTTTTTGACCCCACTACCCATGGTATATCAAACCTCCTACCCATGGTATTTTAACCCCGGGCCCATGCTATTTTGACCCCCTACCCATGGTATATCGAACACCCTACCCATGGTATTCTGACCCCTATCCATGGTATTTTGATCTCCCTACCTTTGGTATATCGAAACCCCCTACCCTTAGTATATCGAACACTTTACCCATGATATTTTGACCCTCCTACCCATGGTATTTTAACTCCTCTACCATGGTATTTGACCCCTTACCATGCTATATCAAACCTCCTACCTATGGTATATCGAGCCCCTTATCCATGGTATATTGACCTCCCTACCCATGGTATATCTAACCCCCAACCCATGTACTTTGACCCCTCTACCCATGGTATATCGAACCCCTATCCATGGTGTGTTGAACCCCTTACCTGTGGTATTTTGTCCCTCCTACCCATATGTGTATTGAGCTCCCTATCCATGGTACCCCTTTCCAATGGTATGTTGACCCCCTATCCATGGTATATCGACCCCTACCTATGGTACATTAAACCCCCTACCCATGGTATTTGGACCCCCCTACCAATGGTATTTTGACCCCCTACCTATGATATTTTGACCCCCCTACCCATGGTATTTTAACCACTACCTATGGTATATTGAACCCCATACTCATGGTATATCGAACCACCTACCTATGGTATTTTGACCCCCCTACTCATGGTATATTCAACCCCCTATTCATGGTATATCGTACCCCATACCCATGGTATTTTGACACCCCTCCCATTGTAGTTTGACCACCCCTACCCATGGTATATCAAACCCTTAACCATGGTATTTTGACCCCCCTACCCATGGTATTTTATCGCCTACTCATGGTATATTGAACCCCCTACCCATGGTATATCGTACCACCTACCCATGGTATATTGAATCCCCTATCCATGGTATATCGTACCCCTAACCATGGTATTTTGACCACCCCTACCCATGGTATGTCAAACTCTCTATCCATGGTATTTTGACCCCGCTACCATGGTATATTGAACCCCCTATCCATGGTATAACGACCTCCTAACCATGGTATATATTGAACCACCAACACATGGTGTTTTGACGTCCTACCCATGGCATATTGTCCCCTACCCATGGTATATCGAACCTCCTATTCATGGTACCGGTATATCGAACCCGCTATTCATTGTATTTTGATCCCCTACCTATGGTATTTTGACCCCGCTACCCATGGTATATTGAGCCCCCTATCCATGGTATAACGACCCCCCCCCTAACCATTGTATATATTGAACCACCAACACATGGTGTTTTGAAGTCCTACCCATGGTATATTGTCCCCCTACCCATGATATATCAAACCTCCTATTCATGGCATATCGAAGCCGCTATTCATGGTATTTTGACCCTCTACCCATGATATTTTGACCTCCTACAAATGGTATACCGAACCCTTTACCCATGGTATTTTGACCCTCCTACCCATGGTACTTTAATCCCTACCCATGGTATATTCAACCCCCTTTCAATGGTATATCGCACCCCCCCTACCCATGGTATATCGAACCTTTACCCATGGTATTTTGACCCCCATTCTCACGGTATTTTGAATCCCCTATCCATGGTATATCGTACCCCATACCCATGGTATTTTACCACTCCTACCCACGGTATATCATACCCCCTACCCATGGTATTTTGACCACCCCTACACATGCTGTGTCAAACTCCCTATCCATGGTATTCTGACCCCTCTACCCATGGTATATTGAACCCCTTATCCATGGTATAACGAGCCTCCTATCCATAGTATATCGAACCTGCTATTCATGGTTTTTTGATCCACTACCCATGATTTTTTGACCCCACTACCCATGGTATATCGAACCTCCTACCCATGGTATTTTAACCCGGACCCATGCTATTTTGACCCCCTACCCATGGTATTCTGACCCCTATCCATTGGATTTTGATCTCCCTACCCCTGGTATATCGAAACCCCCTACCCTTAGTATATCGAACACTTTACCCATGATATTTTGACCCTCCTACCCATGGTATTTTAACCCCTCTACCATGGTATTTTGACCCCTTACCATGGTATATCAAACCTCCTACCTATGGTATATCGAGCCCCTTATCCATGGTATATTGACCTCCCTACCCATGGCATATCTAACCCCCATCCCATATACATTGACCCCTCTAACCATGGTATATCGAACCCCTATCCATGGTATGTTGAACCCCTTACCTATGATATTTTGTCCCTCCTACCCATGGTGTATTGAGCTCCCTATCCATGGTAGCCCTTTCCAATGGTATGTTGACCCCCTATCCATGGTATATCGACCCCTACCTATGGTACATTGAACCCCCTACCCATGGTATTTTGACCTTCCGTCCCATCGTATATTGAATCCCCTACCCATGGTATATCGAACCCCTTACCCATGGTATATCGATCCTCCTACCCATGGTATATTAAACCTCCTACCCATGGTATATCGAACCCCCTATCCATGGCATATCGAACCCCCTGCCTATCTCTGATTAGAAATGAGTGGTTTTAAAATATGATGGGGATTCAATTTACTATACAGTAGGCGGAAACAAAAGATTCTTATTACATTTAATCAAAGTTATCAAAATTTTCGATAATTTACGTTATTTTTGTACACATTTGAAAGTTATATTTATATCACATTTGGTTGCTTATGGATACCAAAGAAACACCAATATATAAGTCCTGATAAAAAAAAATATATTTTCGATAGCAATGATACATTTTGATTTGACTTTAAGGCACAATAAAAACGTAGATATCACATTTAGTGCCTACGGCACATTTCTGGAATAACCTTCATCAGCTGACGCTCAAAATCAAAAGATTGGAAAGTCAAATAACACCATAATCACATTATTTAAGAACTGTAACTTCAGAAATAGTCCACCAACAGAGGTATCAACCCAGTGATAGTAATAAAAACGTAGATATCAAATTGAGTGCACACGACGCATTTCTGGAATAACCTTCATCAAATCGAAAGATTGTAACGCCATATAATTTAAAGTTAATAGAATTTATCACAATGTATAATTACCTATATATTTGTGTAATACATTTCTCTGACGTCACACTATTGTTCGAATAGTGGATTATTTTTAAGAATCTACAGTTCATTCTTTTGTTCTTGAATATATGAACTTTAACCTTTTACTATTTTAGGCTTAAAAACGTGTTTTACTTATTTTGGGAATTTCGTGTCTCGATCCCCTGCTGGGCTTTTTAAAGTCTACTTCGACTTTCCAAACTTCCATCTTACCTCTCGGCTAAGTTGACCACATTAATAAATTCTATAATAATATTTTCCCGCGGTTCGAAGTATAGCGGGAAAATATTGTATCGTCGGTTTGATACTAATGAATATTCATACGGTAATGGTCGAAATTGACCAATGGGAACATTGCCTTGCGGTTGGGAATTTAGGTGTGTTTGTTTGGTTCTCTTCACTTTCTAGCCGTCGTGCATACGTGTAACAAAAAAAATATATGTCTGTATGTTAGTCTTACATTATTTACTATTTGCATCTTGGTTGTAAATGTTTTAAGGTGAGGTCCGACACCTGATTGTCCAGAGATGGGTTCGAGCATTGTCATCGGATACAGGTTTCCAAATTACTTTGGTTTTTCCTGGACGGCCTTGCCCATCTGTGACGGAATTCTAATTATGCAATATATAGTTTTGCTTGAAATGTTGGTTGTGTACATTGTGAATTGATTACAAGTGACACGTAACATAACATTTTTCTGTTTATAATGATTTCGGCGTCCATCACGTACGACGGGCTGTCGGCAAATTGATATTTGAGTTGTGTTTATTATTTTGCCTTATACATGAGAGTATAGATAATACTTAGTATATATAACTCTTGATAGTAAGCTTTGTTAAAAAAAAATATCAACAATTTGCTTAAAAAAGCAATTGATCAATATATACAAGACACAATACAAAATATTTGAGTTCTGACACAATTTATGTTCAGAACTGACGAGTATTCTCGCAATACAAGAACAACCAACGAACCGACCGCAACTTAACAAATCAGACAGACCACAGGTGAATATTTGGGACACTTGAAAGACCTTGAAATATCTAAATATAAACGATTCTATTCACTTGAAAGACCTTGAAATATCTAAATATAAACGAGAATCGAAAGCACGGATGCCGATAAAATGTTGTTGTTTATTTTTTGTTAATTGTGGCTTATTTAGCTTTCTGAACATTAAAAAGGTCAAAATATAAAATGAAAAGACTGTTGCAGATAGAAATGTATTATGTGAGATTGATTATTTTTTAAGAATCTACAGTTGGAGTGTATTCTCCACTACAGATTTGAATATTTTCACAATGATGTTTATTATTACACGGCTCGTTGTTTCTGAATAACAATGATCGTACCTTTTGCTTTAAAACCTGACCTGTTATCAAATGCGACCTGTGAATTCATTGACGAACAATTGATTGAATAACTGACTTTAAACGCTAAGTGAGCAGTACGTTTATCAGCAATCTTTTAATAATGTAATAAATATTTTCTTCATGATTTAAATATGAAGTTTTATTTACACTAGATTCAATGTAGGACTAATTACAGTTCAATTCAATTAATCCCATTTTCACGTTATTTACGTTTCAAGCACAAATTGTCCTCTACTTGTATACCAAAAAATCAAAAGGGGGAGAAACGTGAACATTCCACCCTCACACCCAGTAAGAAAGGTTTTTGATTACACGAAACAAATATCAGATAATTTTTTTTACACGAAGCATCGGTAAATTACGAAAGCCCAATGAACTCATTTTCGTAGCTAAAAATTTTTTTCGTTCCAGTCAATGGTTTCCATTCTACATTGTAGGTGAGATCGTTATTTTTTCCCTCCAAAATAATTTGAAATATATTGAAACGAAAAAGGAAGCAATTGTGCATGTGCGTCAGCTTAATACAGTCGCCGCACTCAAAAGCGTGCGGACAAATATAAACAATGGGGAGAAAAGGGAGGTTACGATAAAATGTTACAAAGGAGCAGTTTGACATTATAAATGGAATTTTCAATTTCCATGGACGGTTTTTTGATGTTTTAAAAAATCAACTGGGAATCCAGAAGAGTTGAACGATCTGATCGGGACATTGATCAACCGAATGAAGCAGTAAACGATGTTGTACTCGAAGTCCGAATGGCTGGTGTTAGTGAACCAGAAAATGCGAGCGCATCCAACACGTCTGGTACTGGATGTCAGTTCAGATTTTTGGATCCATGTGTAACCGAAAACAGACAATCATGGTTACATACAACGCCTGTTCGACCACACATTAGGAACAAAGGAATAAGACGGACAAAAAATAAGAAGTTTTGGACATTAATCCAACGACGTGGTGGATGGAGTGATTTCAGATATAATCTTAAAAAGTCGCGTTTGCTTCGAAGGGATAGGAACTTGGAAGTGTATGATGAATCCTGGATCAGTTATGGGAAAAGGCGGGACATTATGCCCGACTGTGTTTTGGACGTCTTTAGAAATGTTTATCCTAACCCTTCAAATATTCCTTATATGGGTCACAGATGGTCTTAGAACACTCACTATTTTATTAAAATCTCCCGAAAATGTGGAAAGTGTAATGTAAATATAATATGCGGAATGTTGCATTTTGTTTGTTTGTCTTTGTTTGTTTGATAGTGTTTAACGACACATTCAACAATATTTCAGTTATATGGTGGTGATCAGTTTTAATGGTTGGGGAAACAAGAGGACACGGAGAAAACTACCGACCTGTGGCAAGTCACTGACAAACTTTATCACAGAATGTTGCACATCTCGCCCCGGGTTCCTGTTTTACATACCTATATTTATATAGAATATTTCGCGTAATAACGCGAAAGTTACGCATTTATTCGCGAAATTTCGCGTTATAAAGCGAAATTTACGCGTATTGACGTGAAAGCTACGCGTATTAACGCGAGAGTTTCGCGTTATAACGCGGAAGTTACGTGTATTAACGCGAAAGTTACGCGTATTAACGCGAAAGTAACGCGTATTAACGCGGAAGTTACGCGTATTAACGCGAAAGTTACGCATTTATTCGCGAAAGTTTCGCGTTATAATGCGAAAAAAAACTTTTTTTATCTACGAAAATGAGCTCATTGGGCTTTCATAGTAAATAGTGCAAAGTCAATAAAGGTAATATTTCTTCTAATTATATCCCCCCAATAAAATCTAGAAAAGTACGGGTACCGATTTTTTTTTTTTGCATTTTTTGTTTCAGATTAAGATATTTTTTGTATCAAATTTGACGACATAATTACAAAAAACAAAGCCACATCTTCACCCCTCACCCCTTTTTCCCTCCCCTCTCCCCCACGAAAAAAAATCAAATGGATTGAATGATCCATACACTCAAACTAAATTTTTAGCGGATCATTTTTGAAATCATCTCTAGACGAAAAGGCATATCCAGAATATGTTGTCCCAAAGTCTATCGCGGCTACAATCAAATATTCATCTGCCAATGACGCCATGGCAGATTTAATAGCACATTGGACGATAAATCTACAATAATAAAGAAACAACGAAGAAATGGTATAACAGCATAGCATAATGAACGATATATCTACAAAAAAAATATAGCATCTGCCTTCTTCAAATACAAGTGTAAAATTTGAGGAAGGGGGCTGAATACAAGCCTGATTAAAAAATGGATTATCAGATGCATTAAAATGAATTTTAGGAATATGGATTTTGTTGTCATGGTGTAATTTCCTTACATATTTTAGGCCCATCAAATTTATAAAGAAAATAACACTTTTAAATTGTTTGGCTTTCCAATATTTTGACCATGAACTTATCTGATGAAGTTTATTCCAGAAACGCGTCGTCCGTACTGAATTCGATATCTACGTTTTATCACTGGGTGGATATCTCTGCTGGTGGACTATTTCAAACAGCGTTATACTGCTGGGTCTGCCAAATGGTCCCTGAAACCTCGTTCCAAATTAGTAACATGTATTCTATCGGCGGTCAAAACCGGGCTTCAGAGTTACTGTGAAACTAGTTGCTCGTGGGGTGGTGTGAATCAGATGTGGATTCTGAAGAACTCTAAAGATCTGTACATATAATCTATTCCCCTCTCCTCCTGCAATAGCATTAAAACATTTGACTTTATACGCTATACACACAAATTTCTCACTCTAAGTTGAAGGACAGATTAAGGGAGCTGGTCCAACTGTGTTTCATAAAAAAAGAAAGGCCAACGTAGATACAAATACCTTGTACTAGGAAGGGACAAATCTTATTTTACAACAAAAAAAACACCCTGAAACTGATATCATGCTCGAGGTTTTGATTGACATGTTTATTATGCTTGGTGGACGTGTTTTTCAACAGACAGCCGGCATACCTATGGGTACAAACTGTGCTCCTATTCTCTCCGACTTCTTCCTTTATTCGTATGAGGTAGACATCATATAGGCGCTTCTCAAGAAAAATGAAAAGATACTAGCCCAATCCTTTAATTTCACGTTCCGCTATATGGATGATATCCTTCCACTAAATAATTCTAGGTTTTGTGATTTCGTTTATCGCATCTATCCCATTGAGCTTGAAATAAAGGATACCACAGATACAGATATGTATGCTTCATACTTTGACCTACAGCTCAAAATTGACAGTGAGGGGCGGTTAAGAACGAAACTTTATGACAAAATAGATTATCTAAATTTTACCACTTTCCATTTATATGTAGCAACATTCCAGCAGCACATGCATATGGAGTACATATCTCTCAGTTGATACGATATTCCAGAGCTTGCGGTTACTATAATGATTTCCTTGATAGAGGGTTGAACCAAGTGTTCCTCATGGTTAAGTTGAAGTCATCACTTCGAAAGTTTTACGGTCACCACCATGACTTGGTTGATCGCTATGGAATATCTGTGTCACAAATGACCAAGGATATGTTCCACTTGTCGTAAGCACTTCCCGGTCCTTTACTCATTCATAACTTATCACCGGTTTGTAACTAGATTAACACGACGGGTGTCACTAGTGGAGCAGAAACTGCTTACCCTTACGGAGCACGTGAGCTCACCCCCGGTTTTTAGTGGGGTTCGTGTTACTCGATCGTTAGTTTTATATGTATGTTTTGTAGATTGTTGTTTGTCCTTTTGTACTTTTTCTTTTGGCCATTGTGTTGCCTGTTCTTCTTCTATTTAAGGATTCTTATTATCCCTTTGGAATCTACAAGCTCTTCTTGAAACAGGTTAAGACATTCACGTTTGATCATTTTTTTTAATTTATTCTATCAAACAAATTTTCAAAACAGAAAGTAAAAATACATTTTCGATAGCAATTACATTATAATTTTGTACATTGAAATTGAATGGATAAAACAAAGATTATGATTGTTTCTTTTGTATCTTCAAACTTATTTATCTTCATAGAATTTATCAAAATGTTCAATAAATTACCTTAGCTTTGTACAGACTTGACCACTTATTAGACGGTAGGTGTGGGCGTTGAAACACAAATGTAGGGTCTATTTTGAGATTTTATAACTGCCGAAACGACGCCATCGTGACACAAAATAAAAAATGAACTCAGATTAATGTATTTTCAGTGCCATTTGACGGGACAAGATCGTAAATTAAACTACATGTATTACAAAGATATATTTCGCAAGATACAAAAAAAATGTAAACTATTCATTAATATAAAGATAGCCCCACATTTTTACAACAGCCGAATGTTTCTACACAAGCAATGATTTAAGTCGAGGAGCTTCACAAAATGTATCGCAAATAACATAAAACTAGGGAATTTATCAAGTAAACAAAGGCATATTTTGCAACTAAATTGGCCGGTGTGAGAGGGGTTCATAATACCATAAGAGAGGGTTCGATATATTATGGGTACGGGGGTTAAAATACCATGGACAGGGGCTTCGATATACCATGGGTAGAGGTCGAAATACCATGGGTAGAGGGTTCGATATACCATGGGTAAGGGAGTCAAAATACCATAGGTAGGGGGTTCATTATTTATTAAAATATAATGTAGAAAGGATTAGAAATAAAGATATGTTTGCTATTCAATTGTTAATAAAAGTAAAATTAATTTTTGATTAAAATATTACTCTTCATTTCAATCACAAAATAATCTTAAGAAATTGTTCTACAGTGTTCTAATTTTAATTTCAATCAAAACTATACTGTTGTAAAGAAAAAGAGTGGCTTCATATGACTTGATATACATTTGTAAACACTAATTTCAATTTTCTAGTTTTCAAAATTTCAGTGAAAACAGACTGTAAAACAACATTCTTTCAAAATCATACATTGTCTTATCATTAGACAACTTTCCAAATTTCATATATGATATTTCCTTTCCACAACATTTTTTTGTTCAATATTAAAGAAGGAAAACATTACAAGATTAAATTCACGGAAATCCTTTTTGTATCTATATGCTTTAATTACACATATTTTATTTGTGAAAAAAGAATGATGCTTTTCTCTAATAACAGATTAATCCATTGAAAAGGTGAGAAAGTGGAACTTGTAACTATTGGTGACATAACAAGAACTTAGTCACTTTTTATACCTGTGGCACAGGTTGACTGAACTAGTTTATTATTCAAAATAGTCGTTTGATAGGATGTTTGAGATTATTTGATACATTTCTAAGATGCGTTAATACATGTAGTAATGCTTACTACATGTATAAGACTGAATGAATATTAGAAGGAAGCTCTAACTGCTCTCTCAATTTTGCATTGCATTATAACAGTAAATACTTAATTGGAATTCTACCCATGGTATTTTCACCCATTTACACATGGTATATTGAAACCTCTATCCATGCTATATCGAACCCCTATCCATTTTATTTTGACTCCCATACCCATGGTATTTTAACTAGCCTACCACTGGCATATCGAAACCCACTACCCATGGTATAGAAAACCCCTTATCCATGGTATATTGTCGCCCCTACCCACTCGGATTATTTTGTTGAGAACAAAAAAAAATCTGAGAGATCACGAGTACCAGACTAGTGTAATTCTTGGAAAAGCGATCACGTGACAAACTTTCAAAACAAGTCAAAATGGCGACATTCAATGAATCCGAAGCGGCTTCTGTGAATGATGAGCTGTATCTGGCGTTATAGGTAGGTGATCATGATTCTATTTACATATGTATGCAGCAAAATATGTCTACTTTTGAATACTCCAGCGCCGGTTGGCACGACATTGAGGTGCAGACGTAATTCACGCCGGTTCGAGGCAGGGGTACCTTAAAAGAATTTCCCGAATAGAACTATATCATAGTATATGCATGGTTGATAAGGGATTCAGAGGCAGGCAATATCAGAAAACAACTCTGGATTTGAATACCAAAAGGGATTACCAAAACCTAGGAGGGAGGGAGGAAAATAAAAAACAAACAAAAAAATCAAACAACCTAAGAATACTTTCAGTATTTTTGTTAGTGCTCAATTGATAGCCTGAAGATGTGCAAAGCACAGTGTTTAGCATCAATAAAGATGATTTAGAACTGTAATTAATAGTTTTATTAATTAAACATGAGAAATTAACAGTCCATGGATATGAAATGTCAGGTTTTTCTAATAACTTCATGAGATTTCAGTGTAAAATAACATTTCAAACAATGTGTGTTTGTTTTTTATTTTTGGCAAATTTTCAAAACCTACGCGCGCGGATGATGTTAAACGTAGAATTTGTTTAGGATGGCCTAATTGTGGTTTATTTAGCTTTTTGCACATTAAAAAAGTAAGAATATAAAATGAAAACACTGTTGCAGATGGAAATGTATTATGTAAGAGAATGCACTCCAATTCGTAGATTCTTAAAAATAATCAACTCGACCCTTACGGGTCTCGTTGATTATTTTTCAGAATCTACCGTTGGAGTATATT
>MJUT01060646.1:147218-159943 GCA_002080005.1 Gigantidas platifrons | reverse complement strand
ATTTAGTCGCCATGATATAGCTGAAATATTGTTGAAAGTGGCGTTAAACACCAAAAATCAATCAATAAATCAATCCCAAAGATTTAGAAAAAAAGAAAAAACAATATTTGGTTTTCTAATCGTTTCACTTTGAGCGTATTTGATGAAGGTTCTTCCAGAAACGCGTAGCACGCTCTAAGTTATATATACACATGTTTATTACTATCACTGGGTCAGTACCTTTGCTGGTGGACATATATATATATATTATTCCTGGAGAGTATCATCCATCCACTGGTTAGTCTTTCGGCACCGACATAATTTTATATATTATTCCTGGAGAGTATCATCCATCCACTGGTTAGTCTTTCAGCACCGACATAATTTTATATACAATGTATATATATATAAAATTATGTCGGTGCCGAAAGACTAACCAGTGGATGGATGATACTCTCCAGGAATAATAGTCCACCAGCAAAGGTACTGACCCAGTGATAGTAATAAACATGTGTATATATAACTTAGAGCGTGCTACGCGTTTCTGGAAGAACCTTCATCAAATACGCTCAAAGTGAAACGATTAGAAAACCAAATATTGTTTTTTCTTTTTTTCTAAATCTTTGGGATTGATTTATTGATTGATTTTTGGTGTTTAACGCCACTTTCAACAATATTTCAGCTATATCATGGCGACTAAATATTTTGGAGCAATTTATCAAACCTAATAGCCCAACTAGGAGAGCAAAAATCCGCATTTCAAACCTTCCCCTCGGAATATTTGCTATATAGTAAACCTTCCCCCTGATACTTTACTATATAGTAAATATTCCCCCGGGGGAAAATTTACTATATAGCAAACATTCCCCCATCCATTGCCGATCATCCCCCCGGATATTTTGCTATATAGTAAATGTTCCCCCTTAATCCGGATAATTACTATTGATTCGGAATTTAGCACCTTAATCGTGTTAATTTTAATTATTATATACCATTAATTATATCCGGTTTTGATTAATAGGTAAAAAAGCACAAATCTAAAGTGTCTTGTTGCTAATCGGTTAGGTAGGAAGGTTTACTATGCGGAATAAATACTATATAGTAAACGTTCCCCCATGGGGGAAGGTTTACAATATAGTCAATCTTCCGGGGGTTAATCTACTATGGGGGAAGGTTTACTGTATGACACCGGTATCTAACTGAGTCATACACTTCATTCTCTGGTATAAATACTGTCAGAACTACAAATTGTATTTTAATACAAATGTATGTGATAAAAATTAAGTTGTGTTAATTATTTAATTTGAAATAAAATTGTTATATGTGATTGCTAGGTTTTCAACGAATATAAATCATATCCATAATTTCAAAATTGGCTTAATATTTTGTGACATATTATAGGTTTTCCCAAATTATCATCGCATCATAAATACTTACAGAATTCAATTAAGAAATAAATCATGGAAGCCAGAATGTGCTTTGAGTTTTAACATGGATTGGCGGATATTAGTATTTTATCCCGACCCAGATTCTCATATGTCTAAGAGTACAATTACGGTAGTATACTTTGATTGGAAGACGGTACTTTATATTTACGTTTGCGGAATTCGAGCAGATGATAATTCATCAACATGCACATTTACGACGGAAATGTCAGTCACATGCACCGGCGCATGTGCTAATGAGATTATACCCAATCGATAAATCGTTCGTTTGTCTACAAAGCGAAAGAAGGGCGTCATGGTAGAATGAAAAACACATAATAGTCAACTATATATGTATTGTTGAAGTCACACAAGTTTATTAGAATTATTCCCCTTGCATCATGAAAATGAATAAAAACAACTTTTTAATAAGGTTATGATACTTCTGAATGATTATACCCGAGCTGTCATTATTTTTAAACTTTTATAAAGAGGATATGCTATCCAGCATCCTTTCAGGATCCATTGGGGTGGAAACATTATGTGGTTTGCCACATGCTTGAGACTATTATATATAAGATTATGCCGAGGCAGTATCCAACAAGCCGCAAGTGATCAAATTTACCAGTTGCTTGTCCATGGTCGGTGGTTCTCTCCGGGTACTCCAGCTTCTTCCACCACTAAACCTGGTCGCCATGATATAGCTGAAATATTGCTGAAGGTGGCGTTAAACACAATAAATCAAATCAAATCAACGAATTTCACACTGATGTTAGATCGTTGAAAACTGATAACGCAACAACAACAAAGCGTTTTGTTGCTCCCTTTGGCAGCCGTCGTCTTACTCTTGTTATACTGAATCTGGTCATATGCAGAGGACTGTGACTATTTAATTATAAACATGTTTGTGTGGTCTGAGGGAAGAACAAAAACACTATTTGGTTGTATGTATATGTAATTAAGAGCTTCCTAGATCTGTTTGTTGACAGAAAGATAATTGCGACACATTTTTCCCTCGTGAATTGACTTTGGAGTTGGTCTATGTCACTGACTATTATTACAGAGCAGTATTAATGCTTGCGCTAATATGGTGTTTAACCTATATAAGCTCTCTACATTTGTAAATACATTGGGCTCTTCTTAGTATTGAGTTGAGTTAAAATATAACCACAACTGCATTTTATAAACAAAGTGACCTCTCTCCGATGGTACATTATATAAACAAAGTGACCTCTCTCCGATGGTACATTATATAAACAAAGTGACCTCTCTCCGATGGTACATTTTGTTTTGGGTGGCGATGTTCATAAGACATAAACATCATCCTATCGATTTTTCTTCCTGAATTTATATATTTTGGGTGTATTGTTTTATAACTAGTATTTATTTTTTCGACATGATATACAACATGTCATCATGAAGCCATTGTGTACATATTCACTGATATACAAACATGCTATACCAATTGAGTAACACGTAATAGATACAAGCGTATCGGTGTTGTAATGGTTAGCGTGCTCGACTTTGAGTGTGGTAGATCGTGTATTCGAGCCCTGGTCGGATCAAACCAAAGACTATAAAATTGATATTTGTTGCTTCTCCGCTAAGCACGCAGCATTGAGGAGGAATAGCTAAGACTGGTTGGCTCTAAATCGGGATGTTGTGTCCGAGTGGAGCGATATGTTTACACGCGGACCGTTGTTTCGGTGAGCTAGCACTATAAAACTCGAAAACAGCATGTTAGTCTAGTACAAAGCGGACATCATAATCATTTCATTAAATGTAAATTTTTCTCGCCATGATATAGCTGAAAGATTGCAGAGTTGGCGTTAAACAACAATCAATTACTAAGTCTTTCTTTCTTTGAAGGTGGTAAACGGTATTAGATACAATTTTAAAATAGATCATACAATGATGATCCCTTTTCTTGTGAAATAAATTGGTTTAATGATTTGAGAGAAAATTGTACTCATATGACGTAAAGCATATAGCACTCACTCACTGTAATAGATATACATACAAGTGTATATTTCTACTACAATAGGGTCAAAGTTGAAAGGTCGGAAACGTAAAGGGTCAGAAGAGCACAAAACCCAAACTAATAAACCAAATTAGACTAAGGTTTAATCAACGACTTTCCCACCGCAATGCAGATGTAATTCCACTTACGGAGATCGGATGAAAAGAGAATTTCTAATTCATCTTTCTATGGGGGCGATTTCTGTACAATTATCTAATAAAGTCCGACACATCTATCTGTATTGTACCATATCTTTGAAAATCTTATAAATTCCCAACAAAACTCCGGGCTTTGAAATGTAATTTTCTGTTCCTAACCAAATAGATAATATAATATTTAGCTAAATACTAGATTTGTCGTGCTAATGAATTACTAAATTAGATTTCTAAGTTTTTATTGAATTTCATGTCTAAATATATTTAAACTGTTGATATTTATTATTCCAAGATCTGAGTGATTAGTTCCACAATCAATAGACAATATTTCATTTTTATGTCACAACACAATGAAAGAGCCACAAACGTATAATGGAAAAAACATTGTCAAGGCCAAATTTGTATTTCTATCTCATGCCCAACGATAGTCAGTCGTTGTGGCAAGCGCAAATTTATTGACTTTTCACAACACACTGCTACTGGATTTTGTAAATAAACTATAGTAAGTGTGCAAGCATGAGTGACAATTTTAATGCTGATGTTTTCTTCTTAAAAACCAAGAAGGAATAATGCTGATGCACTTTCCATGGATCACAACAAATACAAAATAGTTTGTCCATGTTTATCTTTAAAACCCTAAGCAAACAAAGTCGAAAAGATGATGGATAATTAGGCTCCGTCTGAGGAATACACAAGTTAATACCAGTATAAGCAATAAGTATGTACCCAGTAAGTCATGTTGATGAATCAACTTTGTTCAGAATATCGTGAATGGCAGAAAAAAGCGGGTGTCTTCATAGGGTTAGGGTTATGGTGATTAACACCACTTTCAACAATATTTCAGTTATATCGTGGAGGTCAGTTTTATTGGTGGAGGAAACCGGAATTCCCGAGGAAAATCACCGACCTGTGGCAAGTCACTGACAAACTTTATAGCACAATGTTGTATCGAGTACACCTCTCCATAAGCGGATTCGAACTTATGATAACGGTTGTGTGGGACATATAAAATGCATAACGTTAAAATTAGCACGTTGTGTTTTATGAACGTTTCCTTGAGTGCTTTACAACTGTTATCTGTATATCATTGTATTACCAAAGGCTCTCATAAAAAAAGATATACACAACTTCCGGTTTCCTCCACCAACAAACTGACCGCCACGATATAACTGAAATATTATTGAAAGTGGCGTTGATCACAATAACCATAACCCTACACGGACACTCGCTTTTTTCTGACATTCACGATATTCTGAACAAAGTTGGTTCATCAACATTACTTACTGGGTTCTTGTTATACTAATATTAACTTGTGTTTCCGTCAGACAGAGCCTAAGTATCCATTATCTTTTCGACTTTGTTTGTATATATACAACTTACAACTTGTTAGGAATTGTCGTTATTGTTACATTGAAAATTATTATTTTCCAAACTCATTCAATATGTTTCATTTTATTTGACGCAATTAAAATGTTCGTTCATAGTCACATTCCAACTTGCTAGTTTTTTCTCGTCATTAATAACTCTGTTGGCTTAGTTGCTCCCAAGGACTTATATTATTACACTTTCTAATATTTCGACTTTGAGTGTACATGTACCTTATGGAGGCTATTCCAGAAACGCGTCGTGCGCACTAATTTAGATATTTACGTTTTTATTACTTTTAATCTGAACAACGGATTAATATTGCTCGCCAATAAATGAATTGTCCAATAAAAATAATGCTTCTACATCTAGTTGTTTTATGAGAGAAAATATGAGAAACACGTCTTTTCATATATCTTATTCTTGACATAGTTAGTGTATAAATAGTCGTATGCTAAAATAATGATGGTTTACAAGAAGAGTTTGAAGATACCAAAGGGGCAATCAGAATCCGTATATCGAAGAAGAACAGACAACACAATGGCCTAAGAAAAAGTACAAAAGGACAAACAACGATCAACAAAACATACTTATGAAACTAAAGATAGAGTAACACGAACCCCACTAAAACACTGGTCATAAAACAACGAATGAAATTAAAGGATGTGCTAATCTTTCCTGATCCACGATCGGTGCGTACATGTTGCTGATGTTCGTCAGACAATCTACTACGTCAGCAATTTATCTGATTTCTTTATAAATGTCGAAGGCGACACAATTTTGAAATTTTTAAAAGAAATTAACTTTAATACTAAAAATATAAATAATTAACATTATACAATTGATAACGTTCGATGAGGTGAATACAAGGATTGATCAACCCATGGAACATGATATTCGCCGAGGCAAAGGATTGATCAACCCATGGAACATGATATTCACCGAGGCAAAGTATTGATCAACCCATGGAACATGATATTCACCGAGGCAAAGGATTGATCAACCCATGGAACATGATATTCACCGAGGCAAAGGATTGATCAACCCATGGAACATGATATTCACTGATGCAAAGGATTGATCAACCCATGGAACATGATATTCACCGAGGCAAAGGATTGATCAACCCATGGAACATGATATTCACCGAGGCAAAGGATTGATCAACCCATGGGACATGATATTAACCGAGGCAAAGGATTGATCATCACATGGAACATGATATTCACCGAGGCAAAGGATTGATCAATCCATGGAACATGATATTCACCGAGGCAAAGGATTGATCAACCCATGGAACATGATATTCACCGAGGCAAAGGATTGATCAACCCATGGAACATGATATTCACCGAGGCAAAGGATTGATCAAACCATGGAACATGATATTCACCGAGGCAAAGGATTGATCAACCCATGGAACATGATATTTACCGAGGCAAAGGATTGATCAACCCATGGAACATGATATTCACCAAGGCAAAGGATTGATCAACCCATGGAACATGATATTCACCGAGGCAAAGGATTGATCAACCCATGGAACATGATATTCACCGAGGCAACGGGTTGTTCAACCCATGGAACATGATATTCACCGAGGCAACGGGTTGATCAACCCATGGAACATGATATTCACCGAGGCAAAGGATGGATCAACCCATGGAACATGATATTCACCGAGGCAAAGGATTGATCAACCCATGGAACATGATATTCACCGAGGCAAAGGATTGATCAACCCATGGAACATGATATTCACCGAGACATCCGAGGAACCTTAGATAACAAGACGTCGTATGACGTTGCTGATAATACAAGATTTTCAATGGGAATAAGTATAAGGCCAATTGACAGTCCTAAAATTTTCATCAATTTTAATTGCAAAAAAAAATTATAATGTGTGCATTGTCATAGTAAAATAGAAACAACGTAATATACAGTAAAACCAATCTCAACCAAAATCTGAAAGAAAAATAAAAACGAATTCCTTATTAACCGAAGTATTTAAAGTTGAAACGTATGAAATTTTTGTGAATTTAACATGTATAAACCGAAAATCTTTTTATTCTGAACAAAATTGCTAGTCTCAAGGATCTTAGGCGGAAATAGGTTTCACTGTAGGATAATAATAAATTAACAGATTATACAAATAAATAACAGGCATGAAGAGCATATCAAACTAGGCACTAAATAATGAATAACATATATACATATTGGAGCTACATGTAAAAATGTAATTGGACAAATATTAAAAATTGCACTAAAATGGTTTAACAGCAAACAAAAAACAAATATCTACTGTACATGTGTATATACTTATGCTAACACAAAATCAGCATTGTTTTAAATAATAATTTACATTTTACAAATTTTAGCATGTTTGTCTATACAAGCTATCCAAGCCACATTTTTAGTCATCAATTTCCGTTTCCATAGGATACAAGGAGAAGAAAAAAAACATGTAAATCAAACTTCAAATATATTTTTTAATTGGGCTGTGTTTCCCGCCTCATTTTTGTCACGGAAATGACAAGAGCTACATCATATATGCTGGAAAAATCTAGCCAGGAATTTGTCTGAAGAATTCAATGGCAGAAACTGCATAAAATCGAACTCAGTTATCATTGTGGGGTAGATCATGTTTAACTTCTATTTACTCAGATAGAGTCTAGTCATATATATTTGAAAACGCACACACGGACAATTTTATGGGGAATTTTGACAAAAAAACATATAAAAATCAGAAATTCAAATCGGGGGTGTTAGTTCAATTAGTTCCACTTTGCAGTTACAGCATAAACGTATTATCTTATTTAAAATTACTTAAATAATACAGGTATTAAACTATGACATAAAAAAGGGTGAATGACAATCCAATTTTTTAAATTCCAGTAAATACTTGCATTGCCATTGCACCCTGGTAAATACTAGATGACATTCTACATGGTTAGATTATTTTAGTAGGACATAATTAAAAGACACTTTCAGCAGACGAGCAAATACAATGTACATGTAATTCGAAATAATATTCTGGAATTAAACGTTACAAGCATGATAACAGTCTACGTCTTCATATCAAAATAAAAAAAAAGCAGCATCAAATCCTTAAAATGGCTCTAATAAAACTACCCTAGGGGTTGTCGTAGACGGCTTAGATATCACACTAAAAGCTGTTAAACTTCGAATGTTTTGTCCTACGATAGGTACATCGTCACTGCTAGACTCATACATAGAAGGCGGATATTTTTCGAACGTTGGACTAATTCGGCTTTTCTTGGGGTTAAATATTTTGTTTTCATTTGCATTATGTACGTATATGTTATTTGTCAAACTGATTTCAGTTTTATGTGACTCCGGAACATTTGCGTTGTTCTTTAGTTGAGTGTTTGTGTTATCGTTTGTTTCTTTCGGAACACTATCCTCATGGAACACATCATCAGTGTGCGCATGCTCATTTAGTTCAAGAATAGATTCAACCCTCATTGGAGGGACTATTCCCAGATTTTTACTCTGAATATTTTTTATGTCGTCTGCGATATTATCTTCTGTGTACGACAGCGCCCTCTTTGATAGTCTCCGATGACGTGAGTTATTGTTTCTTGTATCATTAACCTCTTCCTCGTCGTATTGGTCAATAGATAACAATGTGTCCGTTGATACTCTTCTACTATCATACTTTGTAAGTGTTTTATTTTCATTTTCATCAAGCTTTTTAAATGGCCCCTGAAATAATAAAGAAAATATGATAAATGTAGCATTATGAATGGGAAGCACAATTGTTTGTTACAAATAATAGCCTATATTTAAGTCATATGTCTAGAATATTGAACAATAGTAACACAATAGGTGTCACAAAAGAAGGAGGAACTACTTATACTTCCGTAGCACTTTGGTTCATCCGGTTTTGCTGGGGGGGGGGTTTGCTTTTTGTTTTTGTTTTTGTTTTTTTGTTTTTTTGCTGAGGTTCGTGTTGCTCAATTTTTGTATTTTTTTGTCCATTGTATTAGGTTGTCCTGCGAATTACGGCTTCTGCATACCCCATTGGTAACTTTTCTTTAAAAAAATGCATATATAGACGAGATCGAAATCACTTGATTGTCCTATCGTTTATTATGAATGTTTTATTTAGCTTTCCTATGATAATCTGATAATGGATTGTATTCATAGTATTCAGCTTTTATTAAATTTATAGTTGTAGACGAGAGAAAATAGTCACGTGTGTGCACTTTACAGTATGTTAATTCTGATAGAAGAAAACAACCGTGTCAATTTTCTCGCAAGTAAAAACAAATATATCTAATTTAGTGTGTACGACGAGTTCTGAAGTAATCTTCATCAATTACGCTGAAAGTCAAAATATCAGAAAGCCAAATAATTTAAAAGTTTTTTGGAGAAAGGAAACCAAAGGACCTATATAGAAGATAAAACAAAATGTGTTATTAAGGTTACCCGCTATGCCTGAAGTAGAACCTAAGTTTTATTTATGCAAAAATCATTATTTAGGAAAAAAATTAGTCATATTGTAAGACCAAAAATCATATCAACATTTCATCTGTCGTGCTCTAAATTTCCAGGATGTTTGGGAAATATAAGACCCTTAATCCTTGCAAAAGAACCTTTCTATATGAACATAGGTTCCATGAAGGCCAGAGACAAACTATGATTGAAGTTAATGACGTTAAGACGACATCCTTATGTTACTAAAATATAATGTTTTATGTAATAATAATAAATTATACTGCCATTTTTCCTGCATATAATGTTCCTTGTACAACCACTTCTATTCTTATAGTAAACTATGTATCATATTACGCCATTTGACGTGTTATTACGCCATTGGCGTGTTATTACGCCATTTTTATAATATTATTGTAATGTTGCTTTCTCTCATCAGCAACAGTGTCTAGAATTGATTACTAATGTCTATGATAAAATGCTGATATAGTTAATCGGTCTGAAAATATGTCAAAAGATACTTATCTATCTTCGGAGTATGGCATGTTTGTTTTACACGTGGTTTGTTTAATGAGATAATAACGTGTTTTCGATGCAAATTGCTACAGATTTCCTATAAAAACTCCATCCATTAGAATCTTTCCGAATGGCTTCGTCTATACAATGAAATAATAGGAAATACACATTAAACTTTTTATGGTTTAATGGCACATAATGATGTATTCGTTATACACTGCAAGTAGTAAAGAACATATTGTATGATGTAAAAATACATTAACTGATGGCGGAACAATACATTAAAAGATATATATAATACAATTCCGATAATTTTACTAGAACCGTCTGACTCTCAAGATAAAATGATACAATCCGTTTAATCTGATAATATATGGATGGTGGGTGAAAATACTTTAAATCAAAGGCCAAAAAGGGGAAAACACTATTAATGCCTGACATAATGACCGTTAAGTAAGTCACTGGCAAATATCTGAGGCCATGAAACCGCGAAATATTTTAACTCGAAACAAAGGCTATTATTTTACTTCCTCCCAAAGACTTTTAAATTCTATGGCTCCACAATCTTTGTACTATGAGTATACTGATGAAAGATATTCCAGAAGCGCGCTGTGGTAGCTAACTTGGATTTGAATGTTTTTATTTAGAGATACTATGTATCAGGAATATGCTTTAATTTCTGTTTTCCTTAAACATTTCAGACCTGATTTTTTTTTAAATAGGATGATTATAGTACAAGACCAAGAAAGAATTTGTATTAAACCATCCTTTGTATATTATTATTTTTATTTAAATAGATTATCTAAAGGATTACATTTTATAATAATGTACCATGACGAGTGTGTTATTATCCCTATTATATACATAAATTGATTAACTATTAATTCCCATTTTCACATGTAAATAAAGCATAGTTCCTCTTATAGATACACAATTAATTGAGAATTGAAATCAAATAAAGTAATGTTTTTATCTCTTTCTTTATTGAACATGATCGAAATTATTCGTGACTTTGTTTCCTTTCATTATAAAGCATGTATAATTAAGCGTTAAAGAATACCATTACGCCATAACCACGAATCTACCACAATATGCGCAACAAATTTCCGTGCTACATGTAATGAAATTAAGTGAAATAAGATATATTATGCCGCTACTCAATTTGATCCATAGAAATCTTTGAATATTTGCATATATGAATTACAAATGATCTAAATACACTCTTAGCTTATAATAGATGAGATTGCTTGTACTTCAAGATCAACTGTTCAAAGTCGTGCAGATAAATTGCTTAATCCTTGTGTTGCATGCCGGATTCTAATTTACTTCTATGAGATTTATGACAATAAGGCTATGAAACAATGCCATCTCTAATATGAAAGTGAACTTTGCCAGTGGTAGACATTGCCAAGAATTTTAATTCATGCTCAATTCATATCGATAAGTAATACAAAGGGAATATAATATAGTCAGTTCTTGGTTCAGGGAATATGTCCGAAGTCTCATAAGAAATGTCTGCTGAGCCCAAAGGGGTTATCAAAGGATGTTATCAAAGCATAGTCAAAACACTGGCCAAAAGGGGAGGAAAAACAATGATTTGCAAAATACTATATAGAAAACTAAAAAATTGAGCAACACGAACCCCACAATCCTATGACATCTAGATAAAATATAGGAAGAAAGCTTTGCATAACAGTTACGTTTTCTATACATTTGTTTTTGAATCTGATTAAATATATATCCTGTCTGCACCTCTAAAATAGTATCCTGCCATCAGACAAATTTAATCTGTATGTCATCCAACACATCTTGACTTCTATTAACATCTTTAATCAACTGTCTCTGTCTGGTCTGTCTGCGAGTCATTTATACTTATAAACCCGGTCTTACTTCATCATTCTAATAGGATATTGGAGCTAAATCCATATAAATTTTGAACCTCCATATATAAAACTCTAATTCCCATTTCTTTTTAAATATAAGCCAATTACATCACTATATATAGCCGAAAACAGACCTACTGACCTGTGTTGTATTTAGCAGACATCTTTGTTGGTATTGAAATGTTTAGTGGGAGGCCTTTTCTAATCAAAAGATCTTTGGAACGTCTTAAGTACAACGTTGTTCTTTTTTCTTCTTCTTTTTTTTTTGCCGTTAACTATTATTTGTACACTGATCCTGATACTAGATTATATTTTCAGAGAGAGTTTAATATATTATCATATTTTGCTGGACCAGAACTTAATATTAGACCATTGTGATATGTATACCTTGTGGTCGTTGCATACTATTTCTTAAATGGATATAATCAAATTAAGAAGACGAAAACAAGGTTTTCAACTTCAGGTGACATTTTAATGAAACTAGAAAATGCCAGAGACTTTCGTGGGAATCATTGATTTTGTAGTTGTATTGTAATTAAACTCTTGCGTATTTACAAGAGAGTCAATCATAATCACTCAAAAGATTTAGCATTTGAAGTGCACTGGTTTGGATTAAAAGGCTTCTGTGATTTTCGAGAAACCAGATTTTGAAGCATTTTGACATATGGTTCTAATTTTATTGATATTATGTAGGAACAAAAATATAAATAATTTAGAGAATGATTGAATCCGGGTGAATTTTTATTGTTTGTTAAAATATATATTGTCATGTGAAATCCAATTATCAAGAGGGGTGTTAGTATCCCATTAACCTGGATTTCCCTAAGAATATGTCGTGTTCTTTTCTGTTCAATGATTTGGGGTGGGTGGTAGTTCTACGTTTTGTTCATATATGTCTTAGTGGAATTGCATCGTCGGTCAATCA
>MJUT01060646.1:136557-147207 GCA_002080005.1 Gigantidas platifrons | reverse complement strand
AACTGGTCACGCTCCGATTACTCTCCACTCTTCACCGGTAAATCAACCATCCGAGTAATCAGCGAAGTCATGTGATCGTTTTAAAACACTTTGATAAGTCCCGACGACCATCTTTATAACCAATCAAGTTACAGATTTGAAATGTATCTAAATTTAGAATTGAATTCTTTGCAAATACTGGGAGCCAATATTTTTTTCTTTATGGCCTTTTGTCCTCAAAGAAGGATATTAACAATATCGAACGATGATTTTGATTGGCAAATATTAATAGCACTTTGTCAACGTAACGAGGATTTGCGACTCAATTTGATCCCTAGAAATCTTTGTCTATTTGCATATATGAATTACAAATGATCTAAATACACTCTTAGCTTATAATAAATGAGATTGCTTGTACTTCAAGATCAACTGTTCAAAGTCGTGCAGATAAATTGCTTAATCCTTGAGTTGCATGCCGGATTCTAATTTACTTCTATAAGACTAAGACTATAAGGCTATAAAACAATGCCATCTATAATATGAAAGTGAACTTTCCCTGTGGTATACACAGCCAAGAATTTTAATGCATTCTTAATTCACACCGAGAATTAATACAGAAGGAATACAATATACAGTCCATGGACATAAGTATTCGCCACATTCGATTTTGTTAATATATTATTCATATAAAACCACATTTTTTTCAAAAAAAACATTTTATAGGTATCTCTGGGAAGATTTTTATTAAATTTATTTCAACACACGCAGACTTCTTTGAATTATATTTGTTTATCTGATAGTATTAATTGTCTGCAAGATTGTTTTTTTTTTTTTTTTTTTTTTTTTTTTTTTTTTTTGTGATTTAAACACAAATGTTGATTTAATTTCCATTTTTTGTTATTGTTAGAATATATAGCAAATTTGACGTTAGAAAGCAAAAACTGTCTTTAAATATTAAGAAAATAAAGGCAATCTAACGGAAAATCATGCTAAAATAAACAATTAATCATTAAATATTTCTGCTTCTGGTGCAAAAATTATCAAAATCCGTTTAGAAAGGACTTCACAATAATCTTTTTGAAAAATGTAGTTTTTTTCAAATATATAGCGTAAAATCGAGGGTGACGAATACTTATGCCCATTGACTGTATTTTGTATTTCAGTTCTTGGTTCAGGGAATATGTCCAAAGTCTCATAAGAATTTGCTTAGGATACCAAAGGGGTTGTTATCAAAGGACGTAAATCGCAGAAGTTTAGACAATATACTGGCCAAAAGAAGAAGGAAAAACAATGATCTCCAATACACTTCACACTAAACTAAAGATTGAGCAACGCGAACCCCACAATCCCATAGCATATAGATAAAGCATAGGAAGAAAACTTTGCATAACAGTTACGTTTTTTATCAATTTGTTTTGGAATCTGATTAATATATATCCTTTCTGCACCTCTAAAATATAATCCCGCCATAAGACAAATATAATATGTTTGTCATCGAACACATCTTGACTTCTATAAACATCTTTAATCAACTGTCTCTGTCTGGTCAGTCTGCGAATCATTTATACCTAACTTACATATAAAACTGGTCTTACTTCGTCATTCTAACAGAATATTGGAGCTAAATCCATAAAAATTTTGAACTCTATACAAAAAATGTATATCAAACTCTAATTCCCATTTCGCTTTAAATGTAAGCCAATTACATCACTATATATAACCGAGAACGGACCTATTGACCTGTGTTGTATTTAGCAGACATATTAGTTGGTATTGAAATGTTTAGTGGGTGGCTTTTTCTAATCAAAAGATCTTTGGAATGTCCTTAGTACAACGTATTTTTGCCGTTAACTATTATTTGTACACTGATCCTAATATTAGATTATATTTTCAGAAAGAGTTTAACATATTGTCATGTTTTGCTGGACCGGAACTTAATTTTAGACGATTATGATCTTCATACCTTGTGGTCGTTGCATGCTATTTACTAAATGCGTATAATCAAATTAAGAAGACGAAAACAAGGTTTTCTTACTTCAGGTGACATTTTAATGAAACTAGAAAATGCCAGAGACTTTCGCGGGAATCATTGATTTTGTAGTTGCATTGTAATTAAACTCTTACGTATTTACAAGAGAGTCAATCATAATCACTCAAAGGATTTAGCATTTTAAGTGCACTGGTTTGGATTAAAACGCTTTTGTGATTTTCGAGAAACCAGATATTGAAACATTTTGGTATATGGTTCTAATTTTATTGATATTATGTAGGAACAAAAATATAAATAATTTAGAGAATGATTGAATCCGGGTGAATTTTTATTGTTTGTTAAAATATATATTGTCATGTGAAATCCAATTATCAAGAGGGGTGTTAGTATCCCATTAACCTGGATTTCCCTAAGAATATGTCGTGTTCTTTTCTGTTCAATGATTTGGGGTGGGTGGTAGTTCTACGTTTTGTTCATATATGTCTTAGTGGAATTGCATCGTCGGTCAATCACAACTGGTCACGCTCCGATTACTCTCCACTCTTCACCGGTAAATCAACCATCCGAGTATTCAGCGAAGTCATGTGATCGTTTTAAAACACTTTGATAAGTCCCGACGACCATCTTTATAACCAATCAAGTTACAGATTTGAAATGTATCTAAATTTAGAATTGAATTCTTTGCAAATACTGGGAGCCAATATTTTTTTCTTTATGGCCTTTTGTCCTCAAAGAAGGATATTAACAATATCGAACGATGATTTTGATTGGCAAATATTAATAGCACTTTGTCAACGTAACGAGGGTTTCTCTTCTACTTGACCCACGGGTGATGAGTAGAGATTAATCGGGACGTGGTCAACTGTTGGTTAATTACGATGGTGGAATTGTTGACCATCAGTTTTTAAGCATTCTTTTCAGATGAGGAATTTTGTTTAATAGAAATAACTAAGAATTGAGTAGCATTGAAATTTATTGAAAATCGGGGAAGGACAGGAATATTATTATAATCAAAAATAGAAATGGTTTGGAAATAATAATCGTCGGCATTTTGCACTTGCCCTGAAAATACAATTATTCTAGGAAAAAATAAAATATTCTGGTGTAATATCTTCTGACAATTATCTTTCCAAAAAAACTTTGAGATATTCTTTGCTTAAACGACTATTAAACCTTACCTTCTTTGTAGATTTGGTCTGATCTTCCTGTTTGTCTTTATCTGGAGCAACAGCCCCCTTTATACAACAGTTCCGACACATGAATACTATAAGGGGTGTTAGTATAGCTATAAATATCAACACTCCAGCTGATATCCCTACAATTAGTAGTATGTTGTTTGTTTCTTTTTCTGGTTCTATACAAAAATAAAATAAACATTTATTATTGTCTGCCATGAAAAATACGTTTTGTTAGAATCACCACTGATCACAACGGTAGAAACTGTAATTGTTACTGATTTCTATGGTTGATATTAATAACAATATTTTTGGATTAAAAAAAAAGAAACTGAAATACATGACGTACATTTTAATTGGATTATTTACTACAGTAAATTAACGTTATAAACGGATACAAACAAGAAAGATTTGATGATATCAAAGGAGGGAGTAATTAGAAGCCGGAAATCGAAAAGGACAGAAAAATACATTGGTCAAAAGAAAAAGAATGATGGACAAACAATGATCTGCAAAACATTACGCAGGAAACGAAAGATCCGGCAACATGAATCACACTAGAAAACGGCGGTGAAGTCATGTGATTCGGAAAGGTTAGCAGTTTCTGCTCCACTAGTGACACCTGTCGTGTTATTGTTAAACGACACAACAACAACAGTTCAGAAATACAAGTTGAACAAATGATCGGACAATACTAAATCCACAAAGCAAAAGTACCTTGAGACCTGGACTTATCGTCAGAAAACTTTTGAGAACGGGTTTGTACTCTTTACGAAAAACGTCCAATAAGAATATTGCATCAAATAAATTCTTTGTTTTGATTGGACGATTTTAGAATACCAGTACAAACCATGGCCTCAAGCACTACGACCGCAAAGCCAGTTGTTCTGAAATTATTACCATCTCCATTTAATGACACTCGTCGTGACGTTTTAATAAAACCCATAAACAAAAGTGAATGAATGGGATAGTTGACAGCAAAATGTGAATCACTTCAAAATGTGAATCACCTCAAAATGTGAATCGCTTCAAAATGTGAATCAATTCATATTAAACTACTTGACAGAAATACAATATAAACTGTCATCATGAAAACCTCTATTTTCTATGTCATGTTCATATATATTTTTTTTAGAATTGACTACAAATAGACTGTTCACAAGAGTTGAACAACTGGCATAGAATATATGATTAGGTATACATTGAAGAAGTAAAAAGCTAAAGATTGTTTATGATTTCATACTTATACAGCAAATAAATATTATAACTTGTAAAATTTTAACTATATTATAATTTGTAAAATTTTAACTTTCATGGGATGTCATCATTAGATACATTGCACTTGTAAAACTTGTAACTTGTAAAATTTTAACTTGCATGGGATTTCATCATTAGGTACAATGCACTTGTAACTTGTAAAATTTTAACTTACATGGGATGTCATCATTAGATACATTGCACGTGTAAAACTTGTAAATTGTAAAATTTTAATTTGCATGGGATGTCATCATTAGATACAATGCACGTGTAAAACTTGTAACTTGTAAAATTTTAACTTACATGGGATGTTCTCATTACATACAATGCACGTGTAAAACTTGTAACTTGTAAAATTTTAGCTTGCATGGGATGGCATTACTAGACACAATATACATGTAAAACTTGTGACTTGTAAAATAATAACTTACATAAGATGTCATTATTATACATAATATACATTTAAAACTTGTAACTTGCCTGTACTATCATCATTTTTATCACATTCTATCATTTCAATACATTCTTCATCAGATAATTCCATGTATGACATTCCATTCACAAAAAAGATCGTTACAACGTAATAGGTAATAGACAGGTAAATAATAGCTTAAAGCACTATATTAAGAAGCCTTCATAATGGACTATAATTCATCACCTCAGTCATCTCAATGTCTTGATAAAATTATTGCATGCAACCGAGCAATATATAACCATGCAATTTCATATTTTGTACTTTTAAAAAATATATATCTCCTGTTAATGATACCGATAGTAAACATGTTATTTCCTACTGTTCATTTTCAAAATAGTTCTTCGAATGCCACTTATGTCTCATTTAAAACACTATCAGGTTGAAATTATAGTATATGCTTAACCTCTGATATTCAGTAACAAAATTATTTAATCCTGTATCTATCCCTCTTTGTATCTTTGTATGTTATTAACACGCCAATTACCAATATCTCACACACCAAGAGTGATTGAAACATTAGTTCCTTGCTGCTGTAGAAATGTAATTATTGGACGTCCACATTGTAACAACGAAAAAGGATCAACAATTAACTTTTACTTCTGTTTTATTGGATAACTATGTAGTAAATAGTTGATGGTTAATTACTGAACAAAGTGGCAGAACAAAATTAATGAACAGATGAACGCTCACAAATTGATTGGTAGAAATACAAAACTTGTTTTAATTGTTTCTATTAATAATATTTAACATGTTCAGAAATGTTACTACGTCATGTGCCGAAGACATAAAATAATAACAGATCGAACTCTACAGTGGACTTGCTGATATAATAAAATTGGAATAATATCAAGTACTGTGAAAAGTGTAAATAAACATTAGAGAATACCGAAGGGAAAATCAAAAATGGACAACCCAGAGAAACTGGCAACATATGGTACACATATAACGTATATAAGACACAAGCTCTCCTACACACAACTGGAGGTTGTAAGCTTGTTGTGGTCAATGTGATATTTACTGGGTTGTTTTATGATATAAATCAGTTAAAGTTCCATATACTTATAGAGTATAGGGGCTGCCGTGATCCTGATCGAATGGTAGTTGGATTTACAACTACCTGTGCAATCAGTGCATATCGCCACTAGAGGTAGTCGTGGTCCTGATCGTATGGTAATTGGAGTTACAACTACCTGTGCAATCAGTTTCTATCACCACTAAAGGTGTGAGTTTGAATCCCTGCCATGGCGTAGTGTGCTCGATTCAACGTTATGTGATAGAGTTTGTCAGTGACTTGTGACAGGTCGGCGGTTTTCTTCGGGTCCTCCGGTTTCATCCACCAATAAAACTTAGCTCTACGATATAACTGAAATATTATTGAAAGTAGTGGCACTAAATACTATAGAAATAACCCTATAGAGTACAGTTTGCTAGTAATCGCCTACGTAAGGATGCTAATACATCCATATTAAGAGAATTATTTGCTATGCATTAAACACCTAGTGTGGCTTCAGATGAAAAACTGGAATGCCATGACATTGATGCAATAAACACAGAAATATAGATATAAGGTATCTTAACTAGCAGGATTTATTAATACTGAGAAGATTATAGTCGTATATTTCTGCAATTATAGCATTGGTTAGAAAATACTCAAGGCTGTGACCATGTTTTTAAAGAGTGGATGGGCGAATAGAGGGCGAAAGTGAGATGAAGAAGAAACAAAAACTCACAAGTGGTAGGTACAAGATTGCATAGATAGCTCCAACAATCACGGCCATCTTTATAAGTGTACAGATTGTAATATAACTAGCTAAACTTTCGGGAAACTAGTAAAACCATATGACTTCTAAAGCTCAGCGGGTGAACTTTATCATACTGTAAAAGCTGTCTAATTTGGTCATCCTTGGAATAAACATTGATTCCCGGAATATAATGGTGTTCATATTACCCAGGTTAAAATTTTAAGGATATCAGATTTTTTAGAGTAAATTGGATTCTTTAGACAGGTGTACAGTTTCTTTACAGTTCTGCTTCAATTTAGACATAAATCCAGTGTATCCACTGTCCACACAGAATTTTAGCTTATTCAAAGTTCAGTTTAGAAATGACAGTTTATTCAGGGTTTGGGATTAGACATGATTCTAGCTTATTCAGAATTCGTTTTAGGTAGAATTCCATCTTATTCACAGTTAGCTTGAGAGATGTCTCCAGTGTATTGAAAGTTCGGTTTAGAGATTATTTTATTTTATTCAGATGTCGGTTTAGATATGACTCCAGTGTATTCAGAGGTCGGATTATTTCCGAACTAGTAATTAAGACATCAATTTCAGTTCGATGGCTACTTCATCTTTTAGCAAATAACAAAATGAGGAAATCCATTGCGTGTACTAATGTAGACTAACGATGTACTGAAAATACATACACTTTGTTATAAAATGACAAATTTAATTATGTTACCTTCATCTGAAGTGACAGTTGACGTCAATCCTGTTGGCTGTGACTGGTGTAGTGCGGAAACGAATACTCTCGTACTCTGTGTGGTCACAGACGTTGTTGTAGTGGCTATGGTGGTCGTTGTAGTGGGTGCCGTTGTTGTCGTAGTGGTAGGAGTGGGTGTGGTTGTAGTTGTGGTGGGCGTGGTCGTGGGCGTTGTGGTTGTGGTGGGCGTGGTGGTTGTTGTGGGCGTAGTTGTTGTAGTGGGCGTGGTGGTTGTGGTGGGCGTGGTTGTTGGCATAGGCGTTGTAGTAGTTGTTGTGGTTGTTGCTGTAAAAAAGATTATCATCATTAAATTTAAAATCCTTTTTAACAAAGTGAAAACAAAACAGTAAAATGCAATATTAAAATTCACCCAATCCACGTCATATCCACATCGTGTAATATTATAACCATATTAAATCACACAAAGCAACATCATCATATAATGACAAATCCACATTGCGTAATAACAAATCCACAACATCAAGTAAAAAAAACCAAATTACGTAATGAAAAACACACACTTACCTCATGCTGTAAGCGAATTAAGTAATGTCGAAACCAATTCAAATTATTCTCGAACAACAAACAGAAATGTATTATTACGACACAAGACAGTCAAAGAGTTCCATAGTATACTGTAATATTATGAGACTAGCAAATATTAGTATTTGTGGTTTATCATCTTCCTTGTGTAGGATTTATTAAATATTAGCATAACATTATGTAATCTACTGTTAAAAGAAAGACAGAATTGGTCTACAAATTTAACTTTTAAAAGATTGTTTTCTATCAGTTATAATACATTGTGTTGTTGTAGCACTCTTCAAAACACTTATTCTAATCTAATGGGCTAAGCGTGATCTAAAAACAAACTAAAGCTACATTTATCGGCTTACAATTGAAAATAATTTTAAAATGTCACGCAAAATCAATTCCTAAATTGCAATTACAATATTAAGAGATATATCCCAGACCAGCGTAAGTTGAAATTAAATAAAATAGCTGTATTGATACATCTTAAGGCTGATGTACATCTTAAACAAGTTTGTTTTTTTTTCCCAGACGAAAAATGTTAAAGCGACTAGAAATACATGTGTACTAGTAAAAATGTGCAAGGGGTTAAAAGCATTTCCGAAGACTTTGAAAACGATTTACAAATTGATGTGAAATTATTTACCATTCTTTATGCCGACGATACAGTACTTTTGGCAGAGTCTGCTGAAGAATTGCAATCAGAGTTAAATTATTTTTACGAATATTGTGAGAAATGGAACTTAAAAGTAAACACAAACAAATCCAAAGAAGTGGTTTTTTCAAAGGGAATGTTACCTATCAATTTAAATTTTAAAATGAATAATATGGAATTAGAGATAGTAAGTGAATTCATATACTTGGGTACAATGTTTCAAAGAACAGGTTCTTTCAAGAAAAATAAAATTAATCTTGCAGAGAAGGCATCAAAAGCTATGTATGACATTTTAAACAAGGGAAGAGTACATAATTTATCTGTAAGTTGTCAATTGGATTTGTTTGATAGAATAATTATACCTATGTTAACCTATGGATCAGAGATATGGGGTTACGAAAATATTGACATATTAGAAAAAGTACATGTAAAATTTTGTAAGCTGTTGCTTAATTTGAAAACTTCAACACCAAATTTTATGTTATATGGCGAACTTGGTAGATACCCTCTGAATATAACAGTTAAGTTGAAAATTGTGTCTTTCTGGGCGAAATTAATTGACGGAAAGCAATCAAAATTATCATCTCTGATCTACAGATTATTGTATTTGAAAACTCATGGAAATAATATTTTTTCATGGATTAATTTTGTTAAATCAGTACTTGATGACTGTGGTAATTCAAACGTTTGGCATACTCAAAATTTTATAAGCCATAAATGGCTAATTGAAAGCACTAAACTAAGATTAACCGACCAGTTCAAACAAAATTGGCATTCTACTTTGCAAATATCTCCAAAAGCATTGAGCTATAGATTATTCAAGTCGGATTTTAGATTTGAAAAATATTAAGACGTCTTAAATGACAAAAATAGATTTACTTTTTGCAGATTTAGAACATCTAATCATAGATTACCGATTGAAGTAGGGCACTGGACAAATGTAGAAAGACAAAATAGACTGTGTCAGCTATGTCAATCTCGCGAGATTGGTGACGAATTTCATTATGTATTACAGTGTCCAAATTTTGTAAATGAAAGAAAAAATCTAATTCCAAAATACTTTTTCAACAGACCAAACACATTAAAACTGTCATCAGTATTTAACAAAAAGAAACCTGAAACTATTCGCAAATTATGTAAGCTTATTGATATAGTAAATAAGAAAATTAGTTCTCCTTGAAAAAATCCATCACACCTTTGTTAGTATTTGTATCATTTGTATTTAACGTTTAAACATTCTTTTCATAATTTGTATTCAATGTACACCCATAATTTTGATAATTGATGTAATGATATGTATTTACTTTGTATTGATTTGAACACTCTCACTCTGTAACCTTTGTAACATTGGTTTAGAGAATAAAGTTATTATTATATACAGTCATGCCCTATATCGAATATTGTAATTATATAGCCATAGTAATCGACCACACGAAATATAACAGATTGTCCCTGACTAGGGCAATCCCCATAGACAATCAACTCATCGCTCCGTTTAGACTACTAATAAATCTCATCGCTAAATACAAACATTGTTGATATGATTTATAGAGTATCTGAAATGCCATAAAGGGTATTACATTTTTGTAAAATATTGGCGTCTTTCTGTGTGGGTGTCAAACATGGCTTATTAACACCATATGAAAAACATAACATGGTTTCTCTTTTTATTTTATGTATCATTCATAAAAAGAAAACCCAGAGAACCTTATACAGCTCGTTTATAATGACATAAACTTTGAATGAAAACAACACATATTTTTCAACTAAACGTTTAGTATTTAGTCCAAAGATACCAATATAAATCTCCATAGGATGTAAGCAGAATTTATCTTGATGGCGAGTCAGAGAAATACACTTCTATCTTAGCTCTTAAATGGGAAAGATTTGCAAAGCATAACTGTACCTTTAGCTTAATCATTTAAGACAATAGCTCATGTGTGAATGAATTTCAAAATAAATATTTGAAAACGTTTACATTAAGCACGTGTCATAAGTTTGGATACAAGTTATCACAACAAGGATCATTATAATTTAAAAACCTCACAACCTCCTGTGAGTGTAGTAATCATAGACACTTAATAAAAGACCATTCAATTGTAGTAATCAT
>MJUT01060646.1:111971-126834 GCA_002080005.1 Gigantidas platifrons | reverse complement strand
CCATTAATTTAAATATTTGATATTTGAAACATAATATAATGTTTTTAGTCAAATATATCACTAACCATTTTCATTATATATGTTCCACAAAGACGAATTGCGAGTAGTACAATGAGTATTACGGTGATTATGTACGTTTATGTATGAATTATAATGGAGGGGCGGATTTAGATTTTTTTTGTCATAAATATCTAACAATTATAACCTAGATAGGTATACATTTAGTGTAACCGCATCGATGGTGTAATGGTTAGCGTGCTCGCCTCGAGTGCGGTAGATCATGGGTTCTGGACCCGATCGCGCCACACCCAAGACTATAAAACTGGTATTTGTTGCTTCTCCACAAAGCACGCTTCATTAAAGAGAAAGAACAAAGACTGTTTGGCTCGGAATCATGATAATGTGTCTGAGTGGGGCGACATGTCTATCCGAGGACTGTTGTTGCGGTGAGCTAGCACTATACAAATCCAACTAAGCCTGTTGGTCTAATACAAAGCGGAGCACATTATCGTCTGACTGAATATTAACTTGTTCTCGCTATGATATAGCTGAAAAATTGCTGATTTGGCATTAAACAACAACTCAATCACTATGAATTTTGTACCAGTGATAGTGCATGCTAGAACATATTAGATCATTCGACACTTCACTAGAATGTCAAAATAATATTATTTCATTCATTTCTGTAAAACTACGTCTTATTAAATATCTTGTATCCAAAGTCTCTTAATAAAATGGATGGCGACGATTCAATGACCCCGGACTTCTTCATTTAATTTTAAAGTTCATGTTTTACATATTTTGGCATAGTCGGACTCTGCGGTACCGCGGGTTATATGATTTCGTGTATTCACGAGTTATTTCAATTTATTTTCCCCACATTTTTTCTAATTTAACTATCACGGTACCATAGTACCCCGATATACATGTAAGTTCATGTGTTGGGCGGAATATACAATAAACCATGAAGAACTCGACATTCAAAGTGAATATATGTATAAACTTTCGGCGTGATATTTTTTGTACTTCTTCATTCTTTTACATTATTGGTTTATGTTTAAGTCGTCGGTCGTCGGAAAAACTATAATTCGACGTTTCCAACTGAACAATATACAAATGTATAATATAAATACTAATATAAAACAGGTCAATATCAGTATATATAATTTAAGATGATGTGAAAACTGCTATATGATTGGCTGATGCGCCTGGAGCAACATTGGTTATGCTTGATGACCTGGGTTGGTATTGAAGCGTCGCCAACATATCCATTTGCCAACGACAAGTTCATATATTCCCATGAAACAATCTTAATTAAAATCGAGGAATTATTAAATTTTGTTGTAAAAATTAATAAGGTTGTATAACCTGGTTTGGAATAGTATACGCTTTTGATAAATCGCTTCGCAGTTTATTAAGCGTAAACTGCCCCAATCGAGGTTATATTATATAACCTGTTCAAAAATTGAACATATCCCTAATATAACAATCATATAATTATTTCAAATACTTACTGGCATGTGGATGAGTATAATTAATGGACGTTGGGTTTGCTACCTCGCCGTTGGCTGTAAGGGCTTTCACGTAAATTGAATAGGTAAATCCAGGAATGATTGGATATATATCTCCATTGTCTTTACTAGATCCTGTTACATCTAAATGTTTATAGATCTGCGTGGGAGAAATTGAATTGAAATATACTCTGTAACCAGTAATAGTATAACCACAGTTAGTGTTCGTCGTGTCCCATGTGACATGAATACTTTTAGTTGCCTTTGTTGTAACTTTTATTCCTGTTGGTTCCGATCCACAGAATCCTTTAAAGAAAAGACACAGTTATAATAACAGTAAAAAATAGAAGGTCTTATGAAGGTCAGGACAATAATAAGCTAATGAAATAAAAACGTAGATATCAAATTTAATGCGCACGACGCGTTTCTGGCATAAAACAATTGTTTTGTTAACAAAACAAAGACGACCAATATCTACGAATTGTATATTAACACAAAAATTAGATAAACGTTAAGGAAAATCGAAGGGGTAATCACAAATAGACAATCCACTGTCACAGACCACATTGTGCTTCCGTAAGTTTCAAAGGTGTAAACTATTTCTTCTAGCAGTCAGTGTTTCGGCACTGGCATGGGTTATTAAATATATTAATAATTGAAATTCACAGTTCCTGCTTCATCTAAATATGGTTCCCTTCCCGTAGGCATAGGTGACCTTAGCCGATTTTGACTATCCTATGTAAAGCCCTTTCGTTTTAATGATCCCCAAAGACTTGTAAATCACTTGGCTTTCCAGTATTTTGACTTTGAGCGTACCTGAATGCTGATGAATCACTAAATTATATATCTACGTTGTTATATATTTCAACGCTTATTCTTTCCTGTAATTATTTTTTTAAGTATAAACAACCAACAATTAACTACTTCATATTATTATTTTGACTTGGTGCCATGTTAATATCTTGACTATTCAATCAGTATTAATTCCCCTCCTGTTATTTTAATAGAGTCGTTGTTGTCCTACTTTTAAGTTTTCTGCGTTGAGTTTTTTGTTTTGTTTGTCATCGTTTTGTGTTTTGTTTGTCATCGTTTTGTGCTTTGTTTGTCATCGTTTTGTGCTTTGTTTGTCATCGTTTTGTGTTTTGTTTGTCATCGTTTTGTGCTTTGTGCCCAATGTTGTCCTTCTTCGCTTTAAGGCTTCTCGTTATCCCTTTCGTATCTTCATATTTATCTTGCCTGTGTCTGAATTGCCACAGTTTTCTTTAACGTCTTTTCTAATATATAGGAAATATTGTAACGCTGGCATTAGACGTAAAGTTATGTGCTTAGTTGAAGACCTTACCGTGACTGTAAGCAATGAACGAACAACAAACAAGGCTGCCCTTTTATTGCAATATGCAAATTTAATGTATCTAAGACAAATCAGGCTATTAAAAGAAACCCCATGGATAAAAGAATATAAGAAACATAACAAAAACATTTGCAGATACATGTATACTAATATTTTTTATTTCCTAGTATATGGAACTACAGACATAACGCTAACTTACTCTTACCATTTTGAATTCAATGCTCTTAGCGTATTCCGGTTTCCTCCGCCAATAAAAGTGACAGCCACGATATAACTGAAATATTGTTCAAAGTGGCGTTAAACACCATAACCCTAATCTCTAATCCTTAATGCTCTTAATATAGTAAAGCATGATTAATATAGAATATAATAATCACATATATTCTATCTCAAAAATATTAAATTAATTTGCAAAATATATCCGTTATACAAGTTAAGTTTCTAACAATACAAACCTGAAACAAAGTATATGCAAAAATATTGGAATAATCCTGTTATTAAAACAATCTCTTTTAACGTATTATGCATCTTATTGCACATTAAAATATTTTAACTTTCGTGATTGATTTATGTGAAATTTTCTATTCAAAACTAAATTTCAAAGGTTTTATATATTCAAGATTAAATACATTTCTGATAGGCCGGTGTTCCATTCACATATCTGTAAAGTGATTGGCTATTCTATATTTTCGTATGAACAATGCGCGTGGAAAGGTAACTAAAATTAAGGTATATTATGAAATTGATTTTTCTGAGAGTTTCTAAAATTTCTTTTCACTTGAAATATCCGGATGCATCGTTTATCATAATTGAATTCGATATGTACATAAATTAGACAAACAGGTTACATACATTATCAGTTGTCAATTTTATTTACTGTTAGTTTACTTTAAATCTAAGCCCCAGATCTATTTAGAAAATCACGCCTTTTTATCTTCTAGTATACTATAAATGGGAAACCATTGTGTCCTATAACACAAATTTATTTGACGACAGATACGAAATTACTCTTAAATCCCTATATCCTTCCTTTTGGTGATCTTAAACAATTCGTCAACCTTGTAATTACGATAACAGAGATTTACGCTATCGTGACTTGATGGCCGTTGGAAGTAAATAAATAATTATAAAGAAAACAACAATAATTTTGAAAACGACCTTGTTCATTTCTAATAGCTTTCATGAGAGGAAAAATTTATTTCAAATAATCAAAATGTTCAATACAAGAAATTCCGTGAAAGCACAAATGTATTTCAAATAATCAAGATGTTCATTACAAGAATTTCCGCGAAGGCACACATTTATTTCAAATAATCAAAATGGCAGCCTAATACGGTAATTTTAGAGTATCATATCGTACAAATTAATCAGTAAATATTTAATAAAAGTACATAAACTCCCACTTTATTTTTAATCGCTGTTTTTCTTTAATATATCAAATCGCTTTTTAACACTGTTAAGAAATATAATTAGACTTTTTTTTGCCATATAACAAATATATAAACAACACTTTAAAACATATCAACAACCATCTAAAAACTACTTTATGTAATTATTTTGACTTAGTGCCATGGTTATATTATGTCTGTTCTGTTATTGTTAGTTTCATTGTTTCTTTATTGTGCTGTTACAACCCGGATTCACTTACAGATTTAATTGATTAGGCAATAAACATGTCCCTTTTAAAGACACCATTGGGGAGGGAGATTGTTGGAAAATGCCATGTTTAGATAATGTCTATTTTGTCAGAGTTAATTTCATTGTTTCTACATTGTACCCACACAACCCGGATTCACATACGCATGTTATTGATAAGGTAATAAACATACCTCTTTAAAAAAAATCCTTTTGGAGGACGGGGGTGGTTGGAAACTTAAATTTTGGATAGAATTTGAAAAAAGAAGATGGGATTTAGAAATACATTTGTACTTTTATCATATAATAGCCATAAACATTTGTTAAATATCCAGTTAAATGGTTTATAGGGAATTAACTTGCTATGAACACACACGATTAAAAACTATAAAAGAAGACACTAGTACACAGATGTTCATTCTTCTAGTAGATATTAATCTTAACAAAACTATGACTGGTGCAACAGGCAATAGCTTTTAGTTTGTCTAGAGCACGAAAAAATGAGGAAAATTGAAATTTTGTAATTAATTAAGGAGCCATTAAAATGGAATAATAATCAAAATTTGATCTTGACCTGTGTATGTGGTCCAAAATATCTTGTAAACATTTTAAAACGATTGATCAAGGAATACCGAAACAACATACATTTTCAATTCAAGTGCATAGCACCGAACGGATAAAGTGTTCTCATCCAAAATAGGACCTGCGTTTCACGATTTCCGATCTTGTTTATAAATTTCGAATTATTTGCATAAGGGAAACTTGTTATTGCATATAGTTAAGCATGATTAATGTAAAATTCAATACCTGGCAGTGGGTATTTTTCGACAAATTAAGGGGCATACAGGGAACAAAAGTTATTTAACGGAAATCAAACGCTGTACCGAAAGTATGTAAATACGGACATGGGTTAATGACCACGAATATGTTCCGTTTGTCGTTAATACTTCCTGGTCCTTTCCTCATTTATGACTTATCACCGGGTTTGAAACAAGAGTAACACGACGGGTACCACATGTGAAGCGGGAACTTCTTACCCTTCCAGAGCACATGAGTTCACCTCCGTTTTTGAGTGGAGTTTTTGTTGCTCGATCTTTACATTTAGTTTTCTCTGTAATGTTGTGTAGACCGTTGTTTGTCTTTTTTCTTTTGGCCATTGGGTTGTCTGTCCTTTGATTTACAGATTTTCATTACCCCCTTTGTATGTATCTTCAAACTTTTCTTCAACTTAAATATATTGATAAATGTGTCGACTGATTGGTTAATGATTTGCGTGTACAAAATCCACCACCTTCTTGTCGTTACATTATGGCACGGGGTGGGGGTCTTTACATCGTTACGTTAATGTCCATTATGGCACGGGTGGAGGTCTTTACATCGTTACGTTAATGTCCAAGCTCTTTGTATCCAACACATTTCACATTTATACAATGTATATACACAGAAATGTTCGAGTTGCTTGAATACAAATATTTGTTAAAATCATATCTCATTATTGTTACTACCTAAATTCTTTTCTGTGATTTATCATTATTTATACCATCTATTCATTCACCATTAAGTACACAATTTTTAATTAATAGAATGCTTGACCTTATTACTAGTGAAATAGGTGTATAATACAAAACAACTAACTTACAACAAAAGAAGATGGGAAAACAGATAAAAAAAATAGTTAGCTGCAGAGTCATTTTTGGTTGATTTCATGGTGGTCAATGCCACTTTCAAGAATATATTTCAATTATATCGTGGCGGTCAGTTGTATTGGTTGGGGAAATATGAGTACCAGGAGAAAACCACGACCTGTCACAGAGTCATGCTTTGTTAAAGAACACCCGAATTTTCACCAGGATTGTGTTATTTAGTTCACTAGTACAAAAACTTTTAGAAAAAATAAAAAAAAAACAAAAACAAAAAAGGAACAAGACTACCCAATTAAGATCAGATTCTGCTATCAAACTGGAGATAAATATCGTTCCATACGTATCTACCAGTGGGCACTGGCACTATCTTGAATCACTGATGTACATCCCAATGGCTATGCAATCGCAATGTTCATGGTTCAAGAAGGCTCAATAAAAATGTTTTAGAATGGTATTGTAATCTCAATTCCCACGGGCAGGTACGTAGAAAATTGATAATGCTTCCGATGCCTCTACTGTGGGGGTATTGAAAAGACACCATAAGAATAAGATATTGACAGTTAGCGAAATATCTAAGTAAATCACTGTGATATTCCAGTTCAAAGAGATGAACTGGAAATGTACAAGGAAATTCAATGGTCACACGTTTTGCAACCTGGTGTTAACAGTTTTCGTATCCGCTACCGAACATTGTGGAGAGTAGTGTGCGGATCGGAGCTGGAACGGCAAGGGAGTTTGAATCAAGTGTATAATGCAGATAAACTTGCATGTGGTCACCTTTCTTAAGCAGTCATCTGTAGTATGCAGACACTAGATGAATTGGACCTCTTTTAAGAGGTCACCTATCTCATAAAACCACCTTTTCTTTGTCCCAAGGGTGACCTCTTAATACAAATTTGACTGTATATACTAGTATATTTACATGTGCATTTTATCAATTATATTCCATTTAAATGTTTATTTGGTAATTTGTCATCTGCTTATCGAACTCTGTCGGAACCTGTTGGCATAAAGTCTGCCGAATGTTGCACTTTCAACAGATGATTGACACTCTCGCTAACATTTTAACCCATAATGGTATTCAAATGAACACTCGTAAATTATTTTTCACCTTCGGAACTTAACAACGGAGACCCAAATTAAATGTTTTGATAAATTATATGATTATTGGAGAAAAACTTTGAGCCGAAGAGCAAGCAAAATAATCTTTATAAAGTTTATGTGCAAGATTTCACCATTCGGATTTTGATATTAGGTGTTTTAAATGTAGGACGAACAATTGTATGAAGATCTACTCCTAACACTACCAAATTCCTTAATAAAACCGGATGACGTAAGTTGTCACTATGATTGTAGTACTTCACGCCTTGCGTTACTGTCTTTTCAGAAAATAATTCAACAGTTGAACAATACCAAATTTACGTGTATGGCGTAATGGTAAAAGGAGACATGATTGGTGGGATTCTGCCTATGGCGTAATGGTAAAAAGGGATATGATTAATGAGAAGCGTATGCATAAACGGCAAATGTAGTATGGAAAATTAGAAATGGCGTATGGAGAATGAGGAATAATGTGTTGTTTGGAATAGTGTAATAGTGGGGAAAGGTTAAAATAATATTATTATCCTTTAACTTAGTTTCAGTTTGCTAGGAATTTTTACTAACCATTACCAAATTATAAACATTAGGTGTAAGCATATCTGACTATGGTGTATGGCAAACAGACAAACAGACAAACAGTGAGCACAAGACGCAGAATGAAGACACACAAGACAAAAACACAACACAGAAATCTAAAAAGATGAACAAAACAGACCCCACAAAAAAATGGGGTTTGAACCCATGTGCTCGCAAAAGGTACATAATTCTTATTCTTATAAGATACCGTCCATGTTGCGTATAGTCAAGTCCGGTAAAAGTCTTGAGGATGATACAGGAAATGAAAACAATCTGATCTTGTTAAACGAAAAAGAGCAATTGTCATTTGAGAAATAGTTATGTATTAATTGTCACTCTTAACTGTATAACAACTACATAAATGGATGGTAACATGTCTCTTGACTGCTAAGTAAATTTTGAACAATGAAGAAAAGTGCAAAATGAAAAGTTGATTGCATTATTTTTAAGAAGAGTTTGAATATACTAAAGGGGTAATCAGAATCCGAAAATCGTAGGGAAGACAACACAATTACCAAAGCAATCTACAAAACACTACACAGAAAACTAAAGATCGAGTAACAAGAACCCCATTAAAACTGTGTGTAAATGCAGGTGCTCCGGAAGGTTTAGCAGTTCCTGCTCCACTAGTGACACCCATCGTGTTACTGTTAAGCGACATGGACATCATCTGACACAGAAATCGTGTTGTACACCAGTATACGTAAATAAATACAAAACAAATAAAACATTAACCCTCTACATAACATTAACCCTCTACATAACAAATGGGATTAAAGATGAACCGGATATCGTAGCAGACATCACAACATGGAACCAAAAATGTGAATACATGTAATTTGACAACATTAACAACACGAACCCCACTAAGACAAGAAAAACAAATGGGACGGACAGGTGCTCTGGAAGGGTAAGCAGTTCCTACTCCAGTGGTGGCACCTGTCACGATACTCTAGTCTTAAGTATGTTCATTTGGTAATAATATTTTGGTAACGGAAACTACATGTACAATCCATGCCAATATATTTTTTAACTTAATACAATTTATTTTAGTCCTTAATGTCTATTATATATAAATTATTGATACTTTACTTACATACAATGCATATCATTCTTAAAGGCAACAGTCCATACATGTAAGTATGTAAATAGTATCTTCATCAGATCGGACCATATCATAGAAGACATGTATCATAATAGGGTTTCCGTTAAAAACGAAGCTGCTGAACGAAGGGTTCCTCTTACTTAAGTTGAAGTCATCACTTCGAAAGTTTTACGGTCACCACCATGACTTGATTGACCGTTATGCAATACCTGTGTCACAAATGACCACGGATATGTTCCACTTGTCGTAAACACTTCCAGGTCCTTTCTTCGATCATGACTTATCACCGGGTTTGTAACTAGATTAACACGACGGGTGTCACAAGTGAAGCAGGAACTGCTGACCCTTCCGGAGCACCTGAGTTCGCCCCCGGTTTTTAGTTGAGTTCGTGTTACTCGATTTTTGATTTTATATGTATGTTTTGTTGATCGTTGTTTGTTCTGTTGTACCTTTTCTTTTGGCCATTGTATTGTCTGTTCCTCGATATACAGATTCTTATTACCCCTTTGGTATCTTCAAGCTCTTCTTATTGCTGATTATTCTATTTTCCCATTCAATACTTCGCTAAAGCAAAATTTTAATCGACATTTAAAAAAAGCCTATTTCATCTTGTGAAAAAGTACAGTCAATCGTTTTACAGTATATATTGTATCTCTATTGAACTTTCCAAAAGTGTTTAAATACTATGGTATTAAAGAGACAAAACGGGACTATCTATACCATTGTCGTCGTTAAATCTAAGTTGTTTACTTTCAGATGAAGATTCTCCAGTGAAATGTGGTTAACTTCAAGCTGTCAAGGTTACGCAGATTTTGGAGTCGATGTAAGAGTACTTGGATCACCCGCCTATTGTAACAACTAAATGATAACACAACTTTATTGAAAATATTTAAAACTACAAATTTTGTTTTACTATGTAAAGGAGTGGTATCTTTATAGATATAAACACTATTAGTATGACGTGATGTCAGGTATATATTTATTGCTTCGTAATATTAATTAATTATAACATTATTTTTTTATTTGACAACTTTGCTGAATAGACATATTATTAAAAATGAAAGTCTAAGATATGATGTGAGCAAACAACAAAATATTTGTGAAAGTCAATAGTTACAATCAAGGTTACATGTACGTCTCACGTACATAAAAAGCACTCAATGTATAATCATTAAAAGGAAGACAACGGTTTCATTTATGAATATCCAAAGAAGCATAGAATTATTTACTTAGAAGAATTTGCATTAGCCTATTTTTATCGAAGTTTATCTACTCCTCAATGATTATAATGTATTCTGAATATCGCCTACAGATATATTGTTTATGAAAAATACTTTTTAATATCATTTCGTCTATGTGCGGGTATGGATATGCTGGCCCATTTTGTTTTCTTTCGTCCTAATATGGGACGAAGTCCCAACTATGGTAGAAATAGCAATATTATGATTCCAGATCCATATCACTAATGGACAAAATTACATGCACCGGAAACCAATACAGGGGGTTTCTGCAGAAATTCGGAAGCGCAGTAATCTGGAACTATTTCCGCGGCCCCAAAAAAAAGTCGTCCCTGATATATCTCGGCCCAAAAAATCTCGACACTATTTTGATGCACTGAATGAGCGTGAAATTGGCAGATAATTTTCAGATTCGCGAGCATTAATGGCCGTGCTTGTTTCAATAGATGGAAAGAGCACCCTTACATTGTACTACAGTACACTCCAAAAAGTACACAAAAGTAAGTAAAATTTGTATTTCAATCATCCCAGGGATTTACATGATTTAACTATATAGAAAATGTGGGATTTGCTTCGCTGGTACTAGAGGTAGCGCCTGTCTCATATTATTGTTTAAAAAACATTATTGGACTTCGTCCCAAGTTAGGTAACACCTATTATCATATTAGTTTGTCTAAGATTTGTCTCTCGCACAATTTTTATTAATAAATTAATAGAACATTTTGAAAAGTAATGGTTTTATATTTTTTTGCGAAGTAGCAAAAATGGGGGCACTTTCGGGATTGATTTAATAATGTAAACTCATATTCCATTGGATGCAAAAAAGAAATGTTTTCTGTGTAGTCCAGTGCATTTGGCAATTATTATAATGAATTGAACCATATGTACAAAATATGTGGTAACGATAATAATTATAAATAAACAAATGTGTATGTATTTGTAACTATGACCAGTTCAAAACTGCTATTATTGGAGTGAAAAATAAACAAAAGGTACCACACTGAACAGTTACAAAATCAAACAGAAATATTGTAGAACTAGATATTCAATATCAGATTGTTTTGAAGAAAGCAATAGAGATAAAGATAAGTTAAGAAAGTGCAAAGTCTAAGTAATACTCCTTCAATCGTAAAAGATAGATCAATACAATTTTAGAATAGAAACTCGTTCGGTGAGAAGTAATACCCCTGATATGGTCAAATGTTGGGTCACATTTATCTGTTAAAGGAGTGGTACATTTTTACTGCAAAATAATTTAAATTGAGATGAAACGACGAATCATTAATTGTTCATACAATATTTTTTACTAATAATTTCTTCTGTTACATGTATTTAAATTCTGCAGATCATTCTACTTGTTTGCCTGTTACAGAGGGACAGGAGATGATAGACTATGCATTAATGTTTAATTTGAGATTTAAGACCAATTATATGAAATATAGTTTTTTAAATTGAATAACTTAGCTGTTAAGGGAACCTAATATTTATAAAGTAGCAGTTTCTTTTTTTTTCTAGAAAGTCAGGACTTTTAATGAGACCTCCTGGCACCAGACAATACGTTGAATATTGTTTATAAGACAGTGGTTCTGCTATCGGAGGAAATTATTATTATAGCTCCGGTGAACTGGGTATTCACAAAATATATAACATAATTGTAAATCATTTTACTTGCTACAATTAAAACAAGACGAAGTTGAACTTAGTAGCGAATATCATGCATATTAAATCAGGAAATACATTTTGTGTATCCATAGCAACTGCGGTCCGTGTTGATAATCTCTTTAGGTTTCTGTGTTGAGTCTTCGTGTTGTATCGTGTGTGCCCAATATTGTCGTTGTCCATTCTTGGTTGCCGCTTCGGTTTTCTGTAACATTTATCACTTCCATCAGATTCCTCCTGTTGATGATCCTTTTAGTTGAATTTTTTTGGATTTCCAGTCTTTTGACTTTGAGCATACTTGATGAATGTTATTTCAGTAACGTGTCTTGTGCGCAAATATAGATATTTACGTTTTCATTTTATAGATAATACAAGCTCATTATCAAATTAAAATGCACAAATATTTTTTTATTTATCCTTATATATTCTTATATGATGAAAGCTATTCCAGAAACGTGTCGTGAGCACTAAGATAGATGTCTATGTTTTAATTTAATAGATATGGCAGGTTCATCGTCAACATAAAAACAATTGTACAAGTAAGCGGTTTTTTTTATATGTTTTACTACTGGATGATCTAGTGTAATTAAACTAACAACTAATGAGGCCTCGAATATTATATAAAAAAAAATTGAAAAAAAAATGTTTGTCAAATATTTATATATATATTGTTTTGTTCTATTCTTAGCAGGATTTGATTCCACACCTTTGATGCACAAAAACGCCAATCGCTTAGCCTTATGCCCATCACTCTAGACCACTAGACCACATCCACTGTATACAAAGTCGAGGTGATACCTTGTCCCGTAAGGCAAACAAAGGGATATACATAAAACGAATGTCTAAGCGTGTGTAAATTGTATGTGACTGTATGATGAATTCGTCTGAGTTAGAATTATGTTAAGTCAAAAATAAGAAATAAATTAATGTACCACTTTGGAGCGTGTGATTGTGTGATTGCTGTTTAACGCACAATGAGGAAGAGTTAATCTAGTTCATGGCGAGAACAAGGTACATTTGATGCGATTAGTATGACGTCCTCTTTGTACTAGACCAACACGCTTAGTTAAACTTTTAAAGTGTTATGTCACTGAAACAATAGTCTGCGGTTAAACATTATCCTGATAGTCAGCCCTTCTTTGATACTACCCCCATTAATGTTGAGTGCATGGCAGAGAAGCAACAAATACCAATAAATCTTAAGTTTGACCCGATAGAGGCTCTAACCAAAGATCTACCGCTCTTGTGACTGTGTGTCTTCTACATAGGTTATTAGATATCATTAAAAATGTTACAGATTCAAATATATTGTAATAGAAATTGCTTAGTAGATTGACCAATTTCACTACATTTTCAGTGTCTTCATTGTAGTATTGAAAGAAATTGGTTTTTGGAAATGATCGTAGAATGCACGATGACGGAGAATTAATGAAATCTAATCAAAACCAAGTCCTGAAGCAACTGTGGAGATTTATTTTTTGATGCTATAAGAAAAGGAATTTAATTTCCCTGATTTCACAGATAATTCCTCTACGTAAATAATACGTATATTACTGTAGATATTGCGTATTTTATCTGTTTCAGAAATAAAGATACATATTGCATATAAGTAAATGAACTTTACCGAAACACAAAGAGCTAATCAAAAACAACAGGCAACAATGGTCACAAAACACAGCAAGAAGACAAACAGAGCAAAACACTACACAGAAAACTATAAAGATGAGCAACATGAACCCATTACAACACCTGCGTTTAATCCAGATAAGTGTTCGCCAAGAGTAACAATATAGTGGCTTATTATTGTGCATTGGTTGTAAATGTACATATAGTGCATCCAATTTGTATATATACATTTGTATGTGTGTAAATGTACATATAGTGCATCCACTTTGTATATATACATTTGTATGTGTGTAAATGTACATATAGTGCATCCACTTTGTGTATATACATTTGTATGTGTGTAAATGGTACCGATTGTGCCTCAATTTCTATAATTTTTCGATTGGTTTTTGGAATTTTTGGCACAGTGTGGTAAAACATTTTTCTCATTTTATTGTTACTAAACAATTTGTTTAACTTGTTGTTCCAATTTTAATGAGGAACCTAACATAAGAAAGGAATAATTATAAATAATTAATTTGAAAATTAATGAGCGAAAATGTAGTCAATAAAATGTGACTAATGGAAATATCGTGTAAATCATATTGTGTGTTTACTAGACATTTTATTTCTAGTCAAGCATTATTTTTTTAGAGTATGAACATATAAAGATACGACTTATCTTCAACTGTCATTAATACTTCTACCTTAACAGACTATACGAATAATGTTTATGGGAAAAGGAAAGCGTTTGTATTATAAAGTTCCAATTTATTGCAAATTCAATGTATAGAAAAAAAAATAATGGTAAAATCAACATGACTGTATAAATCATTATCATTAATGTTCAAGTTTTATTCATGTAATAATATAAGGAAAGGGGATAAAAGCGAAAACCGGTTCAAAATTTAACCACAGAAGTAAGACTTCAATCGAATTTGGACAACCAAAAATATGGCCCATCACACCAAAGCAAACATTTCATATGTCAGCTACCTTCTTTTTGCTTTAATTCTGTACATTAGAAACAACTGCATGTACGTTTTCATATAAAGTAGTTAAAAAAGGCCATGTGAAACCATATAGTCTCATGATTTTGTTTTAATTGTTTTATTTTACATCATATTCGCCTCTTTATTCTAATTGTGTGGTCTGTGTTTGTCCTCTGTCTGTCTGGATAGCCTATCAAAGTATTCTTGAATTAAAAAAAACAACGTTTATTAAGGTTTTAAAATAGCAGATCCATATACGTACAACAGAACATATTATACATTTACTTTATTTTATATCTATCTTCATTTCCACGAAAATATTGACGGATTATATACAGTCCGACAAAAGTTAAGCACCACATGACTTGCTTCAATAATATCTTTTCTAATAATGAACTTATTTCAAATCGGTTTGCTGTTTTCGTTACCTGTACACACATACTTACT
>MJUT01060646.1:98554-111282 GCA_002080005.1 Gigantidas platifrons | reverse complement strand
TTTGACTGTAAGTTGGACTTGTACGTTCTTGATGGTAATCTGACAGGCCAAAAATACCGTGACAATGTGCTCGCTCCACACGTAGTCCCCCATTTCGACAATCATGCATTGGCTGACAGGCCAATGTTCATGGACTACAACGCTAGGCCACATAGAGCCCGAATTGTACAACACTTTTTACAGCAAGAGGCTGTTCAGACAATTCCATGGCCGAAAAATTAACCAACGCAATCCAAAATGTCAAAATATTGACGAATTAAGAACTGCTATCTTACAGGAGTGGCAACAGTTCCCGCTAGAACGGCTTAGGCGTCTTGTGCGAAGCATGACGAGGCGTGTTACAGAACTTCACAATAAACGCGGTGGATAAACTCGTTATTGATTTTTATGCCTTACACATACGCACAATAGATGCATTTAAAGGTTCTTAAAATCTGAAGACTCTGCATTTTAATGCAATGTTAAAAACTTCCATTAAAGACAAACTGGTTTTCCGTTTTTCCAGCGCCTGTTTTGAACCCCATTTTTGCCACGTTATAGTCACGTCTTTCAGGATGATAAATACTTCGTAGATTGGTAATTTTAGAGCCCTTGGTGTAGTCTTTTAAGAAGTGTAAGAAAAATGGTGATATGAATTTTATTGTTTTAACAGTATTGATGTAAAAAAATATATCGATAAAAATATAGGGTGGTGCTTAACTTTTGTCGGAGTGTATATGATTAACCAAGATATAGTTACATTTAACATCGACTAGATTATACCTACAGGATTCAATGAGGTTACTGGCAAAAAACCTATATATAGAGTTTTTAATAAATCTGATTTAATTTGGCCATTTATACCATGCATTTCTTCCAAATTAAATGATTATATTGGTATATATCTCATTATAAAGTCTATTACAATAGTAACCAGATTATAATGTCCGTGTGAAATTAACGCGGATTCTCTATACAATGTATAATACATATCAATTTTCTCTATGAATGACCAATTTGAACCAATATAAATGCGAAATTAATTATAAACTCATTTCTGTAGCATTTGATGATATTGCCTATTTTTTCTCTACTATTATATCACATTCCTTAATGATCAGTGTTTTATGTTACAGGTTACTGAGGTAGCGGTTGTTTGCTATACTGTCAGTCGTGTCACTAGTAAAGTCGTGAGATCGACTTCCGGTGATGGCAGGGTGTAGTCAGTACAACTTCCTGTCTCCTGTCGTCATTTTTCTCAGTAACATGCAGCAAATCGATGGTTTTCACCGGTATATCCTGATTCATCCGCCAATAAAATCGTCAATGATGAAATAACTGAGATGTATTTAAAATGTAACCTAAAACCAATTAAGACAAATGTAAAATACCAATTAGATGTGACACTGCGAGAAAGAAATCACAATCCAGAAAGAAGTGAGGTCGTGTTGTTCATGTCGTTCATTTACATGTCTTCGTGTTTTGTAGTTCCGTGCTGTCCACTACAAACGGTGTTCAATTTGTCTTTACGACCATTTCTTCTGTAGGGGGTATTGTTTCATTTTTACTTTTAATATTTGTTTACAAAACCGTTTATAAGTAACACGATGGGTGCCACTAGCGGGACAGGATGCCTTTCGTAGCACCTGCGTTGACAACCGGTTCATTGTGGGGTTCGTGTTGCTCAATCTTTAGTTGTTGGGGGTTATTTTGTATGGTTTTGTAAAAAAACAAAATTCTTTAGTCCTTTTTCTTATATTGGCCCTTATATTGTCTGTCCTTCGATTTGTGGCTTCTGGTTACCCCTTTGGTATCTTGAAGTTTTCTTATAAAAGAGGATTGTATTACAGGAAGTAAAATTAAGATGTTATAATTGTCCTCATTTGAGGTGTTTACCAAAATCCATTAGTATTCAGAAAACAATTTTGGATAATGTTAAACGTTATTTCCGCAAGTAGCGTATAATGGATATAGTGTAATATATTCTAAACACTGTTCCATCTAACAGCGGTGTTGAGAGGTGGGGTAACTCTACTTATGTCGAATATTGTAAGGATAATTCTAAATATGTTTTCTCATTCAATAAATCAAGACATCGACATGTTTTTCTCAATCTACATATCAACATCCTTGTATTGACGTAAAATTTGACGTCCAAGTGGGTTCAATAATTGCAAAGAGCAAAGTACAATGTAGTTCAAACGAAAAAACAATGACAACATCAAAAGAATGCGCGTTCAGATCCTGTTACCCGAATACCATAAAACCCAGGGGAGAGACCACTTATGATCACATTGAACGGCCAACTCACATTAATGTTCTCATCTTATTGCCTTTCATTGTATACTGGGGGTCAGTTTAATGCAATAAATAATCATGGATATTTTAATTCTATAATTCTATTTTGTAATTAAAGTTACATAACACTTTCATCTTTACTGAAGCACATTGAACTAGAAAACCTGTTAGTTTCAAGTGTTTTCACACAACAAAGTGAGTCTTTGATTCTTTCGTAATATAAATTTATAAGTGTCAAGCGTAATAGGAAAAACCTGTAAAAGTTTTTTTTTTAATTGGCTATGTTGACAAATTTATTACGTCAAAAACCGCAGGTTCAAAAGAACAATCAAGATACCTACGTATTGGAAAAATATTCTTAAAAATGTGCATTGCTTGATATTGAAAAAAATGTGAACAGTCACGGATTTCTAATCAAAAATCAACAAATACTTGTGATTATATCAGTGTAATATGGGACGAAGTCCCAACTATGGTAGAAATAGCAATTTTTTTCTATATACTAATGACTAAATTTTCATGCACCGGAAATGACATACTGGAAGCAATACATGTACAGCTACATTGGGTTTCTGCAAAAAATTCGATGCAGTAAACAATTGTTCTTGTAGGGGCACGAGTATCAAAGTACTAAAACCGACATATTGTATAAATAAAATCAAGAACGGGTACAAGGATGTAGAAAAACAAATCAAGTTGCAGCTCTCATGAGAAGTGGAACCTGTTCAAAATATCGGGAGATAGAGCCAGAAGTAGTCCTTGACAAATATAAACAAAGATGACCGACAATGAAATGTTTATAATTTTTATCATGTATAAAACTAATGACGGCTTTTCTCGTGAATAAAGCATCGCACATGAACAACAAAATGTGTAAACTAAAGCTATAGTACAATATAAAGTTTATTTACTACTTCCGGTTATGAACCATGTTCGGTAGCGGATACGAAAACTGTCAGGAGTTTGGTCCCCGATATATTGTTTAAAAAAATTCTTGGACTTCGTCCCAAGTTAGGTAACACCTATTATCATATTAGTGTTGTGTACATTTCATTACCTTATTGGTGGAAAAGAAAAAAAAATGTTTTTTTTTATTGATTTTTATATTATGTTTTATAAGCACAACGCTGCTCACCCAGTTATATGCAAAAGGGGTGACATGTTACTCATATGTGGCAAACATTTGTATGACAGAATTATTCCATTACGAGATGTCTGGGTCATAAAACTTACTAAACCCCGCAATGTTTTCTATTAAGGTGCCTGTATCAAGGCAGGACAGTGAACCGTTCATGTATATTTGGTTTAGAGATTTCGATTTTGCCTCTGTTTCTATAGTTTTTCCATTAAATTTTGGAACTGTTCGATATTAATGATAAAATGAAAAACAAAATATACCACAATGTCGAAATATTTCCAAAATCCAACAACAAAATCGTAGAAAGATCTAAAAATCGATACCCGTAACACAAATATACATGACCTCTCACTGTCCTGGCTTGGTACAGACACATCAACTTCTCTTAGTGATATAATGCCATCATACAAGTGGTTCCTACAAATGACAAAACTATGAGTGCTATCCCATCTCACGTTAACTGACGATTTAGTGTAATCTTTCGTCTATATTATCACTGTATATTACAACTTGAGGAGGAGCATTTTCGTCACAAAGTTTTCATATCTTATTTGAATAGTTCTTCGTTAAATTGTATTTCACATCGTCTTCGTCGTTAATTTTGCCTTGAACTTTAATATTGACGACATTTTCTAGCTTGTGACCTTATTTTTCATAATCTATGTTTTCATAATTTTTCCGGAATTTCTCTGAAAGGTATAATTTCCAACTTCTTTTTCAAATAGATCACCATTTGGAGTCATTTAATTCGTTGTTATGTATTTTTTTTTAAATTATTTTCGTATTTCATTGTATTATTATTATTATTATTATTATTATTATTTGTATTATTATTGATTTTAAAGTTGCAGAAGCTTTTCCATACTATTTCTTTTCCATATATTTCTTATGCACAAGATTTATCATTGCTACGCACAAAATCTGACTGTTGACTTCTTTGCTATTTTAAGGGGTGCCGCATCGGTGGTGTAAAGGTTATCATTGTGTTCAGGTCAAACCAACGACAATAAAAATTGGTTTGTGTTGCTTCCCTGCTAAGCGCGCAGCATTAAGGAGAAAGAGCTGGTTAGCTCAGGATCAGGATAATGAGTTCTTAATCAGAAAGGAGCATCTTCTAATCTGCTCATTACCCCCAGCACATTCTTGTGCCTGTCTGTCTTAGGCCAGGTTGAAAGGAGTGTCTTCTAATCTCCTCATTACCCCCAGCACATTCTTGTGCCTGTCTGTCTTAGGCCAGGTTCGTGATTTCAAACGCAATATGTCTTGATCTTATTTTTTTTACCATCACTGTTTCAACTTGTTTTCATAATTAAAATAAGGGAACTCATTTCATGTATATCGTTCTACAGCTTGAACATTCACTGTGAAATATTTGTACTCCTGAATCATCTGTCTGTTTCTTTTGACACTTGTTTGAATTAAGTCGAACTTCACTAAAATGATCAAATGACATTTTGGCGCGAATTTGATTTTGTGGTAACCACACAAGATATATATTATTTTTTAAAAGACTGATAACAAGAAATTTCATGTGAAATAGATTAAATAACTGAATATATAAAAACATTTTTATGCAAAATTGTATCCTTTTATATTACATATAAAGCATTTACGAACTATTAAAGGACTAGGATTATTTGTCGCGACATTTTGTTTTTCGTTTGAATCAAAATCTTATTTCGTGGAACGTCACATATACAAAAGGAATGTATATATTTTTAAAATCACGTAACGGCAAAAACACAAATGACTGGAATTTAAATATCTACTCTCTACACACAACGCTGTCTCTTGACTTAGTGAAATTTAAGCTTACTGTATATAAACAATATGCAAATATTAAAGGAAGAAACTTTCACCTTATGCAAGCGCATCTCACATCGTTAATTATAATTGTATTAGAAACATATATATCTATTTAATTTAGTAAGTAAGGGTAATAACAAAATTACCGAACACCGGGCAAGCTTCCGAAGGGAAAGGCAAAACTCATAAGTCAACAAACAGACAAAATCAGTCAACAACCGGAAAACTGGGAAAACCGCAATGACCCTGACTTGTTACAGGCATTTCCAAAGAAATGGTGGGTTGAATCAGATTTTACTGCGCCAAACCTCCCGCTTCCATTACGGTTAAAAGGTTCCGGTTGTCACTATAACGGCATTTTTAACAATACTGGGACAAAATAGGTATAATAGTAGTCAACGCAGTACTTTATGAAAATCCATCTTTTATTATCATCTCTGCAGAACGGTTTAACTAAACGGTCATCTTCTTACAAAATTTTATTTCAAATGAGATGACGCGTTTCTGGAATAACCTTCATCGGGTGTAAGCTCATAGTTAAAAGATTGCAAAACCAAATAACTTTGTTTGTATTTGAGGAACCAAAGTGCCGAAATAGTATAGATTACTTATGTCTGAAGATAGATTGTCCTTAGTGTAAATAAATTAGATCTTCAGGAACTATAAGTTTCAAACTTAAATACATCATATAAACCATTTTAGTGTCGAAGCACTGGCTATTGGGTGGATGATACCGTCGGTGACTAATCGTCCACCAACAGAGGTATCAAGCAAGTGATAGATATCTAATTTAGTACACATGGCACTTCATCAGGTAATCTCATAGTCAACATATTTACTTATCATGTTTATTAATTGAACAGTTTTCTAATGCAGTGTGCACAATTATGCACGACAACGAATGTATTCTGGATATTGTTTTTACGGAAACCTCCCATCGACTATTAGTATATTTAGGCTCCTGTTTAAATCAGACGGGAACTAGGGGTTTTCTATGGCACCGTCTAGATTAAATTCTATGAAAGGTTTTTATCTTTATCAATATTGTATCTTAATTTACAAAATGTAATGTTATATAGGCATTATTCTCATCTGCAGTTTCTTTCAACTATCAATTTCAACCGCATCGGTGGTGTAATGGTTAGTGTTCTCGCCTCCGAGTGTGGTAGATCGTGGGTTCGAGCTCCGATCGGGTCAAACAAAAGACTATGAAATTGGTATTTGATGCTTCTCCGCTAAGCACGCAACATTAAGGAGAAACAACAAACACTGGTTGGCTCGGAATCAGGATAATGTGTCTGAGTAGGGCATGTCGCCCTATCCGCGGACTGTTGTTACAGTGAGCTAGCACTATAAAAATCGAACTAAGCGTATTGGTCTAGTACAAAGCGGACTTAATCATCATTTCATTGAAAATTAACTTGTTCTCGCCATGATATAGTTGAAAATTTGCTGAGTTGACGTTAAACAACAATCACTCACTCACTCAACTGACAATTTATATAGAACCTACAAGACTTTTATTGTATTCGCCTTTTTTTTTTTTTAGAAAATTGTAAGGTGTTTGATAAGGCTTTATTCGGTGATAATTTCAGGCGAACGAAGCAATTTTTTTCTAAGGGTAAGGTACGTGATCTTTTTTTTTTGCCCGCTGTTTCTCATGTCCTCTAAATAAAATTAATTTCGCAATCCACCAACTGTAAAATACACCGACTTCAAATACACGTGCATTCAAGGGTCAAAAGTCTTTTTCTATATATTTGATATAAAACCGCTAATTTTTTATTAATTATTTATAAGTCGTTTCTTAATCACATATACATAACATTGTATGTACATTTTTGACGTCGCAATATTTATGAAGATATTGTAATATTTGGTGAACAAGAATAACTTTAGGTATCGGTAACCTGGGAATTTGGCCCTTTGGTTTCCTAGTCTTTTGAATTTAAGAGTACTTTCTTAAGTTTAATCCAGAAACGTGTTGTGTATACGTTTTATTAAACTTTGTGATTTAATAATATTTTCATTTTAGAAATACAATTATATGAAAATTTTAAGAAGAATAAAGTATATTTATTTTTTCTTTTATTGCCGAACATGTTTGAAAAGTCGAGTAAGAAATGACTATTCAAAAATGTTTCTTAAAATCGTGATTTTACATGAAATACATAGGGAAATATTTTAGTGTTGAAAGACCTTTGGTCAGTAGCTGTACTTGACAAGCGTTCAGACAAAACCAGACGCACAATTCAGTGTAAATTGTGATGACATTACACCTATATGACCATACATATTGGAAAAACATTTGGACTTATTAATTGCTTGTATCGCTAATTTGTCATTCTAAGAATAGACTCCACTTCCAGCAACATTGTCATCGGATGTTTTCAAGCATGTGGGTATCAGTCAGTCAGCAGTCGCCAATCATATTAAGAAGAGTTTGAAAATACAAAAGTGGTAAATCGGAGACGGACATATAAAATGTACAATACAATGGCCAAAAGAAAAAAAGACGAAAGGATAAACAACGATCTACAAAACTTTACACAGAAAATAAAAGATCGAGGCAAACACAGCACAATGGCACGTATTTGGTGGCGATTCCAGACGTTAAACTCCACTCAAAAACTTTGCCAACTGCACTAGGCTGAAAATACCCTGTGTTAGAATACAGTGTCACATGCAATACACGACGACGAGATGTCGAACTGTGTAAGTCAATGGTGGCTACAACAGGAAGTGATTTTTAAGGATACCGTATACTAAGCGTCATTTTGTTTTAATGATACCCCCCCCCCTAAATGAACATCATAGACATTAATGTACCCTTATGTGACATATGAACTTTACACATCAACTACTGTATGTAAAATTTTGATTTTATATACATGTAATAAAACTTTTTAGGTTACATATAATTATGATATCGCTAATGTTGGCATTAAGCACCAATCAAACAATATGGTTATGCGTTTCTTGTTTGGGTTAGTGTATATGTCTTGTCATTTTATATAAACTTGTAGTTGATTAATTATTGTTAAACATTAAGTGAGCAGCAACTGCGTGAAAGGTCGCCAGCTGAAATATTGCTGAAAGTGGCGTTAAACAACAAAAATCAAATCAAATCAAATCATCTACGTAAAAGTGGTGAGTGGTTGTTGTGAAACACCAAGTGGTCAATTGTTTGGCTATATCATGGCGAGAACAACAAATGAACAAGTTACTTTTGATGAGATAATAATGATGTCTGCTTTACACTAGGCCAACACGCTCAATTGGATTTGCATAGCATTAGTCCGCAGATATGCATATCGTCATACTCGGATACACTATAATCAGAGCCAATACGTATTTGTTCTTACTCCTCAATTATGCATGCTTAGCAGTGGAATAGTAAATACAAATTTGATAGTCTTGGACCCGAACATGCTAAATATTACATAACAGAGCCTGTCAGAGGTCGAAATGTGATTCTGATATGGTTCCATGGTCCAAAATTGCTACAAATACAGGTAAATGTGGATACAAATGTACAGTGGGTACATGTGTATATTCAGATACTTGAATTGACTTCCAACAAGCTACGAAGGACTACTTATAACGAGCCCCCAATTACAAATATACAACAAAAAATGTACCACATGAAACGACCCATCAACAATCATTCGTAGTGAGCTACAAATTACCACAATGATCTACCAAATATCACTTGTAGAGAGCCCCCATCAGGCCACTAACGATCCACTAACGAGAACTTGGGGGTAATGTGTATTTTGTCACTCTACATAACTATCGGATTACCCTGTAGAAGATGCCAGGGCCATTGCGGTTTTCCCAGTTTTCTGGTTGTTGACATATGAGTTTTGCCTTTCCCTTTGGAAGATTGCTCGGTGTTCGGTAATTTTGTTATTACCCTTTCTTAATCACACAAGGTGGACAGTTGAGTTGTATCTCTATGTTAGCTTGTTTTTAATAGATTACATCTTTAGCTACTAGATTTTATTTTCTATATTTTCAAATTTATATTTAAAGCAGAATCTTTAGCATTAATAAGTGATTTACAAATGACAAAATATGATTCTATAATTTCCCTCCCTCATATGACGTAAAGAGTAAAGTGTTACAAAGTCATATTTGTTTGTATCTACTGCCTGCCTTTGATGTTTACTATTACTGTAACCAGGATATACATGTATATACATTAATGACAAAGCAGACATTTTGACATCTGTTTACAATGATAGAAACCATTGTATAATATCAACTGGTCATATTTTGACACAAAACAAATGTATAAAAAATAATGCATGTTAATCCCTTACGCCTTTGCAATAAAGAATACCGGGGGTACTTCATGTGTTTTAGTAAATATGGATAAGTCTAAGTCAATATGATTTAGAAATTAACAACCACGTGTAATAACAATAAATCAATTTCTATCATTGAAAACGACAAATGTTTCAATAACTGATTTGTTCAATATGTCAAAATCTACGATATATTTAGAAAAGAAAAATGCTAAATGTACAAGCATTTGTAGATAAGTACATAACAAATGGGTTATCTTAGTTTAAATAGTCTAAAGTCATGTGTAATTCGAATGGAATTAGTGACGGTAAATATGTAACGTCTCTATTCGTTATATTAACGTCGATCCTTACATTCTTTGATAAGCTTACTAACCTTCGATATATACAATGTAATTTACTGCATGTATCCAACTATTTTGTAACGAGTACTATAAATCTGACAAATGTATTTCTAAGTCCCTTATAAGGTGGTAATTGATTTCTTTGAAGACAAATGTGAAATGCATCGAACTTAATTGAGAATTAATTTTTTTTCAATTATTACAAGACATATATTTATATAAGTACATTGTGAGAACCATGTGTGCATATATCACACCGATCAACCGCTTTGTATCATTTTGAGCAAAATCAGCATGATACGGTCAAAATGGATATCAACAGAGAAAGTCATGTCAACACCAGGGTAGCATTTTCTTAATTTCTACGTTCTTCTTTTACTTTCATGAGTGAAACTAAGCATCAAACGGTTCGATATAGATTGAAAATTTTATACATACAACATTCATTACCTTATATTTCCTTTACATGAATAAATTTGATAAATGAAATGACAGTATGTGTAAAAAATAAATATTTCCGACATTTCTACGCAAATATTACCCCTTTGTACATTATTTTCGGGGCATCGATTGATATCATGTAATATATTATTGATATAGCTTCCTTTTAATACCAATATAACGGTATAATTGTATTTCATTAAGGAATTGGAAACAACCAACGTAAGGCGATCAGAGAAAAATTGATACGATTAAAATCAACTGATTTTTTGCTTATGATACGATAAAAAATTGTTCGATGACACGATAAAAATTATATTGGGAGTTCTAAATTTTTAAATAAAATTGGTTTATATGCTCACTTTCGGTCATTTTATCCCTTGAAATTGTGTCGTTCGAGATACAGCCGTATTAACGAAAATAACTTACAAGGCCTTCCCTTCTTTAACAAATAGGGATAAACTTTGAATCTTTTCTTGTACAGATTCGTTTTGCCTGTAGCTTACAATATTTGTATAAATGATTTGCATTCAATGGACCTTCTAAATGTCATAAAGAGCACAAGTGGAATAGTTAGTGGAAACAGAAAGTGTGTCAAGGAGACACTTACTAGAATAAGATCGCAAAAACAACAACCAAACGGATCCAATCTCGAGAAGCTGGGCAGGTGGACCCAAATCCATCTTTCGTCCCTTCCACTCCCGTTTTTCTCATTTTTCGCACTCTCGTTCCATTATTTACCTCTTGAGTGCCTCCCCCGCATTCTCGTGCCCTGTATTTCCAACTCATGGTCCTCGACCTCAACTCCGGGGCCTTCTGTCCACCCTCTTTTTTATGCCCCGCGACGAAAAGTCGGGAGTATAATAATAATTTACCCCTGTCCGTTCGTTCATCCGTCCGGATATAGATACATGGTCTGTCTGACTCTCCCCTCCTACAGGTTTAGAGCTACATCTATAATATTTTGTAGATGTTTGTACACATTATGGAGGTGTTCCTATTCGCAGGATTTTGATTTATATAAAATATTCTCAAAATGAGTTAGTTGGACATAAAGGGGGACATGGTTTGTTGGCTAACTCATCCCTTTTGAATTGTTTATGATTTCTTATGGTCATGCGGGGGCATCATTTGTATCTTACAGACACACTCCATTTATAATTATTCCCTCCTCACAAACAACTTTGTCCATAATTAAGAAGTGTTGGGCATACTTTTTATCTAGTTTTACAGCTAGGTTTGTTTTTCTTAAGGGGGTACCCAACACTTTGACTATAATAAATTTGGCTAGTTTAATTTTCCTAAAATTTTGGTAAAATATTTACTTTGATCAACTGACAAAAATATAAAAATTTCAGAAAAATCGAACCACACAATTGACGGGAATAATTTCAATGGATATATTGCAGTTTCACCAACACTTATTTTGATCACCAAGAAGCTTGAGATCTCTTTACAATTAGACTGTAGGATTAAACGCCAAACTGATTTTTAAGAGTTATCTTCCTTAGGTGTTCTGTACCCTCTTAAGGGCATTGCAATATGGTATTTAATAATTTCATACTTGTGGTTGCGACATAGATGGTCAATAATGTCCGAAAATAAAGTGAACGTTTTTGAGAAATAGCACCATAGGAACCTGTCTGTTTCCATGGTTCAACATTATTATTTGACTTGCAATGCAATATTACAAGGTCAACCAAGTTTAAAGTAAGAAAGTGTCCATCAAAGCAACTACTTTTTGTTTATGAATGTATAAATGTAGAATGTAGCCGAGAAACGTATTATTCTGTTGTTTGATTGAATACTTTTACTATTGTATAATTTAATGGTAAAATACTGTTGTATTTTCTTCAATTCAGGTCATCAAACTAATGGCAAATTGTACTTTTAATATTATATTATTTTAGAATACTATAATGTAGTGCAGTATACTGTTTTATGACACAGTGCTTGTATTTGTTACATTTTAATGGAGAAAATATTTCTTAAGTAGTGCTTGTTACATGAATTGTTTTAATACAGTGGACAGTAGCTCTTATTCACTATTATTGTACTAATTAATGTATCAATTATATTTTTATATTGCATTGTACATATCTATAAGGACGCAACCACTGTTACCCCGACAGTGGTTGCCCCCGTTGTAAAGGGGTAGTATCCAAATAAAATATATATATTACAAACATGTATGCATGCAGTCGATACGAACATTTCGATAATATAACATCTCATCAGTGTGCTTTAATTGGAAGGCAAAAAAGATGATAGTCATTTATAGTTATTGTAAAAACACTGAAATAGAAAACTAAAGCCATCTGTAGATATTTAAGTACTATGTGCAATAATACAAAGAATGAAGTCCGAATGCTCATTTAGAGTCTGCAACGAATTCATCGATCGGACGTTCAG
>MJUT01060646.1:72527-83838 GCA_002080005.1 Gigantidas platifrons | reverse complement strand
TAAATTTTGGACAGCAACCATATTCCTCTATGCACATCTGCAGGTAGTGTACTACAAGTGTGTAAAGTTGCATAAAAATCCAATAAGCCGCTTAGGAGGAGTTGTGCTTACAAGGTACATGGACGGACGGACGGACAGGGTGATTCCTATATACCGCCCCCCCCCCCAAACTTTGTTTGCGGGGGGTATAAAGAATATCCTGGAAAATCATAGGTTTGCTTGTGTTACTCTGGATTTCAATCAAAGATGAAGATATTGATCTTCCTTCACTCTACTGAATACATCCATTACATGTGTCAAATAGGGCTATATTGATGGGTCTGCCAAGTGCTCCACGAAACCTCTTTCCAAATTATTAACATCTATTGTATCAGCAATCAAAATTCAGTTATTGTGATCAAAATACAATGGGCAAAAGAAAAGGGGCAAACATTTACATAACTATACACAGTAAACTAACGACTAAGCAACACAAACCCCAGGAACAGTCCAACAATTGCACATTTGCAACACATATGTGGTTTTTGAGATATTGGAAATTTCAGCCAATGACCAAGATTAAAGATCAATTTACACTATCCATATTGAATTTCCAAATTTAACAAAAATCATGCAAAAATGTGAGGGCCACCAAAGTATCACTTCTGACAAGGTTGTATCATAAAGGTCTGGTGGTTTGTGAGAAAATGATTGAAATGTGAAACTTTTATGGACAACAAACAGGCTAAATGTAAAATTGACATGATCTTCATTTCGTGTCAATATCAAGCATATTAAACTAGAACTGTGAGTGACCTCACTGAGTGATAACCCTCACTTGCAGTTTAGTAGTTGTGCTTACAAGGTACATGCCCCCCCTTTTCGTGAAAGTATAAGTTGAATTATCTCCCCTTTTAAATTTTGGACGGCAACCATATTCCTTCATGCACATCTGCAGGTAGTGTAATACAAGTGTGTAAAGTTTCATAAAAATCCAATAAGCCGTTTAGGAGGAGTTGCGCTTACAAGGTACATGTACCTGCCCACCCCTTTTCGTGAAAGTATAAGTTGAATTATCTCCCATTTTAAATTTTGGACAGCAACCATATTCCTTCATGCACATCTGCAGGTAGTGTACTACTAGAGGGTAAAGTTTCATAAAAATCCAATAAGCCGTTTAGTAGGAGATGCGCTTACAAGGTACATGCCCCCCCCCCCTTTTCGTGAAAGTATAAGTTGAATTATCTCCCCTTTTAAATTTTGGACAGCAACCATATTCCCTCATGCACATCTGCAGGTAGTGTAATACAAGTGTGTAAAGTTTCATAAAAATCCAATAAGCCGTTTAGGAGGAGTTGCGCTTACAAGTTACATGCCCCCACCCCCTTTTCGTGAAAGTATAAGTTGATTTATCTCCCCTTTTAAAATTTGGATAGCAACCATATTCATTCATGCACATCTGCAGGTAGTGTACTACAAGTGTGTAAAGTTTCATAAAAATCCAATAAGCCGTTTAGTAGGAGATGCGCTTACAAGGTACATGCCCCCCCCTTTTCGTGAAAGTATAAGTCGATTTATCTCCCCTTTTAAATTTTGGACAGCAACCACATTCCCTCATGCAGATCTGCAGGTAGTGTAATACAAGTGTGTAAAGTTTCATAAAAATCCAATAAGCCGTTTAGGAGGAGTTGCACTTTCAAGTTACATGCCCCCCCCCCTTTTCGTGAAAGTATAAGTTGAATTATCTCCCCTTTTAAATTTTGGACACCAACCATACTCCTTCATGCACATCTGCAGGTAGTGTACTACAAGTGTGTAAAGTTTCATAAAAATCCAATAAGCCGCTTAGGAGGAGTTGCGCTTACAAGGTACATGGACCGACAGACGGACGGATGGACAGGGTGATTCCTATATACCCCCCCAAACTGTGTTTGCGGGGGGTATAATGAGAAAGCCATCTTGTGTAGAGTAGTGGTGATCACAAGGTAAACAGAGACCATTTAATTACTATGTGTGTGGGGAGTGTTGTGGTACAACTACCTGTGCAATCTGAACCTACATTTTTTTGTATCACCACTAAAGTTGGGAGTTGGAATCACGCTCATGGCGGGATGTACTCGATACAACATTATATGATGAAGTTTGTCAGTGACTGACGACGGGTCGGTGGTTTTCTCCGGATATTCCGGTTCCCTCCACCAATAAAACTTAATGCCATAATATAACTGAAATATTGTTGAAAGTGGCATTAAACACCATAACCCTAACCTATGCTAAGAAGAAAAAAATAGCTGGCCGCAAGGCAGACCATCCAGCTCGCCAGTGCAATCTATAGTTACATGTGAATGTCATAACCATGTGGTTAGTGTTTAATTTGGTTAAGAACAATACTTCAGTTTAGTCAAAAGAAAACCATTTAATGGTATTCAAAATGGACATATGAATGTAATAGTAAATCAGGTCTTAACAAAAATGTCGAAGTCATTCAGGCAGAAATAGTAGGTCGCGGTGTTTTTAACTGTCCACGACAAACTCACATGTGAAGTTTCATCAACCTGGACCAAGTAGTTTGTCTACATTGGACCTAAACGCAAACATTAACGCAAAAATGTTGAAGTCATTCAGGCAGAAATAGTAGGTCACAGTGACCTATATTTGTGTGCGATGTTTTTAATTGTCCACGACAAACTCACATGTGAAGTTTCATCAACCTGGACCAAGTAGTTTGTCTACATTGGACCTAAAGGCAAAAATGTTGAAGTCATTCAGGCAGAAATAGTAGGTCACGTTGAACTATATTTGTGTGCTGTGTTTGTAACTGTCCACGACAAACTCACATGTGAAGTTTCATCAACCTGGGCCAAGTAGCTTGTCTACATTGGACCTAAATGCAAACGTTAACATTGGACGCCGACGACCACGACCACGCACAGGTGACGACATAAGCTCTTCAGTACTTCGTACAGGCAAGCTAAAAACACAAAGACAAAAGTTCTTTTCACAGGATATTTATTTTGTATGGATATACATATCACTTTGTGGACAGTTTGACATCATACTCAAACATCCCTTAACAAGTCAATGATTTGGATTCATCAAACAGAAAATTAACAATAGGAAAACTCATACAAACAAAGCATCAAACCATATTTCTAACACAATTTTACCTATATAATGTAACTGTAGGAGGCAGTATATTATACTGCATCTATATTGAACCTCTTTATGAAATCTTTGAAGTTGATTGTAAAAAGATTCTATAATAACTGCATTTAGTTTTACATATTGCAATAAAATATTCTATAAGAATAGCATTAAGTTTTACATATGGCAATATACAAATGTAGCTACTGTTATTGGTTGAAACAAGTGTCCGACTACACCATAATGGTCTTATGGGATAACAAAGATAAGAAGTCATAATATTTCTTCATTTCATCCAATATATGTCATCATACTTCATACATGTCACAAAACATGTTTACTACTCTATAAAGTATCACACAATCATGGTATAAATCATCAAAAAGTGTCAAGTAAGAAATTCTCTCTTAACTTTTTCAGTTAAAATGAAGACAATTGGTTTTTTCAGGTTTTTTTTTTACTTATTAATCACATATCATTTTGTGATAAAAATCTGGTAGAATTCAATTTTTGCTCAAAATCATGTCGACAAATCAATTTTTGCTATTAATCAAATAGAAAAAGAGAATTTTGCTATTATCAGATAGACACATAGAATTTTGACTTACATGTAATTGTATTAATCGGATAGAAAAAGAGATTTTTGCTGCTATGTAATTTAATGAAAAAATCTCTCTCAATGTTCATAAGTATCACTTGTACAATCTTATTGGAATGTGACAAATTATAGTCCAAGTTTTACTGAACTAAGGTTTTAGTGAAATTGTTCCAAATTATTAAATTATAGAAACTCACATAGTGAGAATAACTGTCAGAAAATAAAGTAAAGTATGTGCATGCGAAAATTAATACGGAATTCTTGATGGAAGATAATTTCTTACATGGTACAATGGAATAATGCACATTTACTGCAAAAATCACATCAGAAATGATCCCATACCAAAGTTTAAAACAATGCAGCAATTTCTAACAGAAGACTAAATTTTTGTCTACTGTTTAAACCTCATCCAGTGAGCTTAAACACTTAAATATGAATCTTTCATGTTAACTTCTCCAGAAGGGAGAAAACTATTTTCCTTTTTCATTAAATTTAAAGGACAGTCTCAAACACATCGAATAGTTTGTAGGAAAATACAAGATTGCTATTTAAATTACAGTTATCTGTGCAGACTGGTGAATAGTGATAGCTGTACATGGAATAACCAAAGATTTAATCTGATTATTCCATATTAGACAAAATTTCAATTGATATCATCCTTTACTGTTTAAAAGTTTATTATTGAAAAATTCTTACTTTGGCAGTCTTATAATTATTCACAGATAACAAAATAAATGTCTTTTAATTCATTAGCCATGAAAGTGAGAAGTCATGTACATGTGTGTTAAGGGTAAACATTGATTTTGTCTCATGTTTCTACAATTTTTCAGTTTGTTACTAGAACTGTTCAGATGGTGTGAGATTTTTTGTTTTTCATTTTATTATTTTCAGTAATAATAATAATTAAAAAAAAAATTACTATGCATTGTCTTCTAAAAACATAGCAGAAATGTTTAAACCTGTAATCTAAGAAGAGTTTGAAGATACCAAAGGGATAATCAGAGAATCCGTATATAACTACAGCTCAATTTCTTATTCAATTAAATGAAACAATTTTACTGTACAGTATAAACTTATTAGTGTTGAATTTTCAATGAAAGGTAGATAACTCTTTCTAAATTCTGTTCAGTTAACCATTTTATGCTATTCCCTATTAAGTGATATACAATGTATCAAGGAAAAATCACAGTTGTTTTAAATTCATGATTCTAGTTTGATATATTAATGGTGTACTAGTATTACAAGAAAACATCATTATTTCTTCAACGTTAAATATAAATAATATACATACCGATACAATACATCTATATCTACTTCAAAATTTGTATTATGTTTAACAAAGATAATATGCTTCTAATTAATTCAGAAAAGAGTTGAGGGTAATGGTGTTTAATGCTACTTTCAGTTTCAGCTATATAATTAATTCAGAAAAGGGTTTAGGGTAATGGTGTTTAATGCTACTTTCAGTTTCAGCTATATAATGAATTCAGAAAAGGAATGTTCTTAGGATTCAAATATTTTGCAGATAAATAATGAATGAGTATGTATACTATCAAATTAACAATTTTTTTTTTCAGTAATAAAAATCAAATTCTATACAGTGGTCACTGCGGGTTTTTAAATTACAGTATGTGTGTATAAAATACATGACTACTAAATAAATTTGTGCATTCTGAATCTACTAAATTACAAAACGACTATTAAAAGAAATGGTCAAGACGTTCTGTTGACTTAAATTCTGAGTAAAAATCTTGTTTGTTTTTATACAATTGTGAGGAGTGCATCAAATTAAATGAACAATATTGAGAAATTTCACAGATTTTTGTTTAATACAGGGGCATAACTCTGGAATTATAAAATGGGATTAATTAAATGTTTGTACTAACACTTCATGCAGGACACACATGAGATACCCATAAAATCCACTGCCATTTCTATTCATTTTTTTTCTCATGAAAAATACGGATTTTGCAATAAACACCATGGTTAATCTAGTTACAAGTACTGATAAACAGTAATATGTAAATTAAAATGTATTTGTAGACATTTAGGCCAGGTGAATAAGATCAAACAAATTGTTAAGATCAACTTACAGGTACTAATTGATGGGGACAAATTGATAAACTATTGTATATGATTAAACACTTTATTGTTAACAATTATTGACTTCGATGATTCATGAAATCACAACTTTCTATTGGCACATGTGAAAAGCTTGTCAATAATCTAAAGGGACCTGGATTTTTTTTGGTCGATTCATTCTTATCAAAACCATGAAGAAAATTAAATATCTGTAAGGGTCAGTATCTCTTTAAATACGATTTCTACTTTCTCATGATAGAAAAAAGTTAAAAACTAAATGATTTTTTTTATGTGACACAAAACCAATGAATAGATTTCTACGTTTCAATGCATTGAGTGAAAACAGTGCCAGATTTAGGACAAATGAGGCCCTGTGCTAGTTAAGTTTTGAGGCCCCTTACTTGGGCCCTGAAGAAAGTAGACCCGGTAGGCCTACACAGGCAGCCAGGCATATATCAACTCTATCATTTCTAGAATCGCTCCTAAACAGAACTCCTTCAAATTTAAAATTGCACCACATAATAAGCAAAAATCCATCGTAAAAAACTTTTTTTTTGGCTGAAAGATGGGCCCCCTGCCGAACGGGGCCCTGTGCTTAAGCACACCTAAGCACAATGGTAAGTCCGGCACCGAGTGAAAATAATGGTGTACGGAAAATACTATACATGTACATGTCAGATTGTTTGAATTGAATGGTCTGTAACAAGATGCTGGATCAACTATTGATGTGAATTTTTAATATTAGGACAACCAAATTTAATTAGTTGTATAAACCTAATTAGGCCAACAACAACAAAAATAATGGTGTTTCCACTAACTCTCTAGAAAACAAAAAAGGGGGTAGGTTGACAAATCACTGCAAATTTCTATTAATTTTACTATCTCATTAAAGCAAATTGAATCAACCTAAAAAAAGGAAACAATCTAATACAAAAAATAAACTCTGAAATAACATAAAATATACTGGTATCCATGGTAACAGCCATTATTATCTATTAACCTATACAAATGTACAGTCAGCACTACAAAATATACATGTATACAAACAGGTACTTTAAAATCTGTTTACATAACTTATAAGAGAAAATTATATCTTAGGAACAAATTTTGAAAAAAAAGATATCTTGCTACAAAATGTACCCTGTTGGAATTGAAATTTCATTTTTTTTTCATTTATTTAAATTGAAAAAAAAACCATAATTAGATGCCTTGTAGAAATGGTTTTAATCAATTTCCTGGTTAACTCTACAATGCTCATGAAATTTTCTAGATACATGTATATAACACTTGATCACCAAAAAAAAAAAATACTTTAAAGGACATGATAAAACAAATATTGTTTTGGTTTTGTCTACAGGATTAATCTTTTTACTTGCGATATTTATTTTAATTTAATTTTTAAAGTTTTTCAATTTTTAAATCCTTATTAATTCTTCTCATGTTTTAAATACATTTTCTATAACAATGGCAAAATGCAATTCCAAACCACTTAACATTAGATTAGATTAAAAAAAATCTAATTAATACGTCTAAAGAGAATACCGGTAGTATTTTCGTGTAGGAGTATATATTACACAAAATGAAATTTGGGTTCCAGATACTGATATTCCAGTACATGTATACCAGGTAAACGGAAAATTCAAATGTTTACAATACAGAAGTTTTAAATAGTAGCTCCACAATTCTAAAGCAGCAGTGAATATTTTAATGACATAATGGTGATGATTAATTGATATCACATGTATAAATGGTGTGCAGTGATTAATTGATATCACATGTATAAATGGTGTGTAGTGATGATTTTTCAAATATGGTGTTAGTGATGCATTTTCCAAGGAACAAATTTATTGTGACACTACAAAGGCTTTATTGAGCATCACAATTTTTCGGGAGGTGGGTACATGTACATAAAATTTCTGTACATTTAGATTTATGTATATTATTAAAATATACTGATTACTTTCTCTGGTTAATTAGTCTAATTTTCACAGGGATACTTCAGAGGTGACTATGTAGTAACAATGAAACAAGCTATGCTGAATAAACTACAGTCAACCCTACCTTAGAGGACATTGACGATCTAAATGCACAAATGATTTTTGAGGTAATATAGATCAAACAAATACATTTTGTAAAGTGGACATGTTTCTGAAAAGTAAAATCAATTGTTTCCAAAAAAAAATGTCCAATCGGAAACGAATTATTTAATGAGCCATTCAAATATTTCATTAATCAAAGATATGGAACATTTTGATTGATTGATTGGTGTTTAATTCCAACTTTTGCAGAATTTTAAGCTATATGTTGGCATGAAAAAAAAGGAACATTTTGAGACTGGTATTTGCTTATAATATGTACATGTACTTACTTGTATGTATATTAGGAACAGTTTACAATTACAACTCTTAAAAAATTCTGAAACTTATTCAATACTAGTCTACATGATTTAGAAGTTGGATTAATGTTTGCAGTTATACATGTATAATGCCTGTCATTGCTATCTTTTTACGGAATTATTAGCACGATTGGTGTTTCAGGCAATATCATCTTACAATGATCTCTTGTTGTATTCCAATGTTTTATTAGACTTAAATAAGTTGTTGACATCTTTACACACTTGAAATTTTCATTTTTTTTTAATTTAATAGGAAAAATCTAAATTAATCATGAAAATATACCAATAACAATTTGCTTCATCATTAGTTATAACACATCTTAAAACATATCTTGAAATCTTTATAAATTCTCAAATTTAATGTTTAAATTTTAAGTATGAAAACTTGACACATGTATTCAAAATTAATATGACATGCAATGTGCATTATGAATGACACACATCACTGGAGAGGCATCACACAAAGTCATGCATTTAACTTGTAGAAAAGTCCAGCAAAAATCCAGAAAAAAAAAAGAAAACATGTTTATCTAAAAATCCTAAAGAATTAGTTTTTACTTGTTGCAACCTGTATTGGTTGAGAATAATAACTTACAGTATGTATCAATCTATAACAAATGTCTGCATTATTTCCATCTTAAAATTTATTTGAAATAGTACAAAGTATAACTCACATGTCGATGATCTGAGATATATTCACATACAGTACAATTTAATTGCAGGTAAATAATATATACTGTTTACAATATACATGTATAGGTTGTTTGTAACAAGAATGCCAGTTACCTTTATATATACCAAATGCATGTTAAACATGTCAAACTAATGCATATACATTTTATATATATTGATTGCACTCTACAATAAAAATTGAGGTTTTGTTTCAGAATGTAAATTTAAAATTAGTATTAGAATTACTCGTCATACTGAGTATTAATGCATCTCTATAAATGTTTCTAATTTTTTAGGTATTTGTCCCTTATAAGATATATTACATTTGATAATTTTTCTGGCAGAAAGACATTGAAGAGTTAAATAGTTCAACGGTGAAACAATATCATTAATAGACATGCCCCTTATCAATTGCATCGGTGTTTTTCTATCTTTGTTGCATCTATCTAGGTGTGCTCCGTTTCTCAGTAAGGTTCGAATAACCTCTGACCTGCATGGGCGATTACTCGAAGCGATGTGCAACGGTGAATTTCCATCAAGGTCAACAGCATTCACATCAGCACCAACATCAACGAGAAGTTGGGCCACGTCAGCAGAGGGAAAGGAACAAACAGGATAACGTCCAACATTGGTTGTCTCCCTTGAACATGCTAAATGTAAGGGAGTGAAACCTTTGGTACCACAGGGTTTCATATGAACAAGTTTATAAACGGCCTCTTTAAACGAATGTTCCTCAGCTTTAATCATAACTTTTTGCAACCGACACATTAAACACAAGAGGTGCATAATTATCACAAGTAAACGACTAAAATGGCTACTGTCTTTATCAGCGGTTTCGTCAGCTTTTCCCTTTTCAAGTTCCATTATCGCTCGTAATAGAACGTTGTGAATGTCTTTGAAAGCAATGGGGTGGGCAGGCCGATTTCTCCAATCGGTCATCATAAATGAAAATAATTCGGCAAAGGAAAGAAAACTACTTTGTGTAGTTGGACTAAGAGGTTCTAAAACAGTCTGCTGCATATCTAAAGCATACATCCATAACATTATGCATCTGTTAAAATTACCCATGTCCGCATATAACGCTCCCCGATATCGTATGTAATATGAAGTGTCAGGATGAGCAGGGCCTAAAATTCGTTCACGCACTAGTAAAGCTTGCATTCTCATATCGTCGGGATCAGAAATTAATTCGTCTAAATCTTCTAGAGTTGTTACTTCCTCCGAGTTTTCATATGCCGCTATCTGTGATCCTTGTCGAGGTTTTGGTAATGCTGGTTCTGAGGAACGGTCTTCCATCGCTTGTCTCCAGAAGTTAATTGCTCCTAACATGTCTCTTTTCTTGTCCACGTATGTGGCACCAAGCAATTCTAAGGCATCAATTCTTTCTTGTTTTGTACATTCTGACCGTCCGATAAGAAATTCAACAATTTTCGAAAATCCAGCCACACTTGCTGCCATTAAAGGTGTCATACCATAGGCATCCTTTTCCATTTTTGCACCATGTTTTAAAAGGAGTTTCATGATATCCAGACTACCTGACTCAGCACAATCATGCAATGCAGTATTACCTAAAATATAAAAGTGTACATGTATATAATTAAAGACAGCACAAGCAAAATATAATCATCAATGTATATATACAAGAACTGTAATAATTATCTTCTTATGTACATTGTTTGTGCTATGCTTAAATTTGTCCCATGAAAATCAATTCCTTCTGTTCGACTTCGACCAAACCGGTTCAATTTGCCATTAAATCCCTTTTTGTGTTTTTAAATTTAGAATTTTCCAGTTGTTACAATGTATGTTGTTGCGGTTTGTTTTCGTGTCGACCATTTCTATTTACTAAATATCTTATTTTCAATGGAGCCACGTCAGTGGTGTAATGGTTAGCATGCTTGCCTTGAGTGCTCTTGGTTGTTTGTTCGAGCTGCGGTCAGGTCAAACCAAAGACTATAAAATAGGCAATTGCTGCTTTCCACTAAACATGCAGCATTATGGAGTAAAACAAAGAATGGTTGGCTCGGAATCAGGATATTGTGTCTGTGTGGAGTGACATGTCTACAAAAATGTACCTGATGACTGTTGTTTTACTGAGCTATTACTATAAATCCAACTAATATTGTTGGTCAAGTACAAAATACACATCATCTCATCAAATTGTAACATGTTCTTGCCATGATATAGCCGAAAAATTAGTAATTTGGTGTTAAACAACAATCACTTTGTTAGTTTATTTTTTTTGTGTTTTTCAATAGGATGTACATGTATCTCGGTGAATGGTAATATTATTTTTTCAATATTTAAATTAAAAAAATCGAGAAAGCATCAGAGATGCAACAGCTGAGTTGCAAGTCAAAATCATTTGGACTTGTGATCATAAATATATATGGTTTAGGGGTGGGGATCTCAACCATTAAAAAGTTCACTTCAGGTAGGGG
>MJUT01060646.1:31598-55513 GCA_002080005.1 Gigantidas platifrons | reverse complement strand
CTGCCATGAGCAGACATAGTTTTAACATAGAACCCTATGGGATTTGAATAGTAACTTAGATGTATTCGGCATGCAGACATTCTTAAGAGGACTTAGTTATGTCAGGTGAGCGATACAGGCTCATGAGGGCCTCTAGTTATTTATACATTGTCATAACGATGCTTTAAATCTCATTTAAGCATGATGCGTTTTAAAGCGTTTCACCGACCACGTGATATAAGAGAAAAAACGGATGCGGTTGGTTTTTCCGTACGGACAGCGCTACCGGATTAAAAAAAAATGTTTAAACTATTTTTGCAATAAAATCGGCAATGCGGCGACGAATTTCCACATGCGGGCGGGCCTGAGAACCAAGAAATTAACTTTTTATGGCCTAAGTTATTATTATTTTTTAATTTAAAATATTGTGGCCTGCGACATTTATAGACAAATCAGATCAAGTGCTGACGTTGTAGAATGTACCTCCAAAAGATCAATACCAACGATTACAAAAAGTATGAAGATTCTAAAGGGGTAATCATAAGCCGTAATTTGAAGGACAGACAACCAATGACCAACAGATCTAGAATGATATACAAAACATGACACAGAAAACAATAGATTAAGAAACACGAACCCCACTAAAAACCGGGATGAGGAGGGGTGGACTCGGGTGCTCTGCATGGTTTTGCAGTTCCTGCTCCACTAGTGAAACCGGTTATGTTACTATATAAGAACTCGAACATCATATGGGAATACATTCCGGTCGTTCCTCATTATTTAGTAAATAACTATGCACGTCTTCCATGACCAATACCACATCTGGTCAAAACAATCTGCCCTTGAACCGAAAATAATAGCTATATATTATGCGGTGATGTGAGCACAGGCTGTACTTTGAATTTTTGGTATGAAAGTGTAAAATGAGATATTAAATTAAAATACATAAAAATGTAGATATCAAATTTAGTGCGCACGACACATTTCTGGAATAACCAGTCTTTTAATGTCATCATGATCATCATCTAGATGATGTTATCAAAGCAATATTTTGTATAAATGTTTGCACCATTATTACTAGTGTCTCAATTTATAAATCTTCATCACAGGTCCAGAGGCAGAAGAAAAAGAGGACTTGGGGGAAAGAAACAAAATACCCGAACAAGATAATCAAGGTATGTATTTATTGCCAAACTATTGTCATTACTTTAGATATTGTAATAACATGACTGCCCTCTCCCCATTATATACCATAAGCATGTTGGTATAATGTTCCTAAATATATGTAGAAAATTTTTAAATAGGATAGTATGAAATCTGGATCAGTACAAGGAGATAAAAACAAAAATGCATCTATGAAATTCTTATCACACATACTAGAGATCAACATTGTATTTATTTATTCCAGAAGAGTAAACACACACGGCTCTGTATTTTATGTTGAATTCTTTATATCATATTGGAAACACAACTACAACAGAGAGAGTCACTATTTTATAAATAGATTGGGTGATGGCATACTCATTATTCACAATCAAATGTGCTTGGAAGTCGTGCTTTATCTATAAATAAATGCAAATGTATAAAATGTATGAAAATAGTTAAATTATTACCTTTTCTTGTATCATGCCATATCCGATTTGAAGGATATAAAGGATTGATATATAATTTCTGTTTTAGCGATTATTGAAAAATTTGAAAAACAAATAAGAAATATATATATCGGGTTTTGTGAAAGAAATCGTCATTTTATATTTGACCAATAGAGAACACCATTAAAATCTTTGGTAGATTTCATCGTTTTGATCAAATACACAAAAAAACACAACCGGGGTATGTACATTGTACCTGTATAAAGGTAATAGTGTACAGTGTAGGACAGTCTTAAAAGCATAAAAGACCACCGGGCAAAGTAGTTCACTGGAGCCCCTACCTACACAACCACTCACAGGAATAAAAATTTAAATGGTCTATAAAATTAAGCTGTATTGGTACTTACAACCAAATCATCGTTTAAACATTAAAAAAAACTTGCCATACACAACATACACAAATCAGCGTGGGCCCCCTGTCAACGGTCCAGCATGCCTATGCATTAACATGGTACTATGTGTATCCTGTTCTGATTCGCACTACAACATATTGTGATACACAAAATTAAATGAATAGGTTAGATGTCTTTCCTTTAGAAACAAAGAAATGCTATTTCTGTTGCAGAATTACTTTGGTCAAACAATTTAAGCATTTTATAAGCCAGTTACACAGCAACATTTTCTGATCAAAGCAAATATCTTCTCCTTTACTTGTGAGAATCAAAACACCTGTCAACAGGCCCATCTGATAACTACATTTTTATGTTTGAAATTTATAGTTCCTAAATAATGTAATTTATTAAACTTTATAGATGTCAATTTCCCTCAGTCCTAGATAACTTTAGTCAATTTGGTTATCCTGTGAAAATTGTGCAATCAAACTTAATTGTCTGATGAACGGGCATTAGCTTGTATCTTCTATTGTGCATATCCGATGCATTTTCATTAATGTTCACTGCAGACTTCTTTTGATTTATTATATGTTTGTATATTTATACTGTTCCATCACCTTCCGTAACAAACATATATCACACAATAATATTCTACTAACTGAAACTCTGAAATTACAAATACAATGTACTGTATTGTTCAATACCCATTTCGGAGCATAAACATTACATGGTTTATTTGTACTTTTGTCTGTACATGTATTTGTTTTACTTGAATTCTCTACTTACATGTACATCTGTTATGTTTATTTGAACAGAGGATGGTAACCCATCCAGTATACAAACTCAAGAAGATCCTGACCACAAGATTTTGGAAAATATGAGCGAAGAGAATCAGCTACTAACTGATAAAATACCAATGGTAAGTACGCCACAATGATATATGATATATATATATAAACACCAAAAATCAAATCATCAAGAAAATCCTGACCCCTAGTCTTTGAAAACTAAGATGCCAATGGTAAGTATGCAATAATGATATATGTAATATTATAATGTTGTCATTATTCACGATGGAGTATTGCTGGAGCAGGACATTCTGACCCTTTGGGTGAGTGAATGATTCTTTGATGTTTTACACCAATTGAATAAATTTTCAGCTATATCATGGCACGAACAAGTTACATTCGATGAGATGTTAATAATGTTTGCTTTATACTAGACCAACATGCTTATTTCGATTTTTTTAGTACTAGCTCACTGAATATTGATGACAATGTATATTTGTCGTTTAATGATGCGAGGTCACGATCATAATCTAAAAATAGAACTTTCTTCAAACAGTCAAAATTTCCAAATTTGATCAATGCATAGTAATGATTTTTTTTTCTATATATACTGAAGGGATAAAGAAACGCAGGATAACATAATATGCTCCTATTTTTTAACTGTGTGACGTAAAATTATGAAAACTGGGCAGACGAGTGGCTTGGGACAGTGTGCACTAAAATCGGTGTCTAAAGTTACTCAACCGTGAAAGGTATCATGTGACATAGAGAAAGTGATAAAAAGCAAATAACATGTGCAGAATAATGATACCATGTTCGTCAACACATCGTGTCATACCACTTTATACTCTTGAGGTATGCACATCGCTTTCCACTATTTAAAGTTAATTTGAATCTCTTGTAATCATGCCACGGCTGACGGAAGTTCAGAGGGGTCAGGCTATTGCATTGTTAATGCAAGGTCAAAGGCAACAACAAGTTGCTTTGCAATTTGGTGGTAATGTTTCCACCATAGAGCGCCTTGTCCGTCGTCTGAGATACTGGAAGGATTGCCGACCGTCCACGCGTAACGGCACCATGTCAAGTCAGGGCTATTCGTCTTGCCCACCTGTGTAATCACCACGTTACTGCCACTGAAACCACTTTAACTATGGTAGGCAATCATAATCGCCACATTCACCCAAAAACTGTGAGAAACCAATTGCGCGAGTTTGGTCCGCGAGCTCGTCGACCTTACATTGGTTTTTCTCTCACTCGTGCACGTCGCGCCCGTCGTATGGCTTGGTTGGCGGCACATAGTCCCAGACAATTTCCAATGAGGTAATGGAGACGGGTCTTTTTCACAGATGAGTCGCGATTCACACTTTTTTGTCTGGACGGTCGACGTCTTGCGTTCTTGAGAGGGATAGGTTTGGGGGTGGCTTGCTTATGGTCTGGGGAGGGATACCTCATGGGTTAAAGTCACCGTTGATTGTGATAGCCGGTAATTTAATAGGCGTAAGATATAGGGATGAAATCCTCCGGCCGGTTGCAGTTCCATTTGTGCAACAGCATCACCTATTTTTCCAGCAGGATAACGCCCAGCCCCATGTAGTCAGAGATTGTCAAGATTTTCTCGCCAATCATACATTAATCCACTCGATTGGTCTCCGTACAGTCCAGATTTGTCCCCAATCGAACATCTGTGGGACGAACTGGACAGGAGAGTAAGGGGGCGTCGGAATGCCACCGCTACTCTCGACCAATTACGGGCTGCCTTGTTGGAAGAGTGGGATAATATCCTCATGAGAAGGATAAATGCTCTGATGAACTCCATGCACAGGAGAATCAGGGCTGTAACAGATGCACGAGGGGGGCATATGAGATATTGACGAGTTAATCGATTTCACGTTAACATATTGGGGGTACTGTTAAATTGGTTTCAATTACTCATGAATTATTGATCACAATCTAATGAAATTTTAAAATCTTGTTGATTAAATTTGTGTTTTTATCCTTATATACTGTAAATTCGGAAATTATTGCGTTCATTTATTATTGTGATCTTCGAAAATTTTCACAGATTGCGATTTTTATTATTGCGGAGCATGAAATCCTCCAGTACAAATGGATACTTATGATTCCGAAATGCGATATTTAATTATTGCGATTTCACATCAGTAGCATTTTTTGCAATAATTTCTGAATTTACAGTATTAATATTGAAAACAACATTCGAATAAATAATATTAAATCGTCTAAAATGTTGACTCTGCGTTTCTTTTTCCCTTCAGTATATATTCCAGGTTTTTTTTAATGTTTAATTCGAAGGATCATACAAAAGTCTCAATGTCGATTATAAGAAAACATATTTTCTTTTATGAAACAATTTGACAAAATTGAACTTGACTGATTATGTGGATCCTTTTGAAATTTAATATGGAATTAATGTTTAAGAAGAGTAACACAATGGGTGCCACATGTAGAGCAGGAACGGCTTACCATTCCTGAGCACAAGAATTCACCCGTGGTTTTTAATGTGGTTCGAGTTGCTTGATATTTTCTGTGTAGTTTTTTGTAGGTCATTGTTGTTCTTTTGGCCATTGTATTGTCTGTTCATCGTCTGATTACCCTTTGGTCTCTTCATACATTTCTTTAATCAGATGATTTACTAATTAGTAGTCAATTACTTTTGATTATTCATTGACCCTGCTATTGTACTGTTTTTGTTCTTTTTGCGAAAGTGGAAGTGAATCTGCAGTTTTTAATGTTTGTTTATCTCTGCATTGCCTTTGGAGATTCATGGTTTGTTAGAGTGGAGGTGAATCTGTGCAGTTTTTAATGTTTGTTTATCTCTGCATTGCCCTTGGAGATTCATGGTTTGTTATTAGAGTGGAGGCGAATCTGTGCAGTTTTTAATGTTTGTTTATCTCTGCATTGCCTTTGGAGATTCATGGTTTGTTAGAGTGGAGGTGAATCTGTGCAGTTTTTAGCTCACCTGAAAGGGTCAGGTGAGCTATTGCCATCACTTGGCGTCCGTCGTCGTCGTCGTCATCCGTCGTTAGCTTTTCACATTTCAATCTTCTCCTCAGAAACCACTGAGCCAAATGGAACCAAACTTGGCAGGAATGTGCATCAGGAGGTCCTCTATAAAAATTATGTTTTCTGTTTCGATCAGGAATTCAACATGGCGGCCAGGGCCAATAATGTGTTTTGATTGGCTCAATTTTCAAAGATCTTCTTGTCAGAAACTACACAGCCAATGGAATTGTTTTATGGTGTGAAGGATCCTTGGGTGGTCTTCTACCAAAATTATGTTTTTGGTGCATATCCAAAATGCAAGATGGCCGCCACAGCAGGATGAAGTTTAACATTGGACCCTATGGTAAATACCTTCAAAGATCTTCTCAGAAGCCACAATGTCAGTAAAAATGATCTCTTGCAGAATGTTCCTTGGATTGTCCTCTACCAAAATTATGTTTTTGGTGCTGATCTGAAGTCCAAAATGGCCATCACTGGGGGACAAAGTTTAACATTTGACCCTATGGGAAATACCTTCAAAGATCTTCTAAATCTGTTTTCTGTGGTAAGAAAGATAACTCCAATTTAATCTGTGGAAAGAGATAACTCTATTTAAATATTGACATAATTTACTTTAGTATAATACAGTTAAAATGAACCTGTATAAAAAAAATGTGATCAGATACCCTCCCTAAACCGTATATATTTATGATCAGGGTGACTAGGAAAATTAAATGCCTTATAGCTCAGGCCCCCGGGGGAGGGGGTCATACCCCACCCCATACCTGAAGTGAACTTTTTAATGGTTGAGATCCCCACCCCTAAACCATATATATTTATGATCAGGGTGACAAGGCAAATTAAATGCCTTATAGTTCAGGCCCCGGGGGTCATACCCCACCCCCTACCTGAAGTTAATTTTTTAATGGTTGAGATTCCCACCCAACATGGCCACCAGGGCCAATAATGTGTTCTGATTGGTTGAAACTTTGAAAATCTTTTTGTCAGAAACTACTCAGCCGATGGAATTGTAACATTACAGAAATGATGACTGTATGGTCCTCTACTAAATTTGTTATTTTTGTGCCGATCGCATATCCAAGATGGCCGCCATGACTCGACTTATGGACTCTATGGGAATTTCTCATTTTCATCTTTTTTTCTGAAACCACGAAAGAGATTTGAACCAATCTTGGCAGAAATGTTCATTAGATGGTCATATACTAGATTTTTGTTTTTGGCGCTGATCGGAAAGCCAACATGGCTGCCAGGGCCCATAATGTGTTCTGATTGGTCGAAATTTTAAAAATCTTCTTGTTAGAAACCACTAAGCCAATTGAATTGTGACTTTACAGGAATGATCATTGGGTGTTCCTGTACTAAATTTGTGAATCATTTGCTGATCGGAAATTCAAGATGGCCACCATGACTCAACTTAGTTTTAACATAGGACATATGGAAAAAATGTTTAAAAGTCTTCTCCTCTGAAACCAAGAAGTCAATTTAAAGCAAACATGGCATGAATGGTCCTTAGGTGGTCAACTTTCAAAATTATGTCCTGTGAGCCCGACCTCCATCCAAGAATGCCGCAGTCAGCGGACATAGTTTTAACATAGGACCCTATGAGAAAATTGTTTAAAAGTCTTCCCTCTGAAACCAGTCAGCCAATTTAAAGCAAATATGGCATGGATGGTCCTTGGGTAGTATACTTTTAAAATTGTGTCCCGTGACTACTACCTCCATCCAAGATGGCTGCCATGAGCAGACATAGTTTTAACATAGAACCCTATGGGATTTGAATAGTAACTTAGATGTATTCGGTATGCAGACATTCTTAAAAGGACTTAGTTATGTCAGGTGAGCGATACAGGCTCATGTGAGCCTCTAGTTAATGTTTGTTTATCTCTGCATTGCCTTTGGAGATTCAAGTATCAAAAAGAGGAGGTTTAGAATCCCATTATCCGGTTTAACCCCCACCACATTTTTTACATGTCCAAAGCTGATCAACATAATTTATGGTATATTTTGTGATCCATGATTTAAAGTAAGAGGTAGTTGTTCGCTTTGTTGATCTAGTGTTTGCATATTATACCATCGGTTGATCAACAAATTATGACAGAAAATCATTTTCAATTGTTAAAACATTGTAGACAAGTAAAGGTGGAAAAATTCTATCCAATCCTTCTAATGATAATAGAACTATGGGACAAGGAAGATTTAAAGAAACGGATAAAGGTAATTGACTTATTGGTATTTAACGCCAACTTGAGCAGTAGTTCACATATATATCGTGGCGTGAACAAGTTAAAATACAAATTTATTCCTCCACTAGATGACCCTTAGAACTAAGACACATTTTTACATAACACAATCGGGTTATATGAAAGAAAAATGAAAAAGATAAAAGCCATATATTTAACTATGTTATATATTTATATTATAGTATAAATTAATTTCTTTTTAAAAATTTTAAAATTTGTCACCTGCGACATTTATAAACAAACCAGATCAAGTGTTGACGTTGTATAATGTCTGACATCATCAGCAAGATCAATACAGTCGATTAAGAAAAATGTGAAGATACCAAAGGGGTAATCAGAAGCCGTAATTTGAAGGAGAGACAACCAATGACCAACAGATCTAGAATGATATACACAAAATACACAGAAAACTATAGATTAAGAAACACGAACCCCACTAAAAACCAGGATGGGGAGGGGTGGAATCAGGTGTCTCCGGATGGTTTGGAAGTTCCTGCTCCACTAGTGAAACCGGTCATGTTACTATATAAGAACTCGAACATCATATGGGAATACATTCCGGTCGTTCCTCATTATTTAGTAAATAACTATTGATGTCTTCCATGACCAATGCGACATCTGATCAAAACAATCTGGCCTTGAACCGAAAATAATAGCTATATATTCGACATCTGGTCAAAACAATCTGGCCTTGAACCGAAAATAATAGCTATATATTATGCGATGAGGGGAGCACAGGCTGTACTTTGAATTGGCTGTATGAAAGTCTAAAATGAGGTATTAATAAAAATATTTTAAAAATGTAGATATCAAATTTAGTGCGCACGACACATTTCTGGAATAACCAGTTTTTTAATGTCACCATGATCAACATCTAGATGATGTTATAAAAGCAATATTTAGTTGAATTTTTTTCACCATTATTCCTAGAGTGTCTCGATTTATAAGTCTTCATCAAAGTTTCAGAGGTAAAGGAAGAATCGCCAGACAAATTTATTGCCAAACGGTCCAGCATGCCTATGCGTTAAGATGGTACTATGTGTACCCTGTTTCTGATTCGTACTACAACATGTTGTGATACACAAAATTAAATGAATATGTTAGATGACTTTCCTTTAGAAACAAAGAAATGCAATATATGTTGCAGAATTACTTAGGTCAAACAATTTAAGCAATTTACACAGTTACACAGCAACATTTTCAGATCAAAGCAAATATCTTCTCTTTTACCTGTGAGAATCAAAACACCTGTCAACAGGCCCATCTGATAACTACATTTTAATGTTTGAAATTTATAGTTCCTAAATAATGTAATTTATTAAACCTTATAGATGTCAATTTCCCTCAGTCCTAGATAACTTTAGTATTTTGGGTTTATTATCAAAATTTTGACAAAGTTCATTTTGACATCGTTTTTCCTATGAAAATTGTACAATCAAACTTAATTATCTGATGAACGAGTATTAGCTTCTAATCATATATATCCCATGCAATTTCATTAATGTTCAATAGCAGACTTCTTTTGATTTATTATATGTTTGTATATTTATACTGTCACATCACCTATACAGGGTTCGTACAGGTGCTTGAAATCCTTGAAAGTACTTGAAAACGAAAGTAGCAAAATCAAGCACTTGAAAGTATTTGAATTCCAATAAAGGTGCTTGAAAACCCTTGAAAACTCCTTTTTCATTTGAACAATCTTATTTCCGCGAAATAAGTGCATGTTAACAGTCATTTTCGATCTCCAAGACGTTGAATCGATGTCAACAACCTCAGTTACCCATGGAAATATAAATAGACCTTCCCGTATCATTACGCGCTATTTCTATAAAACGGTGTTTTCCGGAAATTTACAACTCAAATCAAAAATACGCATTAATGTATTCCCATCACCTTGTCGTTTTAATTGGTTTCCGTTACGATTCATGGGTTTTCCTGAACATATTTCTTAATGGGCATAACATCAAACGTGTTCACTTATGTTCTAAATTAAAAATTATGAAAATAAAAAAATCATAACATCGCGTGATCAGCCGTCGGTCGCCAGTGACCTTGATCATTGCCAGTTCAAGATGCCTGGAAAATGTAAATTCCTGAACAAAAGAAAAAAAAAGACATACACAAAAGTATCTTCACCAGACTTGCCTACCTCTTTTTGTTAAAAATAGTAAGGTGCTTGAAAAAAATAGTAAGTTGAGATAAAAAAAAGTAAGGCTCTTTTTTTTTGGTCACAGAAACTACACATGTTGCGAATGGCACATGATATAACCACATAATGTTAACATTTTAAATCGATTTTGGGTTTATTATCAAAATTTTGACAGACAAAGTTCATTTTGACATCGTTTTTTTAATCACCGGAAATGCCGATACGATCTATAATATGCGGAACCGCAATGAAATGAAGGACCGGAACCGAACACTTTCCGGAAATACCGCAAATGTGCCGAATCGTTTAAGGAAATTGACAACAATCGTAAGGGCGCAAGATAGCCCAAAAAATCGTGAGCCTTACGCCAAAATCGTAAAAGTAGGCAAGTCTGCTACACCCACAAAACCACTGACATTGGACATCCATCATTTTCCTGACTGGGTACAGGCATTTTCACTTGAAGAAAGGTAAGGTTAAGCAAGGTTTTATATATGAAAATGCTCAGAAAAAGGTCCTTGAAAACTGTAATTTTTGTCCTGGAAAGTCCTTGAAAAGTCCTTGATTTTGCTCAACAAAAAAGTGTATGAACCCTGCCTATAGCAAACATATATCACACAATAATATTCTAAAAACTGACGCTCTAAAATTACAGCTACTGTGTGGTTCAATACCCATTTCGGAGCATAAACATAACATAGTTTATTTGTACTTTTGTCTGTACATGTATTTGTTTTACTTGAATTCTTTACTTACATGTACATCTGTTATTTATATTTGAACAGAGGATGGTAACTCATCCAGTATACAAACTCAAGAAAATCATGACCTTAAGATTTTGGAAAATATGAGTGAAGAGAATCAGCTACTAACTGATAAAATACCAATGGTAAGTACGCCACAATGATATATGTAGTATTATAATGTTGTCATTATATACGATGAAGTCATTCCTGGAGCAGGACATGCCGACCCTTTGGGTGAGTGAATGATTGTTTGTTGTTAAAGCCAAATGAACAAATGTTCACCTATTTCATGGCAGGAACAAGTTACATTCGATGAGATGTTAATAATGTCTGCTTTGTACTAGACCAACATGCTTAGTTCGATTTTTTAGTGCTAGCTCACTGAATGTTGATGACGATGATTATATTTGTTGTTTAATGATGCGAGGTCAAGATCATAGTCTAAAAATAGAACTTTCTTCAAACAGTCAAAATTTCCAAATTTTATCAATGCATAGTAATGATTTTTTCTCTATATATTCAGTTTTTAGCTCACCTGACCCAAAGGATCATGTGAGCTATTGACATCACTTGGCGTCCGTCGTCCTTCATCCGTCCGTTAATTTTTTCATATTTTAACCTACTCCTCTGAAACAACTGGGCCAAATGGAACCAAACTTGGCAGAAAACATCTATATAAGGTCCTCTATAAAGTTTCTTCATTTCGTTCCATTCCGCCAACAGATATGGCCGCCAAGGGCAATTCTTGTTTCTGATTGGCTAATGTTAAAAAAATCTTCTCTGAAACTGCTTGGCCAAATGGAGCCAAACTTGGCAGGAAGCATCTATGTAAGATCCTCTATAAAACTTCTTCATTTGGTTCCATTCGGCCAACAAACATGGCCACTGTTTCTAAAAATAGAACATATGGTAAAATTGCAGGTTTTTGGGTAATAACTCAAAAACCGTTAATAATATCAAAATCTGACCTGGGATAGAAATGATCAGTACAGCAAGATCTATCTACTCTGCAATTTTGAAGTAAATCTGATTACCCATCTTGGAGTATCAAATTTTTTTAAATTTTAATACTTTTTGTCCTTTATTTAAAAAAACTATAAGAGATAGATATTAAGTTTAAATTGCAAAAATGTGCAGCATGTCAAGATCTACCTACACTGCACTTTTAAGTAAATGCCATAACCCATTTTGGAGTTATTGCCCTTTTTTTCATCAAATTTTTAAAATTTTAATACTTTTCATCTTATATTTCAAAAACTATAAGAGATAGATGTTAAGTTTAAATGCAAAAATGTGCAGCATGTGAAGATCTACCGACACTGCAATTTTGAAGTAAATGTCATTACCCATTTTGGAGTTATCACCTTTTTTTCATCAAATTTTAAAATTTGTAATAATTTTCGTCTTATATTTCAAAAACTATAAGAAATAAATGTTAAGTTGAAATTGCAAAAATGTGCAGCATGTCAAGATCTACCTACACTGCAATTTTTAAGTAAATGCCATTACCCATTTTGGAGTTATTGCCCTTTTTTCATCAAATTTTTGAAATTTTAATAATTTTCGTCCTTGATTTCAAAAACTATAAGAGATAGATGTTAAGTGTAAACTGAAAACATGTTCAGCTTGTCAAGATCTACATGCCCTGCAATTTTGAAGTAAATCTTATTACCCATCTAGGAGTTATTGCCCTCTTTTCATCATTTTTTAGCTCACCTGGCCCAAAGACATTATCTTATGCATAAATATAAGGTAATGATTATCTCCCTTTGAAATTTGCTTCAGTATAATTTTATTGTCAGGTGAGCGATACAGGCTCAGTGGGATGAGCTTCTAGTTTTTTTTGTAATGTTTAATCCGATGGATCATGCAAAATAATCTTAATGTCAATTATAAGAAAGTATATTTTCTCCTATGAAACAATTTGACAAAATTGAATTTGACTGATTAAAAGCCTATTTACACGATCTGTTCTCTCCATAGCTTTCTTTCCATAGCTGATAACATATACCTCATTAGTCTGTTTAGACGGTATGTCATTTCACGTCTGAGCTAATTAATATTTCCCTCCAAATTTTGTTTTTATATAGTATAACCTTATTGACCTTTTTCATGATTGGTTTATTTGCTCTGTCTTGGCAGAGAGAATAGGGAAAGTTCTAAACGCTCTGTCTTCTTGACAGTTAGACTTCATATCCAGGGTTTGAACCTACGGAAATATTTTAGGGGCCAAGTGGGCCCCTAGCAAATAAATTTTGGTAGCCCACACAATATCATAAGGGCCCATCAGGCGAGGTGCCTTACGACAGGGAGTCTGGGGCCGCTTAATGCCCCTGGAAGCCCTGGGATAAATGGTGCAAAATCCTGCATTCAGGCTGTCCAGCACTTTTTGACAAAAAATAAGGGCGAATTTTAGGGATAAAATTAAGGAATTTTAGGGCTAAAATTAGGAATTTTATAACTAAATTAGGGCAGTTTTAGACATTTAAATGTACTTACCTTCGCAAATTTGACAATAAAGAAACTCACAAAAATACTTTAAGTACAGGAAGGGCGTCTTCCAGGGTTCCATTGTCTCAATAAACAAGCTTGACACATGGATCCACTGGTCAACTGCCTTTCACTGCATAATCTGAATAAGAACTGCAAACTACATTAAGACACATTTTGTATGAATGCATTTTCAAAATTGCTAGAGTAGAAATATAAAAAAATAGGAATTGACATAAAAAATTAGGGTTTTTTTAGGATTTCCCCTTGAATTAAAAATTGTTTAAGGAATTTTAGCAAAACTTAAAAAAAATCGGCTTTTTTAGGAATGTAAGGGCCACTGGACAGCCTGTGCATTCTAGCCATTTCCTGGCAGTAAAATTGCTCATTCAGAAACTATAATTTAATACAGAAGATACAAAATTTCCAGAAAATTTTCCTCAAAATAAACTTATTTTACATGCACTATGACATCAGAAATTTATAAAATGTAGTTGAAATCAATCTTCAGGGCGATTTAGAGCTTGACATATGGTGTGGATGTTTGGCCATTGTTCAAGGCCTTATTTTGACCCCTACTGGCTCTAGGCCTAGATGTGGTTTTTGGATTGGTTGTATATAATATATGGCCTTTGGTCGGGTTGCTGTCTCATTGACGTTTACCCCATATTCCTTTAAAAAATTGTCTAGAGCGTTTGGACTTTTCGTAATCTCTAAAATATTCTGTTCTCTGTTCATTTTGTCTTTTAAGAAGCCCAGAGTTCCCCAAAAGAACTGACTTAATTCGGCTTGGTGAAATATTTCGCCAACCGGATATTTTGAACGAACATGTAAAATTAAAAATCAAAGTCGGAAAATTGTGCTATAAAATTCCGTAATATGACTCAACAGAAAACGGCGTGGTTGAATTTTGTGCAATATAAAGACAACAGAGAAATCATCGTTGTTAAAAGAATTATTTGTTACCTAAATCCCTTTACAACAACATCTAAATTCTTTATTTCAATCCTTAAATGACGCAAAATTAATGCAAAAATTGACATCCTTAAAGGGAAGTGTTAAATAGAACAGCCGTAAATCTCCTTAACTGGAGATAAGATTCGCATACATCAAAATAAGCTGGTTCCCGGGTAACTCGAATAATACTGCGCCCTCTATCCGCACGTAGCGACCAGCGGGAGAGTAATATAACGACTGGATTATTCGGGTTAGTTCCCGGGCTACTACACTTCGCTACTCTAGTTCATAGAGCGAAGAGTAATATACGCGGATATCAGTTTAATATCAAAGCAAAAAATCAGGGCTTAAAATCAATCAATTGAAATGTCAATATTTTTCGGATTTCGATCTTGGTGAATAAGAATTTTTACATATAGATTTACACTATTTTATTTTTTCTAATTTTCACTCGCCAAGTGGACGACTAAGATGAGACTTTTAAGGGCCCACACTAAAATTTACTTGCAAATGGCGAGTGGGCGACCGCTAATTTCAAACCCTAATATCTGTTGTATGTTTTCCCAATTCACATGGTGTGTTTTAACGGCCATGGGAAATCAGCCATGGAGAAACAGATCGTCTAAATAGGCCTGAAGGCTTTATGTGGATGCTTTTGAAATTTAATTTGAAATTAATGTTTAAGAAGAGTAACACAATGTGTGCGACATGTAGAGCAGGAACTGCTTACCATTCCTGAGCACAAGAGTTCACCCGTGGTTTTTAATGTGGTTCAAGTTCCTTGGTCTTTTCTGTGTAGTTTTTTGTAGGTCATTGTTTGTTCTTTTGGCCATTGTATTGTCTGTTCATCTTCTGATTACCCTTTGGTCTCTTCATACATTTCTTTAATCAAATGATTTACTAGTTAGTAATCAATTAATTTTGATTATTCGTTGACCCTGCTATTGAGTATTGTACTGTTTTAGTTCTTTTTTGCGAGAGTGGAGACATATCTGTGCAATCTCTGCATTGCCTTTGGAGATTCAAGTATCAAAAAGGAGAGGTTTAGAATTCCATTATCCAGTTTAACCCCACCACATTTGTGCCTGTCCAAAGCTGATCAACATAAGTTGTGGTATATTTTGTGTTTGATGATTTAAAGTAAGAGGTAGTTGTTCACTTTGTTGATAGTGTTTACATATTATAACATCAGTTGATCAACAAATTATGACAAAATCATTTTCAATTGTTAAAACATTGTAGAAAAGTGAGGATGAAAAACCTGTATGCAGTCCTTCTGATGACAATGAAGCTATGGGACAACAAAGATTGAAAATATTGACTACAGGTAATTGACTTATTGGTATTTAACGCCAACTTGAGCAGTAGTTCACATATATTTTAGCGTGAACAAGTTAAAATAAAAATGTATTCCTCTACTAGATGACCCTTAGAACTAAGACATATCTTTATATAAAACAATCGGGTTATATGAAAGAAAAATTAAATGGATAACAGCTATATATATAACCGTATGTTATCTACTAGTATTTATATTATAGTACATGTATATAAGGCCATGCAAAATTAATTACTTGGTTCTCATGCATGGTCTTTTTTGTCAAAATTGATGACGGAGGAAATCATTTTTTTTTATCCTTTTACTGCTGTAAAAAGTGATGAGGGAGGCATTTTTCTTCTTTTTTTGTGTGAAAAATATGGCAATGTATAAAACTTTTCATTATTTTATCGAAAATTTCAATTTTATTTCTTCCGATGGTGGCCGAAACATCACAAGTGGTTAATTTTTATGGAAAAGTCCAATCCGCTGGTCCCAATGTACCATTTTATTTATCTCCGTAAACAATTCCAATAAAGTACAAGCTTCAGAGAAGCCCCCTATTATGTTCCCTGGTAAAACTGGCAAACATTTGTGCCGAATTTGCACAGAAACGATTGACATTTTGTCTAAATGTCAAACGGAAACACGTTTTTTATTTATACATGGTCATAACGATGCTTTAAATCTCATTTAAGCATGATGCGTTTTAAAGCGTTTCACCGACCACGTGATATAGGAGAAAAAACGGATGCGGTTGGTTTTTCCGTACGGACAGCGCTACTGCATTAACATTTTTTTTTTTTTACTATTTTTGCAATAAAATCGGCAATGCGGCGATGAATTTCCACATGCGGGCGTGCCTGAGAACCAAGAAATTAACTTTTTATGGCCTACGTTATTATTATTTTTTTATTTAAAATATTGTGTCATTTATAGACAAATCAGATCAAGTGCTGACGTTGTAGAATGTACCTCCACAAGATCAATACCAACGATTACAAAAAGTATGAAGATTCTAAAAGGGTAATCATAAGCCGTAATTTGAAGAAGGACAGACAACCAATGACCAACAGATCTAGAATGATATACAAAACATTACACAGAAAACAATAGATTAAGAAACACGAACCCCACTAAAAACCAGGATGAGGAGGGGTGGACTCAGGTGCTCCGGATGGTTTAGCCGTTCCTGCTCCACTAGTGAAACCGGTCATGTTACTATATAAGAACTCGAACATCATATGGGAATACATTCCGGTTGTTCCTCATTATTTAGTAAATAACTATGCACGTCTTCCATGACCAATACGACATCTGATCAAAACAATCTGACCTTGAACCGAAAATAATAGCTATATATTATGCGGTGAGCACAGGCTGTACTTCAAATTTTTCTTTTTTTTGAATTTGTGATATTTTTATTGAAATCTGTATATTTGTTAGTTGAATACATAAAGTACCGGTACCTTATCCCGGCCTTGTTAACATTAGTAAAGCACATACATATAAAGATGCTATTCAATCCATTTCATTTAGTTATGAATAAAATATGTTTAAATTAAAGATGTTAGTATTTGTTAGTAATTTACATACAGAATGGCATACTATTTTCTATTTGAATAACATGACAGAAAATACCAAATAATGTGATTCCACAAAAAGATGAGTTTTTCAATCATAATAAACCAAATTAACAAATATACAGAAAATCAAAAAAATAGGGTTTTAAGTAGTTATAGAAGTAAAAGAAAAAAATATAAAAGGCATAAAAATAATTTTTAAAGAGAAAGAAAAAAGAAAGTTTTTGAATTTGCTTTGATGAATAGGTAATTTTAGCATTCATAAAAACAAAAGGCTATTTCTTTTCTATCATGTTATATACAGAATGAATATTTGTATAAATCTTTATATCTCATTAAACAGTAAAGTGAAAACATTCCATATCTGGTTGAAAAAACCATTTTTTTTAAATTTTTAATAGCAATAGATTTCTCAATGTTATATAGTGACTGTATTTTCCTCTGCATTGTGACCAATGATAATTTTTTCTGAAAATATTTACAATTAAAAATATACTGCTTTATTTGTAATAAAATGAGGTTGATAACATCTCCTCGAGACGATTTTGAAGTATCACCAAAAAGAAAAAAATTGCATAGTAAATGGAATACAAACACCATTTGACAATAACCAAGAATCAATTTCATCAATAAAAGTTTGTACAATCTCACAGTTCCAAAATAAATGTTCTATAGTTTCCTCATCTTCCTGACATAGAGTACAAAGGGCATTGTCTTTTACTTTAATTTTATACAGAAATTTATTTGTTCCTAGGATACGTTGGTTAATTCTGTACTGTAACCATTGTAGTTTGGTATTTTGTGTGACTATAAAAGGTATTTTGAATATTTCTCTCCATTTCGTTTCATCTAAACCTAAGGATAAAATTTCCTCCCACTTTTTCTGACCATCTGACACTATGTTTTTCCTTATTAGTAACAAATACATATCTTTAGTTCCCCTTGTACTCTTCAAAATGGTCTTAGCAATCGAAGGAATAAATGGAGTAAGTAGTTTATAACTATTATACACATTCTATTTTCCACAATGTTTAACAGCTGAAATTATACTATTAAATTTCATAATATTTTTGGAAATGTTAAATTTTGCCTCTAATTGATCAATGGAGAGAAATTTTCCATCTTCTGACATAACATCATTAACAAAACAAATACCTTGTCTGTACCAGTCTTCATAGAATACTGGTTTGTTTTCTATTTTTATAGTTTTGTTCATCCACAGTGGAGAAGACAAAAATATTACCATGTAAAGTTTTCTTCTTTATCAATAAAGGTGTTCCAAGCATGGAACACATCTTTCCAAAATTTATTTTTACAACATTTTCTTTTATGTAAGAAATATAAACCATTACCAAAATTGAATAATTTTTCTTGATTTATTGTTGAAAATAAGATATTATCCCATTTACATTCAGTTCGAAATAGCTTTCTTACCCAGGTTGTTTTCAGGGCTAAAATAAATAAATTTAGATTTATCATTTTTAATCCTCCATCACAGAAGTCTTTTTGTAACAATTCCTTTTTAACTCTGTGCACAGGTGAACTCCATATAAAGGTAAAAAATAAGCTCGTTCACCTTCTTTAAGATGTCTTGAGTAGGATTAGGCAATGTAATGATTAGGTGATTTAAGACAGGTAGAATCAGAGTTTTAACAACAGTAATCTTTTCAATGACAGTAAGATTCCTTTTTGACCATATCTTAATGAGTTTTTTTATTTGCAAAATTCTCTCATTATAATTAATATTTACAATTTTATCCAAATCAACATCAAAATTAATACCCAATAGCTTGAAGGATGTTTTACTCCAGGACAAGTTTCTGTGTTGACATAAAGTGTCATTACTGTATTTTTTACTCCCAATCCATACTACTTGCGTCTTAGTAAAATTAATGTTTAGCCCAGAGAGTTTTGCATACCAATCTAATTCAAGTAGAGCTTCATTTAGAGACTTTTCACTGCCATCTAAAATTAATGATGTGTCATCTGCAAACTGTGATAACTTATGTTCAATCCTTGTCACATTTATACCACCAGTATTTTTATTATCACGTATCTTAATGGCTAAAATTTCTGCACATATAATAAAAAGATACGGCGATAACGGATCGCCTTGTCTACAACCACGGCCTATTTGAAAAAACTCTGAAAGATTACCACCCTGAATGACTGCTGATGATATATTATTATAGAATACTTTAACCCAGTTTATAATAGATTCCCCAAAGTTGAAAAATTTTAATACAGATAAAAGAAAGTCCCAAGATATAGAATCAAATGCCTTTTCAAAGTCTATCAAAAGTAACAAACCAGGTATGCCGTTTTCTTCTGTAAATTATAGCATATCATAGATTAATCTAATGTTATCTCCAATATATCGTCCACTAATAAAACCTGTTTGATCTAAATCAATCAATTTTTCCAGAACTCTCTTCAATCTACTAGCAATAACACCAGAACCAATTTTGTATACAGTATTTAGTAGTGATATTGGTCTCCAATTTTTGAGAAAGTGTCTTGGTTTGTTATCTTTTGGTAAACATGTAATGAATCCCTGTTTTTGAGTTACTGATAGCTCACCTAAAAGTGACCCAAAATTTATAGAATTTACAACAAATGACTTCAAATCTATCCAGATTTTTTTTTAAATTCTGTTGAAAAACCGTCTGACCCAGGTGATTTATTGTTATTCATTTTTTGTAAAACCTTACTTGCTTCATTTACAGTTATTTCCCCTTCTAAACTTAATTGTTTATCTAAAGACAGTTTATTAAAGTTTAAATCTTTTAAATCTCTTTCTAAATCACTCACTTTACACCCATTTCCTTCTCTAAATTTATATAGATCTTCATAAAATACCTTTGCTTCTTTTAAAATATCAAATTGTTTAGTTATAGCTTTGCCATCATCCCTTTCTATTTTGGGAATGATTTTACTGGTAAAATTTTTTGATTCTAGCCCACAAAAATATTTTGTAGGTTTTTCCCCCTCTTCAATCCACTGCACTCGTAAGAACGTATTATTTTACCCTTTATTTTCTCTTTTCTTATTGGAAGTTGTTGCCATGCAACATACTTCTTATGTTGTCACCCAATTCAATAGACAAATAGCAAAATCAAATGTGGATTCAGAAAGGAAACAAGGTGTAAATTGACAATATAATCCATCTATCACAATAGCTGTTCATGCTTATCATCACTATTTTTATAGTTTGGAACAAATATTTCTACTAAATAATTAATTTCAATCTTTAGATAAATGGGGAAACGACATTTATTGGCTAAAAAGATCTCACTGCGCGTAAATATACGATTCTACTTTCATTTTATGGTTACGTAACCAAACATTGGTTTACCTTCCACCGGATCGACTGTCCGGTGTAAAATACTGGGTTTGTTGTATACTAGAAAGAGCCCTGTTTGATATCCAATTTGTCCATAATTTATTTTGATTAAAATTAAAGTGAAACGCCAGATCAAAACTCTTTTAATATTATTTATCGTTCCATGGTTTGATGAAGTTCAAGGACATTGACAAAAACGAAAATATCAATGAATCATATAAGATTAAAAATCGCCACGGACCGGACACGCAAAGATTATCGGATATCAATTTGGCACCATATTTAAACATGTCTTTTGTGCAAAATACGATAGAGGACTTGATTTAGGTTTTTGGGAAATATTGAAACCTTTGAAATGGACAAATATTACAAGCTTTTTCCTGATTAAGACAAATGGTTGAAAAGATCCACTATTTTTTTTTATTTCTCTGTGAATTTAAATAAAATACTTTGCTTTATTTATGTTAAAAAAAATCTACAAAATGTTTACTTCAAAGCAGATTTTTTGTAACCTATTTAGGGAAGCCTTCTCTTAAGTCTTTGACTCATTCCTCATTGGGGAATTTGATTTTAATTTCTATTTATTTTCACTGAAGTTTATTTTTTTTTTGGAAAGAGATGGTGACCTCTGAAAACCTGTCTGGCTTTCAATTCCAAATATTATAAATAAGTATGCATTAAATGACTTTATAAGATTTAGACAAATTAGGACACAATTGACTAATTGAATAAGCGCCTTTCAGGACGAAAGGCCTGATGAATTTATATGAGTTAGGTCATTTGACCGTAGTATAATAAAATTCAGCTGAAACCCTGTTATAGCATCCAAGCAAGTGGAGGACCAAGTCAAGGAAATGAATGAGCACAATTTAGCTGTGGAGGAAATGCCAAGTAATGAAGACACATGTCACAGAGTCGACCAATATATGGGACAGATTATGATACTGATAGTGATGATGATGATGAAGATTATGGGGATGAGGGAAGGGTTTATAGGGTTATGTGTAGGGAGGGATAATTGAAGAATAAAACATAACAAACTGCTTTAGTTGAGTGTTTTATTAGTCAACAAGTGAACAACTAAAAAAAATGTTATTGAAATATTTGGGCTACCAGTTTTCAATTTGGGCCAGTGATGACATTACTTTGCCTCCATCCGTCGTCAATCAACATTTTCATATTTGAATTTTCTCTCATAATTTGAGCCAAATTGAACCAAACTCGACATATATGTTCCAGATGGTACCTTATGATGTATGTGTTATTGGTGCAACTCGTATATTCAACATGGCTGCCAGAAGCAGATAATGCATTCTGATGACCATAATCTACAAAAGAACTGTTTGCCAGTTAAAATGTTACAAGTCTAGCTAGCAAACTGTTATTACCATATCTGCCCCTAATAATGTACAAGTGAACTTATGACGTTACTTTGCCTCCATCCGTTGTCAATCATCATTTTCATATTTGGATTTTCTTTCATAATTTTGTCCAAATTGAACCAGATTTGACATATATATGAACAAAGTATGTGTTATTGGTGCAACTCATAAATTCACAAGGCTACCAGGAGCAGATAATGTGTTCTGAAGACCATAAACTACAAAAGAACTGTTTACCAGTTAAAATGTTCTGTATTTCTGTTGTTTGGATGATACTCGGATGGTCCCTTATTAAGTAATTTTTGTGACAATTTAAAATTCAAGATGGCCACAACAACCCAACTTATTTAGAATGCATCCTAAAATATCTTTTGATCTTAAACCACTTGGCTAAATGATCTGAAATTTGATATAAATCATCTAACGATGGAACCCTATAAACCTTTCACATTTCAATGCAGTCGGATAAAAAACACGGCTGCCACATGAAAATCTTGTTTCTGATTGGCTGAATCCTGATAACCCAAGCCAGGTCCGATACCAGGTGAGCGATGCAGTCTCATCCCACCAAGTCTCTAGTTATTATTCAACTGCAAACATTTTGCAGTTATTTTATTGTATGATGCTGTCGTACGTTTTGCTGTTGTTGTCATCTGTATACTATACAATTATAGCCTTTTGGTGTGGTCAATGCATGGATTTATCGACCATTTAAACATATATTGACCGAGGACGAAGTCTGAGGTCAAATATACCTTTAACGGGTCGATAAATCCATTTATCACATATTTGTACGTTATCCGTACCGTTTTGCATATTTGATAAACGATGATTGATTTTTTTTTCGGTGTTTAACGCCACTTTCAACAATATTTCAGCTATATCATGGCGACCAGTTTTAGTGGTGGAGGAAGCCGGAGTACCCGGAGAGAACCACCGACCATGGGTAAGCAACTGGTAAACTTTATCACTTGCGGTTGCGAGTCGAGTGCACCCTTTTTTGTAATTTACAAAGCCGGGCGCGAACCCACGCCGTATTGGTGATAGGCTTGTATGAGTTGTTAGATCCAGCGACCTAACTCATTGAGCCACCCGGGCCCCTTGATAAACGAAGACGTTCCTGATCCATATCAATGCCCGGGCAAATAACCGGTTATTGTGCCCTGCGTGGATGACGTCATTGTGACACGTAAGGAAACATCATACAAAAAACCGATAAAACGGAGATGAAAAATATCAATACAAAACGTAAAACTGAGAGTAACATAAGGATATTCAAGGATTGGTTATCAACTGTGGGAGAACACCGTAATCCTGAATATATTGGAGTCGAGGAGATGTACATGCACCTAGCAAGAGTTTTTATTTCAGCGCGTCCGAAATTCAAACAGGATTACGAACCCGATTTATTGCAAGCTTCCATCAGTAGATATCTTAGTGATGGCGAATGTGATATTTACGCCATCGCATCGACTATTGAGAACTATGAAAATAAAACAGTTACTCTAATTTTCATCAGTAATAACTCTGTCCAGTCAACGGTTACTAGTAATAACTCTAATAAGCAAACGGTTATCGTGTTGGCTTCCATTTTGCCCAACTCCAAAATAACAGAATTCCCATACTCAAATATTCAGGGAAATGTGACAATAATTTTTTATGACAAAAATATAAATGATAAGAATTGGAAGTCTGATTTATAATTATTGAAAAGTTATGTTCAATACCTGTGATAAATACGGTGAATTATTTTGTTGATTTTTACACGTTATTTATTTTGTTGTTATGTTGATGAATAAACATAAATTCATTTATTCATTTACAATTTATTTATTTCAGTCATGGTTAAATATGTGATAAACAGATTATAACATAGCCATTTTCATATAGGTCCTGGTATCATCCCTCGACCCATAACAGCCCACGGCTTTC
>MJUT01060646.1:2604-31139 GCA_002080005.1 Gigantidas platifrons | reverse complement strand
TGCTTTGGAAATTGGTAAATAGCATTAAAATGATGAAATAAAGGTAAATATTTCACATTAAACAGCTTATCGAACCACTTTCCGCCTTTTGAGAACGAAAATTACCATCGATTGATTATTTGCTTGCAAGCAAATAATTTTACCTCGCTTTTTCCGTATGCAATTGACCTTACTAGTGACAGGTAAAAACAAATAATTTGTATTTTATCGCTATTAACTGCCAACTTGCATGGTTCTTTGTTTGTAATTAACACCGACTAAAAGCAGATTCACAAGAAATAAGTGCATTGTTGTACTAATTTAATGACGATTCGACAAACTCCGTAAATAATGTCGATAATTAATAAGATGGTGTCCATTTCTTGATCGATCTCAAAACACGACCAGTTGCACATTATTTCCCTGATAAGCGTACATTTCATAACATTTATATGTTACAGAAACACGTTTTATTAAAGCATCAATCATATCTGATAATTTTTATGAGTAACAAAATTTACGATTTGGCAGATAATGCCCCTTTAACAGTTATTGTAAAACAAATGAAATATTGTTACACTCAATAAAAAAAAAAACACAGAAAGCAACAACTTCCATCAGTGCTCTCAGCACTTTGATATTTTCTAAATCTTGCTTCTTATTCTCTAAAAGTTGTATAGAGGCTTGGTTTACATTACATTCTAAAGTGTCAATGTCTTTTAATAAATCTCTTTCTATTTTATCTCTTTCTTTTCTCTTGTAGCTTGAATAAGAAATAGTTTTGCCTCTAATTTCCATCAACAATGTTTCTAGAAACAATTGACTATTACTAGTGAAATGAAGATCATCGTTAGAAATTTCATGTATATTCTCAAAGTTATAAACCAAGGCACCATACTGTTTTTTAACTTCTAAAATCTTTTTTTTTTTACAATATTAATATATTCCAAATCATAAAGTAATGAATTATTGAACTTCCATAGTCCTTTACCACGCACAAAAGGTATAAACTCTAATTCTAAAATTACCATGGAGTGATCTGAACGATAACTTGGTTCAATTTTACAGTTTACTAAATTTGTCAACATACCATCTGGAAAAAGAAAAAAATCAAGTCGAGCTTGTTTAAAAGGTGTCTTTTTTTCTCCAAGTATATCATTGTAAATCTGGAAAAAGTTCTCTAAAGGGGTCCACTAGGGACCATTGATGTACTATTTCAATAAGTTTATCTCTAGCATTGGGGTTATTAACATGTAAATAGTTGTAACAATCAATATGTGGGCTAAGTACCAAATTAAAATCACCACAAAGTAAATAACGCTTATTTCCAAAATCTTCAATATTTATAATCTGATCATAAAAATCAGGATTGTCCATATTGGGTCCATAAAGTGACAGAAGTGTAAGTTTCTGTTTATCAATTACAACATCTAATGCTAAATAATTACCATTTAGATCCCTTTTCTCTTTCAGTACCTCATATTCAAAATTGTTATTAAACAAAATTGATACCCCCCTGGAATTTGAAGAAAAAGATGAAAAGAAACAATCAAATCCCCACATAGATCTAATACTAGACTCTATTTCAGAAGTAAAATGTGTGTCCTGTAAGCAATAAATGTTGTAATTTTTGGATTTTAGAAAATGAAACACATCTGTTCTTTTTTTCAATATTACCAAGGCCTTGACAGTTAACTGTTAGGAATTTTACAGAACCCATTGCAAAGGAAATACAATTCTTCTAAATAAGTAGATATATACAGGGATCTACACTAACAGTCGCCCAGTCGCCCAAGTCGACTTAAAATTGTATTGGGCGAGTGAAAACTCGATTACTTCTCGCCCAGGTGATGACTGAAAATTTTGGGAGCGATGTCAAGAACATTATTAATTCCCGCACCGGTTTTTAGACGTACCAAAATTGCGACTGGTTTCCGATTTTTATTTTACATATTTTGGTAATGGTATATCGAAATCAGCGGTGTCAGTAGAATTATCCCTGAGAAATGATTGCCGGTTTCCCCAAGTCAATTTTTTGCCGCCGGGTCGTTATCTTTTATTACTATTACTAATAAATACAATAAAATAAAATAAAATGAACACACCGGCCCTCTATTCTAACTCTAAGAAAGCCAAAGCGCTTAGGATATCGGTAAAATGATCATGATTTAAAACCTGTACGTGACGTACATTATGGATAAAATGGCCACCGGTGACGTGCCCAGTGGAACCGTTCTGACTATTTACAGAAATATACGCATTTATCAACGAAATATGAGTGATGTAATTTTATTGGCTTAACAAAAGCCTTTATGATTTATTTTGTGACCTTCACGGGAAAGATACCAAAACACTGATTTGACAGAAACAAGAAAAAAACAAAAAAATTAACACAACACACTCCTTTATACCATTATAGGACCAAAAGTGAGACCAGGTGTACCATTGGTGGTAAGCATATTCTACATCCCATAAGACACATGTTGTTCATTTTGAATTTGTGGTTTAACATCTCTTGAAGAAAAAAACCCTGCATGCAAGCCTGTCCTTAAAATTTTCCTATGGTAGGGGAAACCAACAATCAATTTTACATGGCCAAATGACAATGCATAATTGTTTGTTGGCAATATATTTCAACTATTTCAGAGCCTATGGCTAAGCAAACCACAACTGAAAATTAAAAGAATGAAAGTCATATTTCTAATTCTTTCAGATTTTATTTTAATCATATTCATAAATACAGTATACAGTATAAGATTAAAATTGGTGATTAACTTTAAAACACATATAGCATATATCCGCAACAGAATACCGCAACAGAATACCGAAGGAACAAGTTAAAGGAATTATTCAAAAAAACAACAGAATCCAAAAACAAGTCAAAATTGACTTGTCAAAATGGAGATATTGTTAAAATATCTGATTTACCATATCTGTAATCTACCTGAAAAAAAGCTGGGCACCTAAATTATTTGTTGGGCTCCTTGAAAATGAAAGTTAGGAGACCAGGTGGCGACCATGGTTCAAAAGTTAGTGTATATCCCTGATATACAAAAATCTGACAATACATATTCATCAAGCAAATAAGAATAGAACTATTGTAAATGTAAATGTAAATGAATTCTTCAAAATATTCTTTTGAAAATAACTGAAAAAATGATAGATAAAAACATGTATTTAGAACTAAGATGACAAGTGTCATAATATATAATATCGATTTATAAGTCTTCATTACAGTTTCAGAGGGAGAGGAAGAGTTGCCAGAAGAAAATGTATTCAAAGAAGACTTGGTGGAAAGATACACAATACTCGAACAATATTATGAAGGTACAGCACGCACAGCGCGTTTTAGCAAGAAATCACCCTGGTCGGTGTTTTTCGCGGTGAAATGTCGGTGATGTGTCATAAAATCACCGTAAAATGTCGGTGAAATCACGGTGAAAATTTCACCGCGAAAATATATAAATTAGGGCCTAAATGTCGGTGAAATACTTTAATTGTCGGTGACAACACCGCGGCGAAAATCATACGTGTATAATGCAAGACATAATTTTTTCCGGTTGAAAATTTATCTCGTGGAAAGAATTTAATATTAAATTTTATGTTACGGTAAATATTTTATAATAAAATACTTTCCATTCCTATAAAAAAAAAGTATCCTAGTGTACAATAAACAGGTACACCAGAGCTTATGTTATATGTTGTAATGAACCCGAATCAAAATGTTTAAAGCTTTTGTATTCGTATTTCGTATTCATATAATATTATATCCCACGCTGATTATTAAATCATGAGACGCATCAGTAATATTAGTTTCCGACGATTAATGATCAATCCCATTTGATATCGTATAATTAAATTTATGCATTTTGTTCAATAAAATATTTGAATTGAATGATAAATCACCTGAACCATCAAATGAGATAATCCGGATAATATTTTATACTAAGGGTGCATTTTTTTCTAACCAAAATTTGGCAAACTTTGTGTGTCGTTTGTTAAACGCTGCAAAAGTAGAAACAAATACATCGTTTAATCAAGAGTTTACTGACCCTGTTTGACCTGATAATATGTATGTTGTTGGTAAATAAACTCATCTCTTCTTTTGTTAGATTCCATCTTTGTTTTGGCGGGAAAATTCCAGTGTCTATAATTGATTCAATGTTGAGATTAGAAACAAATGCAACAAACGATAAACGACAAACTGTAGACGCACATTTAGCGATTGCATAGTTTGTCAAAGTTTGTGCAAACTTTACAAACGTATGTTAGAAAAACATGCTCTCAACGCGTATGCGCGTAGTCGTTTGTATCGTTTGTGTTGGAAAAAAAATTCACCCTAAGGTATGTAATATTATGGCCGATGCTGATTATTAAATCACGAGACGCATCTATAATATTATTTCCGACGCTCACTGATAAATACTTTTTTTAAATAAATGTTTTTTTTACTATTTCGTACTGTATATTTCAATTTCAGTGAGTTAAACATGCAACTTCAGATTACGGTACCCAAATTGTGCACATTGTATTTGATTGACTGTTACGAACATGAAAAGATATAAGCTTCAATTTTGCGATATGATTATTTGTGTTAGTACAAACGTGAATTGTAAAAACAATTTTGAGACATTGATTTTGCAATATACGACAGCTTAGATTTGTCAAAAAAAAACTGCTACAAAGTGCGTGATTTGTATAGTTTTGATGCGAGTTTCCGATGTGACGTATACATCTGGTACTCGAGACAAAAAGGGGATGAAAAAAATTATTTATGCGGGAATTGCGGTCTATAAAAATACTTTAAATAAATAATCTGAGTTATTGCAATTATATAGTCTCTTATGTCTCTCCGTCGTATCTGCTGTACATTGACTTAAATGTCTATATCCAAGTTGTAGGCATGGTTAACCGGGGGGGGGGATCACTGGAATAAGTCACAAAATCAACAGAATTTGATTGATTTTTGGTGTTTAAACGCCACTATCAACAATATTTCAGCTATATCATGGCGACCAGTTTTAGTGGTTGAGGAAGCCGGAGTACCCGGAGAGAACCACCGACCATGGGCAAGCAACTGGTAAACTTTATCACTTGCGGCTGCGAGTCGAGTGCACCCTTTTTGTAATTTACAAAGCCGGGCGCGAACCCACGTACGCCGTATGGTGATATGCTTGTATGAGTTGTTAGATCCAACGACCTAACTCGTTGAGCCACCCGGCACCCGTGCCCCCAAGATCAACAGGAAAAAATCGCATGAATAAAGGTCAAAAGAAAAAGAAACAAACATTTAATTCAGTATTGTGCCATTACATTTTAATGTATACTTAAATAAGTTTTACTGTGTTTCGACTGACGGACAAGCGACCATTGTTTTGTGCTTTGGCTTTGAATAAATTTATGTGTATATACGTTTCATCAATAATAAATAAAAAAAATTTTTTTTTACTTTAAATGATTGTTTCACGTGGACTACGACAGGTATCCCGTGCCTTGTGCAGGATGCCTTAGTTGATTAACTTTTTTATTTCTTAAACTTTAAATAATTGTTTCACGCGGACTACGACAGGTATCCCGTGCCTTGTGCAGGAAGTCTTAGTAGGTTAACTTTTTTATTTCTTAAACTTTAAATAACTGTTTCACGTGGACTACAACAGGTATCCCATGCCTTGTGCAGGATGTCTTATTTGATTAACTTTTTTATTTCTTAAACTTTAAATAATTGTTTCATGCTGACTACGACAGGTATCCCGTGCCTTGTGCAGGATGTCTTAGTAGTATTTAACAATACTTGCGGCTGCGAGTCGAGTGCACTCTTTTTGTAACTTACAAAGCGCGAACCCACGCCATATTGGTGATAGGCTTGTATGAGTTGTTAGATCCAATGACCTAACTCATTGAGCCACCCGGCACCCGTGCCCCCAAGATCAACAGGAAAAAATCGCATGAAAAAGGGTCAAAAGAAACAGAAACAAACATTTAATTCAGTATCGTGTCATTACATTTTAATGTATGCTTAAATAAGTTTGACTGTGTTTCGATTTACGGACAAACGACCATTGTCTTATGCTTTGGTTTTGAATAAATTTATGTGTATACGTTTCATCAATAATAAATAAAAATATTTTTTAACTTTAAATAATTGTTTCACGCGGACTACGACAGGTATCCCATGCCATGTGCAGGATGTCTTAGTAGGTTAATTTTTTTTTCTTAAACTGTAAATAATTGTTTCACGCGGACTACGACAGGTATCCCGTGCCTTGTGCAGGATATCTTAGTAGTATTTAACAAACTTGACGAAAAGAAGGGAAACTATATATTATGACGAAATGGCTTCTTGTTGGACCATGGAGTAAAAAAATGAATGGCTAAGTAATTAGACATGTATTCAATATAGAATATTGAGTAAAAACATGATTGGGTAAATAATTGCAACATGTATAGAACACGTATCTGAACAGTTTTTGATTGATCTTAATTGGCTTTGATTACAATTAGCTATCACCCACTTTGAAGCCACAAATCAACTCAAAAAAATAATACAATCCAAGCTTATAAATGGTAATGATACATGTACGTTTGCACATTGTTTTCTTAACATAATTGATTAAAACAAAAGCAAATATCAGAATTAAAGAACGAAAATATGATGACAGCTTGCACACCTGAAAAGGAAAATAATTATGAATGAAACACTCATATTATCAAAAATGACAGTTATACAAATCTCAAGAACATACAAATGTACAAATAAAGGTTAATATCCCATTTCTTTATTTCGCAGCGTTTAATCGTCGATGTCGGTGTTTTGGCGGCGTTTTATAGTAAATCACCGAAAACACCGTGTTCGATTTTTCTCGGACATTTCGCGGTGTTAACACCGCGTTTTTTTCAAATTTCACCGACATTTTCGTGATTTCACCGACGTCGGCCCACAGTGATTTTTTGCTAAATCGCATTGTTCGTGCTGTATGTATTTATTGCCAAACTATTGTCATTACTTTAGATATTGTGCTCACATGACTGCCCTCCCCATTATATATTATAACCATGTTGGTATTATATTCCTAAATGTATTTGTAGAAATCGTTTAAATAGTATAGTATGAAATCTGGATCAGTATAAGGAGATAAAGATAACAGAATAAAAATGCTTCTATGAAATTCTTATCACACATAGTAGAGATCAACATTGTATATATTTATTCCAGAAGAGTAAACACACACTGCTCTGTATTTTACGTAGAATTCTTTATATCATATTGGAAACACAACTACAACAGAGAGAGTCACTATTTTATAAATAGATTGGGGGATGACATAATCATTATTCACAATCAAATGTGCTTGGCAGTCATGCTTTATCTATAAATAAATGCAAATATATAAAATGTATGAAAATAGTTGAATTATTACCTTTTCTTGTATATCATGCCATATCCGCTTTGAAGGATATAAAGGATTGGTATTACATATAATCTCTGTTTTTAGTGATTATTGAAAGATTTGAAAAACAAATAAGAAATATATATATCGGGTTTTGTGAAAGAAATCGTCATTTTAAATTTGACCAAGGAGAACACCATTAAAATCTTTGGTAGATTACATCGTTTTGATCAAATACAAAAAAAACACAATGGGGGTATGTACATTGTACCTGTATATATGTAATGAAAGATAATTCAATTCAATATTTTATTGGAAAGAGCACATATTAGGCGTGATTCAAAATCATAAACAGATACATTACAATAATATGACATACATATGGATGATTTGAACATACAGGCAATACAATATGAAAGAAATTGTTAGCATATTTTTTTTTTCAATTAATGACTACATAATCAATGAACAGTAGGGTAGTATAAAATGTATGAAAATAGTTAAATTATTACCTTTTCTTGTATATCATGCCATATCCGATTTGAAGGATATAAAGGATTGGTATTACATATAATTGTTCTCCGACGCTTCGTCGAAGGGGACTATAGAAATGGGTATCGTCCGTCCGTCCGTGTGCTTTTTGGTTTCCAGATGATAACTTGTGAATGAAAAGTCAGATTGAAGCTAAGTTTGGTATGTAAGTGTATCATATGAATATCTAGGTCAAGTTCAATAATCACAATTTTTCGACCATTTTTACTAGAGTTGTGTCCCTTTTTATACCTCAAAATTGCTAAATATTTGGTTTCCAGATGATAACTTGGTTTGGTATGTAAGTGTATCTCATGAATATCTAGGTCAAGTTCCGTAAATTGAAGGACAGACAACCAATGACCAATAGATTGAGAAACACGAACCCCACTAAAAACCGGGGTGGGGGTGTGGACTCGGGTGCTCAGGATGGTTTGGCAGTTCCTGCTCCACTAGTGAAACCAGTCATGTTACTGTTAAACGACACGCACATCATATAGGAATACATCCCAATACTATGTAACGAATCGGACATCATAATAATATGAGAATACATTGCGGTCATCCCTCATTATGTAGTAAATACATATGCCCGTCTTCCATGACCAATACGACATCTGGTCAAAACAATCTGACCTTGAACCGAAAATAATAGCTACTTTGAATTGGTTGTATGAAAGTGTAAAATGAGATATTAAATTAAGATATGTAAAAATGTAGATATCAAATTTAGTGCACATGATGCATTTCTGGAATAATCAGTCTTTTAATATCATCATGATCATCATCTAGATGATGTTATCAAAGCTATATTTAGTAGAATTGTTTTACACCATTATTACTAGTGCCTCAATTTATAAATCTTCATCACTGTTCTAGATAAAGACGAAGAGCCTCCATTAAGAGATATGTTAGTAGAAGATTTAAGATTTGAGGAAAGAAGTAAAATAAACAAATCGAGAAAACAAAGTATGTATTTATTGCCAAACTATTGTCATTACTTTAGATATTGTACTAACATGACTTTCCCCCTCCCTGTTATACACTATAAGCATGTTGGTATAATGTTCCTAAATATTTATGGAAATTGTTTAAATAGGATTGTAATATGAAATCTGGATCAGTACAAGGAGATAAAGATAACAGAACAAAAATGCTTCTATGAAATTCTTCTCACACATACTAGAGATCAACATTGTATACATTTATTCCAGAAGGGTAAACACAAACTGCTCTGTATTTTATGTTGAATTCTTTATATCATACTGGAAACACAACTACAACCGAGAGAGTCACTATTTTATAAATAGATTGGGGGATGTCATGCTCATTATTCACAATCAAATGTGCTTGGAAGTCATGTTTTATCTATAAATAAATGCAAATGTATGAAAATAGTTAAATTGCTACCCTTTCTTGTATAATGCTATATTCGAATATCGGGTGGGGGGTGTGTACTCGGGTGCTCAGGATGGTTTGGCAGTTCCTGCTCCACTAGTGAAACTGGTCACGTTACTGTTAAACGACACGAACATCATATTGGAATACATTGCATTTATTCCTCATTATTTAGTAAATAACTATGCACGTCTTCCATGACCGATACGACATCTGGTCAAAACAATCTGACCTTGAACCAAAAATAATAGCTATATATTTTGTGCTGAGGGGAGCACAGGTTGTACTTCGAATTGGCTGTATGAAAGTGTAAAATGAGATATTAAATTAAAATATGTAAAATTGGGTAGATATCAAATTTAGTGCACGCAACACATTTCTGGAATAAGCAGTCTTTTAATGTCATCATGATCAACATCTAGATGATGTTATAAAAGCAATATTTATTAGAAATGTTTGCACCGTTATTACTAGAGTGTCTCGATTTATAAATCTTCATCACATTTCCAGATATAGAGGAAGAGCCTCCAGTAGTAGATATATTAGAAAAAAAATTAAAATTAAAAAAACAACGTTGTCAAGGTACGTATTTATTGTCAAACTATTGTCATTACTTTAGATATTGTGCAAACATGACCTCCTCCTCCCCATTATATATTATTGCATGTTGGTATAATGTTCCTAATTATTTATAGAAATTGTTCAAATAGGATCGTATGAAATCTGGATCAGTACAAGGAGATAAAGATAACATAATAAAAATGCTTCTATGAAATTCGTATCACACACATAGTAGAGATCAACATTGTATATATTTATTCCAGAAGGGTAAACACACACTGCGCTGTATTTTATGTTGAATTCTTTATATCATACTGGAAACATGACTACAACTGAGAGAGTCATTATTTTATAAATAGATTAGGTGATGGCATAATCATTATTCAATTGTTCATAATCAAATATGCTTGGAAGTCTGTTGATCAAATAGAAAAAACAACATACAATCGGGGTATTATACACATTGTACCTGTATAAATGTAATAGTGTACAGTGAAGGGATGTCTTAATAGCGTTTTAAGCTCCTGGGCAATGTAGTGTACTGGGGCCCCTACCTACACAACCACTCACAGGAATAAAAATGTAAATGGTAGATAAAATTAAGCTGTATTGGTACTTCCATTTTATATTTCTCTGCTGTTGTGTTGTCTATCAAGGGTGTAACTTTATATTTCACTGGTGCTGTTTGGTCTATAATGGTTGTAATTTTATATTTCACTGTTGTTGTTTTTTTCTATCAAGGTTGTAATTTTATATTTCGCTGATGTAGTGTTGTCTATCAAAGGTGTATTTTTAAATTTCACTAATGTTGTGTTGTCTCTCAAGGTTGTAATTTTATATTTCACTGGTGTTGTACGTTGTGTTGCCTATCAAGGTTGTAATTTTATATTTCACTGGTGTTGTTTTGTCTATCAAGATAGTAATTTTATATTTCACTGGTGTTGTTTTGTCTGTCAAGGTTGTAATTTTATATTCCACTGGTGTTGTTTTGACTATAAAGGCTGTAATTTTATATTTCACTGATGTTGTTTTGCTTATCAAGGCTGTACTTTTTTATTTCACTGTTGTTGTTTTGTCTATCAAGGTTGTAATTTTATATTTCACTTGTGTTGTGTTGTCTATCAAAGGGAGTATTTTTAAATTTCACTAATGTTGTGTTGTCTATCAGGGTTGTAATTTTATATTTCACTGATGTTGTGTTGTCTATCAAGGTTGTAATTTTATATTTCACTGGTGTTGTTTTGTCTATCAAGGTTGTAATTTTATATTTTACTGTTGTATTGTCTATCAAGATTGTAATTCTATATTCCACTGGTGTGTTGTCTATTAAGGTTGTAAGTTTATATTTAACTGGTGTTGATTTGTCTATCAAGGTTGTAATTTTATTTCACTGGTGTTGTGTTGTCTATCAAGACTGTAATTTTATATTTCGCTGCTGTGGTATTGTCTATCAAGGGTGTAACTTATATTTCACTGATGTTGTATTGTCTATCAAGGTTGTAATTTTATATTTCACTGGTGTTGTTTTGTCTATTAAAGTTGTAATTTTTTATTTCACTGTTCTTGTTTTTTCTATTAAGGTAGTAATTTTATATTTCACTGTTGTTGTGTTCTCTATCAATGTTGTAATTTTATATTTCGCTGGTGTAGTGTTGTCTATCAAGGGGGTATTTTTAAATTTCACTAATGTTGTGTTGTCTCTCAAGGTTGTGATTTTATATTTTACTGGTGTTGTGTTGTCTATCAAGGTTGTAATTTTATATTTCACTGGTGTTGTTTTGTCTATAAAGGCTGTAATTTTATATTTCACTGGGGTTGTTTTGTCTATCAATGTTGTAATTTTATATTTCACTGATGTTGTGTTGTCTGTCAAGGTGTACTTTTTTATTTCACTGTTGTTGTTTTGTCTATCAAGGGTGTAATTTTATATTCCACTGGTGTTGTTTTGTTTATTAAAGTTGTAATTTTTTATTTCACTGTTCTTGTTTTTTCTATCAAGGTAGTAATTTTATATTTCACTGTTCTTGCGTTCTCTATCAAGGTTGTAATTTTATATTTCGCTGGTGTTGTTTTGTCTATAAAGGCTGTAATTTTATATTTCACTGGGGTTGTTTTGTCTATCTATGGTGTAATTTTATATTTCACTGGTGTTGTGTTGTCTATCAAGGTTGTAATTTTATATTTCACTGATGTTGTTTTGTCTATAAAGGTTGTAATTTTATATTCCACTGAAGTTTTGTCTATTAAGGTTGTAATTTTATATTTCACTGATGTTTTTTTTGTCTATAAAGGTTGTAATTTTATATTCCACTGATGTTTTGTCTATCAAGGTTGTAATTTTATATTTCACTGTTCTTGTTTTTTCTATCAAGGTAGAAATTTTATATTTCACTGTTGTTGTGTTCTCTATCAAGGTTGTAATTTTATATTTCGCTGGTGTAGTGTTGTCTATCAAGGGTGTATTTTTAAATTTCACTAATGTTGTGTTGTCTCTCAAGGTTGTGATTTTATATTTCACTGGTGTTGTTTTGTCTGTCAATGTTGTAATTTTATATTTCACTGATGTTGTATTGTCTGTCAAGGTTGTACTTTTTTATTTCACTGTTGTTGTTTTGTCTATCAAGGGTGTAATTTTATATTCCACTGGTGTTGTTTTGTCTATTAAAGTTGTAATTTTTTATTTCACTGTTCTTGTTTTTTCTATCAAGGTAGTAATTTTATATTTCACTGTTGTTGTGTTCTCTATGAAGGTTGTAATTTTATATTTCGCTGGCGTAGTGTTGTCTATCAAGGGGGTATTTTTAAATTTCACTAATGTTGTGTTGTCTCTCAAGGTTGTAATTTTATATTCCACTGGTGTTTTTTTGTCTATAAAGGCTGTAATTTTATATTCACTGGGGTTGTTTTGTCTATCTATGGTGTAATTTTATATTTCACTGGTGTTGTGTTGTCTATCAAGGTTGTAATTTTATATTTCACTGATGTTGTTTTGTCTATAAAGGTTGTAATTTTATATTCCACTGATGTTTTGTCTATCAAGGTTGTAATTTTATATTTCACTGATGTTTTTTTGTCTATAAAGGTTGTAATTTTATATTCCACTGATGTTGTTTTGTCTATCAAGACTGTAATTTTATATTTCATTAGTGTTGTTTTGTCTATAAAGGTTGTAATTTTATATTCCACTGGTGTATTGCCTATTAAGGTTGTAAGCTTATATTTCAGTGGTGTTGATTGGTCTATCAAGATTGTAATTTTATATTTCACTGGTGTTGTATTGTCTATCAAGGGTGAAATTTTATATTTCTCTGGTGTTGTTTTGTCTATCAAGGTTGTAATTCTATATTTCACTGGTTTGGTTTGTCCATCAAGTTTATAATTTTATATTTCACTGATGTTGTTTTGTGTGTCAAAGTTGTAAATGTCCCCCAACGCTTCGTCGAAGGGGACTATAGAAATGGGTGTCGTCCGTCCATCCGCGTGCTTGGTTTCCAGATGATAAGTTATGAATGAAAAGTCAGATTGAAGCTAGGTGTGGTATGTAAGTGTATTTTATGAAGAACTAGGTCAAGTTTGATAATGACAATTTTTCGACTATTTTTACTAGAGTTATGCCCGTTTTTATACCTCAAAATTTCTAAATATTTGGTTTCCAGATGATAACTTGGGAACAAACAGTCAGATTGAAACTAGGTTTGGTATGTAAGTGTATCTCATGAATACCTAGGTCTGGTTTGATAGCGATCATTTTTCGACAAATCTTACCAGAGTTACATCCCTTTTTATTCTTCAAAATTGCTAAATTTTTGGTTTCCAAATTATAACTTGTGAACAAAAAGTCCAATTGAAACTAGGTTTGGTATGTAAATGTAACTCACGAATATCTAGGTCAAGTTCGATAATGATGATTTTTCAACAAATCTAACCAGAGTTACTCCCCTTTTTTTATTTCAAAATGGTCCTTGGATGGTCCCCTTTTAGAATTATTTAAGTCAGGTGAGTGATACAAGGTCACCTGAACCTCTAGGTTACAGTAGTTTCAAAATTTAATCTTACCATATAACCTTGGCGTCGGGGGACCAGTGGCCAACGGCCTTTTATTTTATATTTCACTGGTATTGCGTTGTTTATCAAGTTTGTAATTTATATTTCACTGGTGTTGCTTTGTCTATCAAGTTTGTAATTTTATATTTCACTGGTGTTTTGTCTGTCAAAGTTGTAATTTTATATTTCACTGGTGTTGCTTTGTCTATCAAGTTTGTAATTTTATGTTTCACTGGTGTTGTGTTGTCTATCAAGGTTGTAATTTTATGTTTCACTGGTGTTGTGTTGTCTATCAAAGTTGTAATTTTATATTTCACTGGTGTTGTTTTGTCTATCAAGGTTGTAATTTTATATTTCACTGGTGTTGTGTCTATCAAGATTGTAATTTTATATTTCACTGGTCTTGTTTTGTCTATCAAGGTTGTAATTTTATATTTCACTTGTGTTGTGTTGTCTATCAAGATTGTAATTTTATATTTCACTGGTCTTGTTTTGTCTATCAGGGATGTTATTTAATAGTACTTTATGGCTGATGTTTTACCTTTTTTCATAATTTCATCAAAATAAGCATTCAATACGATGTTTTAATGCATCAAAATTATATCTCCGGTTTCTCAACACAGTTCCCCTCATAAAAAGCAAGTGATAAAAATCTTAACCGAATTTCATGATTTTGAGGAATATAATCACCATTTTGTACAATTTTGTTGTGTGATCTAATTCAGATAAAAAAAATACAACTTATGGCTGTATTACAAATGTATAATTCATAAATTAGTTCTATTATTTTTTTCCAGAATGTGAAGAATTAAGGAAGAAAGTGAGAGAGCTGGAATGTGAAAAGGAAAGATTTGAAGAAGGTAATTTATAATACATCTCCTATATACTAGATAGGTTGAATATGTTTAATCAGTCAATTAAAGAACATGATGCTAAAGACATTATTAAATACAGGGGTGTTTAATTATCACTTTCAGAAATAAACCTCATAGGTGGTGTAGTGATGAGTGCACTCACCTCGAGTGCAGAAGATCGTGCGTTCGAGCGACCCTGAGCTCGAGGTCCAACCAATGACTTAAATTGGTATTTTCTGCTTATCTGCTACACACACAGCATTAAGGAATAAGAACATAATCTTGTTGGTTCGGAAACGGGTTAATATGTCCAAGTGGAGTGACATGTACCCCCGAGGACTGTTGTTTCAGTGAGCTAACACTATAAAAATCTGATTAAGCGTGTTGGTCTAGTACAAGGCCACCATATCAGTTGTGTAATTGTTAGCGTGATATCCTCGAGTGGGGTAGATTGTTTGTTCAAGACTGGTCAGAACATACATCAGACTAATACAATTGGTATTGGCTGCTTCTCAGCTAAGCACGAGGAAGTAAGAAATAAGAGCAAAGACTGGTTGGTTAGGAATCAGAATAATGTGTCAGAATTGACTGACATGTTGACATGCGGATTGTTGTTTCAGTGAGCTAGCACTATAATATTCAACCAAGCGTGTTGGTCTAGTACAAAGCTGATATCATCATCGTCTAATCAAATGTACCTAGTTCTCCTCATGATATAGCTGAAAAATTGCTCATTTGGTGTGAAAGAACCACTACTCACTCACTCTAATATAAAATTATAACCTTGATAGCCAACACAACACAGAGGAAATAATAATTTACAACCTTGATAGACAACACAGCACCAGTGAAATATAAAATTAAAACCTTGATAGACAAAACAATACCAGTGAAATATAATATTACAACCTTGATAGACAACACAGCACCAGTGAAATATAAAATTACAACCTTGATAGACAAAACATCACCAATGGAATATAAAATTACAACCTTGATAGACAACACAGCACCAGTGAAATATAAAATTACAACCTTGATAGACAAAACATCACCAATGGAATATAAAATTACAACCTTTATAGACAAAACAACAGCAGTGAAATATAAAATTACACCATTGATAGACAAAACAACACCAGTGAAATATAAAATTACAACCTTAATAGACAAAACAACATGAGTGAAATACATAAAATTACAACCTTTATAGACTAAACAACAGCAGTGAAATAATAAATTACAACCTTGATGGACAACACAACACCAGTGAAATATAAAATTACAATGTGAACAGACACCACAACTCCAGTGGAATATAAAATTACAATTCAGATAGAGTGAGTGAGTGATTGTTGTGTAACTACAAGTGAGCCATTTTTTTTTAGCTATATCATGGCGAAAGCAAGGAACATTTCGATGAGTTAATCTCCATTATTTACAATTTTGTTGTATGATCTAATTCCAATAAAAAGATACAACTTATGGGTATATTGTAAATGTATAATTCATAAATTATTTCTATTATTTTTCAAGATTATGGAGACGTATATGAAGCTGGCCGTCTTGCGATTATATCTGAAATGAAGGAAAATAAAAAGCAGAAAGATAAAAATGCTAAATTAGAAAAAGGTAATCCCTAAGACATCTACTATATACATGTACTAGATAAGATGAATAAGTTTCACCAGTAATTTGAAGGACATGATGTTAAAGGTTGTAATTTTATATTCCACTGGTGTTGTTTTGTCTATCAAGTTTGTAATTTTATATTTCACTGGTGTTGTTTTCTCAACCAAGTTTGTAATTTTATATTTCACTGGTGTTGTTTTGTCTATCAAGTTTGTAATTTTATATTTCACTGGTTTTGTTTTGTCTATCAAGGTTGTAATTTTATTTTTCACTGATGTTGTTTTTTGTCTATCAAGGTTGTGATTTTATGATCGAATCAGTTGGTAATTAGCTGATGTAAACATACATGTGCAATACGGGAGTTCGGAATTAGAAAGTCTTTTGTGGAGGAGGTAAAATAGTACTATTTATATTTCCCGCCGTTGGACGTTTATTCAAAATGGCAGGTTTTACTCTGTATTATGTTCCTTTGAATTGAACATTGATGCAAGAAAACATTAAAAAAAATAATACCCTATAATAATAATCTATTTATGTATTCTTTCTAACATGACAAATAATAATTGGTTTGTCTGTATATTATGTTACTGTAAATCTAACATTGATACAGGGAAAATACGTTTGTTAAAAAAAGGAAGTATGTTTCTTTTAATGTGACAAATAAAATCATAAAATGTCAATTATTTTCATTAAATATAGTCTGCTAAATATTTTGTTCACAAAGCAGGTAATTATACCCCCGCAACGAAGTTAGTTGTAGGGGGTATACTACACTGGTTTCACCATGTCCGTCCATCTGTCCGTCTGTCTGTAGACAAATCCTATGTCTTACGATAACTTGAGATGTGTTTCTTAGAATCTTTTAAAATTTTATCAGCTGTTTACTGGTGAAGAGAGGTGGATCCCTTCTATTTTTGACAATTTTCACTTTTGCCGTTCCAGAGTTATTGGACTTGATATTACGCAAAATAGGATTTTTACCCTATGTCGTATGATAACTTGAGTAGTGTTTTTCAGAATGTTTTAAAATTGTATCAGCAGCTTACCGGTGAAGAGAGGAGGATGCCTTTCATTTTTGACGATTTTCACTTTTGCCGTTCCAGAGTTATTGGACTTGATATTACGCAAAATATAATTTTTACCCTATGTCGTATGATAACTTGAGTAGTGTTTCTCAGAATGTTTTTAAATTTTATCAGCAGCTTACTGGTGAAGAGAGGAGGGTCCCTTTCATTTTTGGTCGGAACAATCAGTAATGTTTTGGTCATGGAAATAGGTTGGACAGATGTGGAGAGCGGGGGGTATATCTTAGTGAGCTGTGCTCGCAGTAATACTAGTTTTACACCTGAAATGTTCAGTATCATCTACGGTAACTGAATTTGAACATTGTCATTACATCCGACGCTGTGATACTGCACAATATAACAAAGTTTCTATATCTGCAGTTTCAGCTTCTGATGAATAGTCCTAACCTATTCAGGCAATGATCAGTGATAACATAGAATATTAAATTAATACGCAACCAGGTATAAAAGGGAATGTTTTTTCTACCAAATGAAAAATGGTTGGTTATGTGTAGATACACTATAGGAGGGGCTAAATTGTACGGGAAAGCTTTGCTTTCAAGTATCATTTAGCCCCTTCTATGTGTATCAACACATAGCCAATAATTTTTCATTTGGTAAATCACGTGTGCCATAGTTCATTCAATGTCACAAATATAACCACGTGACTAAAAAATCCCTGCTTCCCGCCGAGATATTTTAGTTTGCGGGTTGCAGCCGACGGCAATGGCTGCAAAAATGGAGGTTAGCGACATATACTTTTTTAACACAGATGCTCATTGGGATTATAGCATACATTTTTGTAGATGATATGATATTGTCACAAGTATGCGGGGATGTCGAAAATGAAAACGACGCCTTCACAAAGTTGGAAGATTTAACACTTTCGCAGGCTTTGGACAGGTATGAAGTGGATGCTGAGATGGACACTTTGCCTGACATGAATCTGTCATCTACTTTTGAGCTGATGGAGATTCCTTTAACTGCAAATATTATTGAACAGTTAGAAAAAGCTGTATCTAGCGAGTGTAAAGAAAATTCACATTACAGTTTTGTTGTTTTCAATTTCAAATTTGGTTTTGAATTTATCACAGTCCGTGATTTAGTGGTGTTGTGTGTGATATTAATTTATGTCCGTTTCATAGTTTCGTGCAAGTCAGTGATTTCATAATGCATCCTTCATGTTTATTGAATGGAGTGTACAGTTCATGATTTTTTTTCTTATTAAAGTATACAAATGTATGTTTGCATTACGACTTATTTTGTCAAACGACTTACCATCCCTTTTCTTTCCTGGAGTGAAAAAAGAAAATGTGTCTGCTCTTTAAAAAGTGTGACGGTATCTCTATACACCATAGAAATATTTCCAAGCTTCTGAATATTTATTCTTCCCCTTTTAGGACTACAAGAAATACAAAACTTCAAAACTTTCAATTCAAACTTTCCCATAGAATAACTGCCACTAAATTCTTTCCTTTTCAAATGTGGTTTAAAAGAAACCGAACTATGCACCTTCTGTTCAGAAACTAAAGAGAGTTTGTTGCATCTGTTTTGGGAATGCACCTATAGTAAAAACTTTTGGTTTTCAATAGTAAATATTTTTGAAAATTGTGGTATTAATATGCAGTATATAAATGCACCTAATATTATATTGGGTATTGTGGATCCGTTAGATCCGGATAACACAAAAAATCAAGTCATTTTGATTTTAAGGTATTATTTATACAAATGCAGATGTTTGGGTGATAAACCTAGTATCAATGGTGGTCTAAAATACCTAAAATATTGCATTAAAATAGAAAAGACAACCATAAATTTCCTATCTCCTACACAAAGAGAATATATATGTAAAAAGTGGTTGCCGTTTGAAATTGTTCTTGGTGTTTGAAATTTTCAGTGTAATGTTGCAAAATGTTTATTTTGATGAATTAAATGTATATTGTCTGTGTAAATTGTATATGCATGTCATATGTTTTTGTATTTGTATCTGCCTCTGCTTTTATTTAAAAATAAAACAAATTACAAAAAAAAAAAAGCTTCTGATTGGTGGACCAATCAGGACAATGGAAATAGTTCTGTGGTGTATGTGCAGATACCCTCATACTTTTACAAAGGAAAGTCAAGTAAACTATGGTACATGCTGATATAAAGGATAGCTATTTGTAACAACGGGCGGAAGCCATCTTAAAAAAGTGTTCGAAAATGAGGCCAGGATGTACACCCTATGTACTCTTAACGGCAAAGAGCTAGACACGGGACATAACTCTTCCCCTAACTCCGAACTGTCGTATTAATGAATATCATCAAGTTCAATAAATGATACGTTGGGTTAAAGGTGCCAAGCCTGGCACAGGCACTAGACGTTTTGTCAATATGAATATAACATATAAAGCAATGGGCAGAAAATAGTGTCCAATATACATAATAATTATTATTATATATATTGGACACTATTTTCTGCCCATGGCTTATGTTATATTCATATTGACAAAACGTCTAGTGCCTGTGAGCCTGGTAAGGTTTCAGTTAAGCACAAATGTGAACCAGAGGAATTATTCAATAAAAATTAAACACAATTTATATCTTTTATTCGGGCTAGTTAAAATCAGTGAGGGCTAGTGAATTGTGGGACCTGACTTGTCCCCTGGGCTAGTTGTTGAAGAAGTTTTTGGCACAAATTGCACATGTTGTGTTGTCTATCAAGATTGTAATTTTATATTTCACTGGTGTTGTTTTGTCTATCAAGGTAGTAATTTTATATTTCACTGGTGTTGTGTTGTCTATAAAGGTTGTAATTTTTTATTTCACTGATGTTGTGTTGTCTATCAAGGTTGTAATTTTTTATTTCCCTGGTGTTGTTTTGTCTATCGAGGTTGTAATTTTATAATTTCACTGGTGTTGTTTTGTCTATAAGGGATGTTATTTAACAGTACGTTATAGCTGATATTTCACCTTCTTAATAATTTCATCAAAATAAGCATTCAGTGCGATGTTTCTCACCACAATTCCCCTAAAAAAAACAAGAGATATCTTAACTGAATTGGATGATTTTGAGGAATATAATATAATCGCCATTATTTACAATTTTGTTGTATGATCTAATTCCGATAAAAAAAATTCCACTTGTGAATATATTATAAATGTATAATTCATAAATTAAATTTTTTGTATTTCTATTATTTTTTTTCAGATGTGAAGAAAACTAAAGATGAAAATGTAAGATTAGAAGATGAAAAGGCAAGATTGGCCGATGAAAAGGCAAGATTGGAAAAAGGTAATTTATAAGACATCTGGTTGTACTAGATAAAATCAATACATTTGATCAGTCACTTAAAGAACATGATGTTAAAGGTACATGTTTTTTGGTTTTTTTTTTTTGGTATTAAATACAGGGGTGTTTTATTATCACTTTCACTTTCATCTGTGTAATGGTAAGTGCGCTCACCTTGAGTGCAGTAGATCGTGGGTTCGAGCTACAGTGAGGTCCAACCAACAACTAAAATTGGTATTTTCTGCTTATCTGCTACGCACGCAGCATTAAAGAATAAGAACATAGACTTGTTGGCTCGGAATCAGGGTTAATATGTCCCAGTGGAGTGACATGTACCCCAGAGGACTTTTGTTTCAGTGAGCTAACACTATAAAAATCCAATTAAGCATGTTGGTCTAGTACAAGGCCACCATATCAGTTGTGTAATTGTTAGCGTGATCTCCTCGAGTGGGGTAGATCGTTGGTTCAAGACTAGTCGGAACATACAAAGGACTAATATAATAGGTATTTGTTGCTTCTCCACTAAGCAAGCAGAATTAAAAAGTTAGAGAAAAGACTGGTTGAGTAGGAATCAGAATAATATGTCAGAGTTGACCGACATGTTGACATGTGGACTGTTGTTTAAGTGAGCTAGCGCTAAATGCCGTAATTATTGTTGCATAATGCACACCCCCTCTTGGGCTTGAAAACTCCAGAAAAAAACTAGTATGTGTCTATAATGCGCATGGACTTTCAAAAAAAAATTGCCGTCAGAAATGTAAGAATTAAATATCAATCCTATATATTTTTCAGTCCTTTGAGCATGTTTCATTTGCTGGGAGAATTTAAGAACCATGTATCTCTTTTCATCTTCAATTAAGCTGCAAAATATTAAATATGTTGGGTTTTATTGGCATTTTCATATGACGTTTTTATTATCCGGATGTTGTGTAATGGATTCGAAATCTAGTACAGCATCAGTAAATATAAGTTTAAATTCCAGATCTGAACGTATATTAACGCAGTTGATAGTTGAAGATGACAGAAAATAATGATATAGAATAAAGAAAGGCAAACAAGTGTCACTTATTATGACATTGTTGAACATTGCTAAGCTTGTGAGGAGTTGTAGAAAACACGGTTGTTACATACATCAAAGAGTGCTGACAATCCATTATTTTTTTGTATTTTTAAAATTGACCAAATAATTAATGATCTTGAATGAACTACAAACAATGCCTTTTATTTAGTGATGAAATAGCATCCAAGCCATGCAATCATCACAGATTGTTGTAATTTTTTGTTGTTAATCGGATTTAACTTCACCTGGGAGCAACCAAGCTAATTAGACTTGACATAAAAATTAACAAATACATTTTATTATTGCATATCGCCTGGAGGCATTCTTTTTCATATACTATGTAATTATGACATCTTTGATCTTCACAGCACATTGAAATTATTGATTATTTTACACATGGCTAGATATAGTCAGACGTTTATATCTAGCCCAGTTTATTTTTGTATCTATCAAAGGTAAATATTTTATTTACAAGTACAAAACAAAACTGCACTAGACAGTTTTAATTTTTCAATAATTAAAACATAGTAGATGCACTTAATTATTTTGTGGAATAGTGTCCAAGCAATTTAAGAAATATTTAACTTTGCATGTTGACAATAGTAAGCAAAAAAACATGACGGACATGTGATTTCCCATTCTGAGAAAGAGTGAAACACATTGTTCTTGTTTATAATGCGAACTCTCCTACAAAGTGAAGAATCTGGGCAAAATCCTACATATTATGCACCAGTAATTATGGTAATCCAACTGAGCATGTTGGTCTTTTTCTAGTTTTGATAAAGATAAATAGAACTTTTGGACATATTAAAAATGTTTAACGCATTCATTATTTTTTTTTTTTTTTTACAGAATGTGAAGAATTAAAGACATGCAAAATATGCTTAGATGGAGAAAAAAAGATTATCCTAATACCATGCGGTCATTTTGGTCTCTGTCAAAATTGTTACAGCAATAACAATAGTTTACGTAATTGTCCGTATTGTAAAAAGGAAATAACAGATCATGTTAAAGTGTTTCATCCATGAATTAAAATTAGTTAATCTTATTAAAATTAATTTTATTGTAAATAAAAGCGTTTTTGGCAGCAAATTTTTGCACAGCTTGATACTTCGTGGTCAATCAGTAATTATTTCTTATCAACATTGTAATCTGAATATGGAAATTTTCAGCATCGACAATCGGGGAATTATGTAGTTTCATGATCTCATGCAGTCAAGGATGTGATGGTCATCGCGTGATCATGTCAAAGATTCATTTTAATTGGCTGTAGATAAATTTCTTAACCAATTGTGAACAAGCGTGCACTTGCGGCTTGAGTATGTAGGGATACTTGGGCATTTTCGAAATTGTTTTTGATGCTGCCAGACGCCATCTTGTCGGTACAGAAATTTTTGCAATCCTTTAATTACCCACCCACCTGCACCCTTTAATAGTATATCTCTGTGTATTTTGCAATTATATTTTTTTTTCATTTGTAATGATACATGTCTATTGTCTGTATTAACATGAGTTTAAGGTGGCGGTTTTTTATTCCTCACCTTTGCATATCATTGTCATTTATTCAGATTGTGTATTATTGCATAATTGTTTGTACAATTCAGTTTTATAATGATTTTATTGTATTCTGAATAAATGATCTTTATCGCAAATGTTGGATCTAATTTCACTGCAAATTAACTCAGACTCCTTGAAGGATTAAGTTTTTGCTGAAGCAAATGAAGCTGCAGCTTGCTATGGTCTGTCAGTGTACACACAAAAACGCACCAGATTTATTCAGTCATGATTTTAGGCTGTCCTCAATCTTTTTTTTAATTTCAAGGAAAAAATTTGGGTGACAAAAATAAATTTTTGATCTAAAGTGTTATTTTTATATCACATGGCTGCAATATGACTAAATACATGTAGATTTTGTACTTTATACACCAGAAATTATAATTACATCAAATGGTTTCTATAATGGATTTTCAAATTAGAAAATCATGAATCCAACAAAATAATTCACAATCATTCAAGGATTTGAATACTAGATAAATTTGTATTATAGTTTCTCCTGGAAATGAACGCTAGAGAAAACCAAAGGGGCAATCAACGAATGGCAAATCCAGGGAAACTAGCAACACTGGGCACACGAGACACAAGACATAAACAAACAAAATAAACAAAACCACAACACAGTATGTGTTGGACACCACTATATGGAAACAAATATATATAATGTAAAGAAGATATAATCCCTCCTACAAACAACTGGAAGTGAAAACTAATCGAACATCGTTTTTATGCCGAAATTGTAAAATAAGCATCTTGGTGTTTCCTTTTCTTTTGCCATACTCAAGAAATAGAGGACAAGGCTTCAATATACTTTAAGTATGGAATGAGTAATATACGTACTTTCAACAATATTTCAGTTATATCGTGGGGGTCAGTTTTATTGATGGAGGAAACCGAAGTACCCGGAAAAAACCACCGACCTGCCACAAGTCCAAGGTAAACTTTATCACATAATTTTATATCGAGTAATCTCGCCTGAGCGGGATTCGTACTCATAACGTTAGTGGTTATAGATACTGAATGCATAGGTAGTTATAAATCCAACCAATATACGACCACGACCACAACGACTACTTCATTTAAACAGTCAATGTGGTATCTTTCCTTTGGCAAAAGTATGAATTAAAATCTTATCTGGTTGAATTCTATCTTATGATGAACAAAGGTGGAATAGTTGTCTGGTACAGTAATAGTCAAGAGTAAGACTATAAGCAAAAAGAATGATACTTGTGGTCCATCTAAGAACCGATCAGTGTATGAATCCTCAGCATTTATATTGATTTTTGTTTGTTTGTGTTTTAATGCCACTTTCAGCAATATTTCAGTATATCATGGCGACCAGTTTTAGTGGTGGAGGAAGCCGGGGTACCTGGAGAGAACCACCGACCCTGGGCAAGCAACTGCTAAACTTTATCGCGTGTGGCTGCGTGTCGAGTGCACCCTTTTGTGTAATTTACAAAGCCCCTTCGTATTGGTGATAGGTTTGTATGAGTTGTTAGATCCAATTAATGACCTAGCTCATTGAGCCACCCAGACCCCCACAGCGTTTATAGTGTGTATGAATTTATAAACTTTCTTTTAAAAAAAAATGTCTCAGAGTTACTTTGACACTATCACAGATAAATATCAAATTGTGTACACACAAGGCGTTTCTGGATAGCCATGAGGTATGTTCAACGGTTTTCAAAATTTTAAGACGACTGATTTAAAGATCTTTGGGGACATGAAAACCTTAGTGTTTAAACAGGATAGCCAACATCCACCAGGGTCATTAATACACGGAGAGAAGAACCTTAGTTGTAATGATAATTATAGTATTTAGGAACACTAGGAAATCCAAATTACATTAATCAGGAACAGATATGAATGGGAGGTGGAAATCAAATCGACCTGGATTCTAAAAACTAAGAAGAGTTTGACTTACCAAAAGGGTAATCAGAAGCCGTAAATCGAAGGACAGACAATTCAATGACCAAAAGAAATATTAACAGAATTGGTTCAACTTTGTTTCATAAAAAAAAGAGTGACCATGGTAATCACAAATATTGTGTTTTTAGGGGGTGGCAAATCTTATTATTTAAAAAAAACAAACCACTCTGATATGATTGTAGCAAAAACATTCTCTGTAACTTGACATCATAAAATGCCAGAAGTTTTGCTTGACAACATAGTTATGTTGCTGGATGAATTTTCCAACAGTCAGTATTTCTATAGGTACAATGTACATGTACCAACTGTTCTCTTCTTCTCTCCCACTTGTTTATTAGAATACAACTGAGACCACATTGGTGGTGTTATGGTTAGTGTGCTCGCCTCGAGGCAATTTTGGCCGTCCGGAACATCTAGCGACCGGACCATCCAGCCTGATACACCGGTCCTTTAATTTCATTTTCCACTAGATAAATTTTGTCCTTTCACGAATAAATGCAATGTTTGGTGACTGTTTTTTGGCAAAAAATCCAACTGAGCTTGAAATAAATAATACCACAGATGCAATATACATTTTGTTTGTCTGTTTCGTACCTTGGCTTACAGCGGCCGTCGTGGCCGTGATCGCATGGTATCGCCACTTTCAACAATATTTCAGTTATATCTTGGCGGTCAGTTGTATTGGTGGAGGAAACCGGAGAAACCACCAACCTGTTGCAAATCACTGACAAACTTTATCACATAATGTACACATCGACCTGATCGAGATTCGAACTCACATCAGTGGTGATCAGGCACTGATTGCACAGGTAGTTGTAAATCCAACTACCATACGATCACGGCCACGACTGTCATGTACACCTTTTATTAGAACAGATCAAATCAAGTATAAATGTATGTAATTATAATAAGCTAATAGGTATTTACACACACAACCAACTCATACAGTCTGACCTATGGTTACGAAATGTACAAAGACTGAGCAACCCGGCTATTATGTTTGTCTGACATGCGCTTCATCTTAACATTTTTATCAAAAATTCATATACATGTACATTGAATCATTTGATGTACAATATATTTAGTAAATTTAGCACGCAGATACCCCCCCCCCCCGAAACTATTACAAAGGAAATGCTACAGAAATAATGTTGTCTTCGTTTGACGTGATATAGTATTCACTTGTGAGCAGTATTCGTACATGTAAATAAAAACTTGATCATGTAAATAAAAACTTGATTTTTGTAGGTTATTTTTTTTTTAAACATTAAATGTCGGGATATTTTCCACTTAAACTTCTACATTTTTTTAATCTGTACAATAAAAGCAATAAAGAATCAACTTTATCGACATATTAAAAGAAAAAACATTCAGTAATATGATTTGATTGACTGATTTGATTTAACGCCACTTCAGCGATTTTTCAACTATATCATGGCGACCAGTTTTAGTAGGGGAAGAAGCCGGAGTACCCGGAGAGAACCTGTAAATTTTATCACTTGCGGATGCGAGTCGAGCGCACCCTTTTTGTAATTTACAAAGCTGGGCGCGAACCCACGCCGTATTGGTGATAGGCCTGTATGAGTTGTTAGGTAATCCAACTACCTAACTCATTGAGCCACCCGGGCCCTCCATTGAGTAATATCAATGATATAGAGCCCCCACGATATAACTGAAATATTGTTGAAAGTGGTGTTAAACACCATAAGTCCAAACCAAATCAATGATATGGAAACCGGCAATAATATTTTATCTTCAATATTTGTTTACACTGGTTGTCGTACTTGTAAGGATATCGACGTACGTAATAAATCGCTAATACAGTATATATAAACATTAGACGGTAAATCTGTCCGATATACCCGTAGTATCAGGATTTAAATACACTCCAATTAGTCACAACATTGTTCTTTGCCATAAATTCACCATAAATTCATAATAAACACTGCTTTGATGTTAAACTTCAAACGAAATATAAATCATCTATCATCATACTTAAATATTGGAAACAAATGGCCGTAAATTAAATTGGAGGTGTACACTTTTAAATTTTGACAGATAGTAGCAGTCTTGATTTAATCTTGGCTATTGTTTTCTATTTAGTGTTATAAATAGATATCATAAATTTACCACTTCGTCTAGATTATTTCTGGTGGTATTTAGAAAGAAAATGATAATAAACAATCCTATATTTCAACTTAGCTTATGAGAAAGATGTATATTACAATTCTCGTGTATTTTTTGTGAAATCTGAATATACGATTTTGTTTGTGAATCCACTAAGGAAAGGATTATAGCTTTGTCAACAAGAGTGAAAAAAAAAAGACTTACAAAATATTTCCAGTATCTTTCTGTATAATGGAATTAGGAGTATCAAAAATAACCATTCTGTCGTGCGTTTCTTCAACGCTGGCTTTCATTGGTCAGCTGGTTAGCGTCTATTTCCCAAGATGGTGGAAAGTTGAAACTACTGTCAGGAATGTCACAGAAACGGCACATTTCGGAATCTGGGTAACCATTGATTGTTTAGATGATGTTTGTACAGAGAAAGTTTCAAACGAAAATGGGGATAAAGGTAATATATAATTTTTTAAATGTATAAATATATTTTTATTTTCTGAACCAAGTTTGTCATCTTTCAAAGATGAATGGACATCTGGGTGCACAAACAAAATGTGTCGGTTGGTTTATGGTGTTTTACGCAACTTTCAACAATATTTTCAGTTTTATCGTGGCGGTTAGTTTTACTGATGGAGGAAACCACCGAACTGTCTCGCAATAACTGACAAACTTTATCACATAATGTTGTATCGGGTACACCTCCCCGTGAACAGGGTTCGAACTCACAACTTTAGTGGTGATGGACATTTATTGCACAGGTAGTTGTAAATCCAACTACCACACGATCACGACCACGACGGCCCCATACAAACTGTGTCAATGTTTTCTTAGCTATTACCATCACTTGGAACTAGTTATACGGACCCGGGTAGTACACACATTTTTAGTTTTATATTAATGATAAGTAAACAGCACACATGTTAACAATGTAAACCGAGTAGTAATTCCTTATTGTAATCGTAAATATAAACTATAGGGAAAACGTATGGGGCAAATCAAGAATGGACGATCCAGGGATACAGACAACATTAGGTACTGAACAAAGACAAATAAACAAAACACACAACACAGAAAACTAAAATAGAAATCCAGGGATACAGACAACATTAGGTACTGAACGAAGACAAATAAACAAAACACACAACACAG
>MJUT01060636.1:144091-170011 GCA_002080005.1 Gigantidas platifrons | reverse complement strand
CTTCGATGTATTCGTACGTATCATTGGTATTTGTTATAAATCCTACCTTTCTGTCTTTTGTTACTCGTAGCACCTTCGATGTATTCGTACGTATCATTGGTATTTGTTATAATTCCTACCTTTCTTTCTCTGGTTACTCGTAGCACCTTCGATGTATTCGTACGTATCATTGTTATTTGTTATAAATCCTACCTTTCTGTCTCTGGTTACTCGTAGCATCTTCGATGTATTCGTACATATCATTGGTATTTGGATTATCAGCAGCTGCTACCTTGTTCCTATCAGATTTAATAAAAGATCGATTAACGTTGACGATAATATCGTAAATATTGATACCATATACCTTGTAATTTATACAAGAAAGTAAGGGATATTTTTTTTAAAATATTGTTCAACTTGTTTTAATTTTGTATATGTAAGAAAGTTTTAACTTGTTTGACATTGTAGGATAAATGTAATCTAAAAACATTTTGCACGGAACAGGTGATAAATCCTATTCCTAAGCATTATAGATATATGTTGTGTGCATAGACTTGATACGTATGTTCTGTATATACTACTTATTATTGTTTGTATTATAAGTTATCATTGTATGTATTACTAAGTATTCATGGATGTATTACCTGTTCGACTTTGTTTTATCTTTCCCATCTAACAAACCTAAAATATTAAATGAAGTTCTAAAATTTGATAGAAATTTTTAAGCTTTTACACTGCATATTAATTTTCATTTTGGGTGATAATAGAGGCTAAATATGGCCATTAAAATACCCAACATATATATATTTTGTTCTTGAAAGTGGTAAAAAAATGTTTTTAAAGTTATTTATAGTAATTTGAATATATTTTATTTTATTTTCACACATACAATGTTGGTGAAGGCAGATGTCGAAATAGCCACCTTAGTGCTACATTAGTGATATCACTTTCATTTCGTCACCATATCAGTATATATATTAATTTTTATAATTGTAGTCCATACAATTTTCGGATAAAAATTATGCTCGGGTGGTCATTACATCCTATCCTATTTGTTTTGTAGATCGCCCATTATTTGTATTTATCTACGTACACTGGTGTCCAGCACGATTTCAATATCACACGTTGCTTTTTTGTTTACCAATAACATGACAGTTCCCAATAGTAAAGAAGAAACGTGGACCCTTCCTGAGAACACAATTTCAGCCCCGATAGTCTTGTGACTTCATGTTGTTAAATCATTATTTTTGTGCATAGTTTTGTAGATTAGTGTTTGTATATTTGTCTCTTTTGTTGCCATTATATCGTCTGTCTTTGGTATATTCAAGGATTGATTATTTAGTATCATGTGATTTCCATGTGTTTAATGCTTTGATTATTGAAACATACTGATGAATGACGTATAAACTATGATGCGTATGGTTGGACATGATACAAAAAAATGTATTACGACCAACATGTAAGATCGATCAAATGAAATCATCACTCGTTATAAGGTTCAGTCCTAGCTTGTCCATGTGGGTCCTAACAAGCGATTGGAAATATTACCTTTCTTTCCCTTAAAGTCTATGATCCCTAAAATGATCATTACAATAATTATAGCCCCAACCACTCCTCCAATAACACCTCCATACAGGTCACTGGAATCCGGTGCTTCTGAAAATATGCATAAAAATATAATTATAAATGTCAACAAGTCAACCTGAAACTCCTCAAAACAGGACAATGACTCACTGAATGATTGAAAATGTACATAAATATAGCACCACAACTATAACATTAGTAAGCTGAAATAGTGGACTATATTATGTTTCCTTAATAACTGAATAACTCAATATAGAAACATAGTATTACAACACACCATTATAAGATATGCGGAAGCCCAGAAGTATTGAATCTCGAATTTCGAATGATCCTTCTATACGAAAGCCCAGAAGTATGATTCAAAATTCGAGTCTCAATATATGAAATTCGAGATTCAATATCCCGATTAACCAATGGGAGGAAAAATAACAAATGGTGTTCTTTATGAGAAAAATGCTGAGAAACGTCATGTTTTTAAACAATGATCAATTACTATAGTACTCAGATAATTTAACAGTAATCAGTGTTGCTTCGGCACTATCATGGTTTTAGTATAAATATAATAGTATATGTTTATTATACCTCATGAATATTAATAAGGATATACTCGCTTTCTATTGGTTACGCTTTGACATTGTGCTATTATATTTTCCACAGTATGACCACTAAATCTTCCAAAGAAGTCATTATTTATCACGTGATCTTACACTGACCTGTAGATAATAATGACCGATTGAACAAATTAAAATGGCGACCGATTAATCCCGTTTCGATTGAAATATGGAATAGTATTCAATTTAATTGAATTATTGCATTTCATTGAAAATATTCAACAATAATTCTTTTAGAATTAAAGTATATCGTTTCCGTGCCTTTTGGTTAGGAAAGGATACTGCCACCTGTTTTTTTATTTTTTATTCGTTCATAACTCGATGAACTTTTCAATATGCAAGCCGTAACTAGGATGATCCATCATCTTGAAAACGTGAAGTTCTACATGTCATATTTACTACAATATACAAAAATAATTAAAATGCCTACCTTGGAAAATATTCAACAATAATTCTTTTAGAATTAAAGTATATCGTTTCCGTGCCTTTTGATTAGGAAAGGACACTGCCACCTGTTTATTTTTATTCGTTCATAACTCGATGAACTTTTCAATATGCAAGCCGTAACTACGATGATCCACCATCTTGAAAACGTGAAGTTCCACATGTCATATTTACAACAATATACAAAAATAATTAAAATGCCTACCTTGTAAACGTATTTTAGTTAAATCTTATTAAAATTGAAGCGTACACGAAGTCAAATGACGCCAGATCTTTACGTTTTAAACTGGAAGTCTTCAAATGACGTCATGTTTTTAATGTTCCAAAGTCGTCAACAACATTTCGCGGAATTTTAATTTGTGCGATTTTCATACCATTAATATGTTAGAATAATACATTTTTATCTACAATATTGAATTTAAGAATTATAAGTATTAAACTGTTCTATTTCGGTATGATAAAACAATTAATTACTCCCTAAGAAGTCAATACCAGGATATAATGACCTCTCGACTTGTCACTCTCGGTGACCTGACCTGACCTCGGCCGTTGGCCTTGGTCAGGTCACCTTGAGTGCCAAGTCTCGAGGTCCTCATATCCTGGTACTGACTTCATAGGGAGTAATTAATTGTATATTGAAATTGAGAGTTTTAAATAATGTGATTATTAAAAATGTCGGTCAATCTCCCTCAGGCATGGATAACCTTAGCAGATGTCGCCTGACCTTTCAACTTTTGGTTTGCTTCCTCGCAATTTATTAGACATATTTTGAGTATGAGCGGTTATGATGAAGGTTATACCGGAAATACGTCATGCGTATTAAATTAGATATCTACGTTTTCATTTAAGAATCAACACGATTTTGGTCAGACCATCATTTATGCGATATCGTTCACCCTTTACTTAAAAACATATGCTTAATTTGAAAGAACAAAATGATGATACATTAGAATACATACCCTTTTTCACTGATGGTACTGTTGATATACTTTGAATATTTGTAACACTGCTCCTATCAAACATATTTTTGGCAAACATTCTCAGTTCATGCCATGTGTCACCCTGTAATCCTGATAGTGTGTAAGTCTGCTTATTATATTGTGGAATTTCCTTTGTCATCCATATCTTGGATTTATTAATAATACGGTATTGTATGTTAAAAGTTTGTTCATGTCCACCATTATATCCAGGAATCCACTCAACCACAATAGTTGTGTCTGTAGAACTAACTAAAGTGAAATTTGTGGGAGTCTGTGGGGGGGCTACAACATGGAAAAAGTTACTTCAAATTACAAATGTAGTGTGAATTCATTGCATTTTAGAATTTATGGACATATTTTAGGACGAATTTCATTCTGTTCTATGATAAGAAAGATAAATTGGTGTAAACAAACTTGAATCAACAGACAGTAAATAATGTATCTAACTTGTCTGATGATCATTGATTGCTGGTTTTGGTTCAATAATTATGTTGTCTAAGTCGTACACATTTTTTTATATTGTATCTTATTTGATACACTGTACTATTTCAACAATGTCAGTATAAGTTATCTTAGAACACCATCGGTACCAATTTTAATTGCAAATTGCAAAACTATTTGCTACGACAGATTTGAAAGGGGTCAGAATATTTCGTGCACTTATAAACAGCTGTAACTTATAGTTTCTAAGCAATGTTAGTATGATTAATAGTAACGTTCTGCTCCCTCATGAATAGGTTATCTTAGCATAGATTGGTTATTCGTACGTGATGATGTTATTCCTCAAATGCGTCGTAACCACTAAATTAGGTACGATGTATCTAGGGTTTTTTTCTGTTTTAATTTCACGAGTTAATGTGCGAAAATATATAAAATTCCAAGTTATGGATTAGTAGCAAGATTCTAACTTTTTGTAACCATGTGCAATATTGTTTTTGCATTTTGCTCTTCTCTTTTTTTTTTTTTTGTCGTTTTCGTTGTTTTTGTTTCTTTGCTTGTTTGTTTGTTTGTTTGGTTTGTTTGTTGTTGTTTGTATTTTGTGGTATTTAAATACTTACTTGCAGATTCTAACAAAACAGTATACAGTACAGTTTGACTGACACGGTATGACAGTTGTAGTTTATAACTAACATTGAAGTCAGATTCCTTCAAATTTCTGATATTCAACATAACACTGTAACCATCCAGCTGTACATCTTTACCATGGAATTTATCATTAACTATTGCTGCTCTTTCGGACACAACATATTTGGTTGATGATGATGGCACGGGTGTGTTACCTTTGTACCACCTTGGTGTAGTATATTTAGGTATACTATATATATAAACATTGATATCTACATTTCCACCAAATTCACCATACTGTGTTAATCTGTTGTCATTTGTAAATATTGGTTGAGCTGAAAGGCAAATAATTTAATGTGCAGTGGTATATATTATATTAGTTTCAAACAATCTCGGTACGATGAAATAAATAATGATGATATTTATAATATATACAGTCCGACAAAAGTTAAGCACCACCTGACTTGTTTCAATAATATCTTTTCTAATAATGAACTTATTTCAAATCGGTTTGCTGTTTTCGTTACCTGTACACACATACTTACTTGCCTGTGAAACAGGTTATTGATCGATTTGTATTTATGTGTATATGACAGGGTGTGTAAAGAGCCATGTGTACTTGTCAACATTTGTGTTTGCGAACGAAAGCTGATTTTTTTGTGTAGAGTTTTAAGTTTCATTTTCTATTGGTTTGGTATGGTGCGGCGAAGATTAGCCATACCAGAAAGGTGGCAAGCTGTTGGCATGCACAACGGTAGTTTTAGCCATAGAAGGGTGGCAGACCACTTCAGGGTTAACCATTCCATCATTGTACGACTAATGCAGCGTTTTCGTCAAACGGGGAATGTCATTGACCGTCCACGTGCAGGTATACCTCGCAAAACGACGCCGAGAGAGGACTGGCTCATATCCAGACGAGCGCGGCAACGGCCGTTCAGTACAGCTGGTGCACTTAGTGGTAACTTAGCGTTTGGAGGCCACATTAGCACACGTACTGTAATCAGACGCCTCCACCATCAGGGAATGCGAGCGCGACGACCCATAAAGCGTCCACAGTTGACATTACGTCATCGCCATGCTCGATTTGACAGGTCACATGATCATTTGGGGTGGACTATTCGCATATGGAGACGGGTCCACTGGTCTGATGAAAGTCGTTTTTTGTTACGCCCTACCGACGGTCGTGCAAAGGTTTGGCGCCAACGAAACACTTCATTTAAGGACAACCACATTTTGGGCACAACTGCTTTTGGGGGTGGGGTTGTTTTTCCTCTGACTGTAAATTGAACTTGTACGTTCTTGATGGTAATCTGACAGTCCAAACATAACGTGACAATGTGCTCGCCCCACGCGTGGTCCCCCATTTCGACAATCATGCGTTGCTGACAGGCCAATGCTCATGAACGACAATTAACCAACGCAATCCAAAATGTCAAAATATTGACGAATTAAGAACTGTTATCTTACAGGAGTGGCAACAGTTCTCCCAAGAACGGCTTAGGCGTCTTGTGCGAAGCATGACGAGGCGTGTTACAGAACTTCACAATAAACGCGGTGGATATACTCGTTATTGATTTTTATGCCTTACACATACGCACAATAGATGCATTTAAAAGTTCTTAAAATCGGAAGACTATGCATTTTAATGCAATGTTAAAAACTTCCATCAAAGACAAACTGGTTTTACGTTTTTTGAACCCCATTCTTGCCACGTCATAGTCACGTCTTCCAGGATGATAAATACTTCGTAGATTGATAATTTTTGAGCCCTTTGTGTAGTCTTTTAAGAATTGTAAGAAAAATGGTGATATCTATTTTATTGTTTTAACAGTATTGATGTAAAAATATATATCGATAAAAACATAGGGTGGTACTTAACTTTTGTCGGAGTGTATATGTTCGCCGAGGCTGTCATCCACCCAGTAGTCAGTGTTTCGATACTGACATTGTTTATTTAATATACCTATTATTGAAATCTAGTTACTAAATAAAATAATTATTGTTAAAGCTAAGTATCTCCTCCGTCAGCCATAGCTTACCTTATTCGAATGTGTGGTTGTTCTGTTTAGGTCCTTTGATTTTATTTCTCCCAAATATTTCTTTCAAATCAATAAATTGTGAACGGCTCTGTTTAAGGTTATTCCAGAAGTGCGTCAGATATATAAGTTGATATTGATACACTTTACAAGAAAAATAAGTAAAGTATAAATCCGGTGCACGTCTCACTAATGGTCGTCAATAGTTTAAGCTTAGACGTAAACGGACTCTTAAGAGTTACGCCCGTTTCACTAATAAGTAGTAATTACGAGTTGCAATAAAACGTTATCGCAAAGCTATGAGTGGTGATCATGAGGGACCCCTATAAATCTAGACTCGTAGCATAAATTCTCTACAAATGCAACGTTGTGCATAGCCATTTTCATGAGCAAAGAAATATGAAAACAACATTTTGTTTTACCTTTTTAATGTTCTGTCTATCACAAGTTGTATTAGAAAGAGTAATATATCAATCACGAACAAAGGGTACACATGAATTAAGATAAAATAATAACAAGATGTTGCACGCTACGTCGTTCTAAGAATACCCCCACTCGTTAATTTCTAAGTCGCACTGTAAACAGGAAGTAGATGTGCGGTAAACTTGGAAAGGGGAGACACGGTACAAGTCACCATCCCAAAGCCATATATCAAATATAAAATCATTTCTTCTAGTAGAAGCTAAGATATTTGTTACGAAAGTGTGAACGGACGGACGGACGGACGGACAAGGTGATTGCAATATAGCCCCTTCTCTACGAGTGGGGGTATACTAACAATTTCCTTTATTTAAACAGTATAACGCATATTAGTATTAAGTTAGTTAATATTGTGGTCTTGTAATATATACAATATATATTACAAACGATATAAAAAAGAGCTCGTATCTTATAACTCAACAGTAAAAATGACCGTCTTTTACTAAATTTCTTTCTCCATGTTGGTATCTGTTTGCAACTAAGTAAACAAACCATGAGATTATGGTTGATGGTACATGTACATATCCCTGTGGTGCCATGTTTGCATTTTTACTTAAGTTTTTCATTTAGTTATATGTTTTACTTGTTTTTTTATATGTTCGATTGATATAGGTTGTAAAATGAGGAGCAGCAGTATTTGTAATGTGTCGGTCGACTGGTATATAATTTGGTTCTTCAATTAAGATATTTTAATATATCAGTAAACCAGCATATTCCAATTACTGCTTTATCTCCTATTCTAGGAAGCACCAACCTAAATAACTAAGAAATAAATAACATAATCACATGATAGGCTTAGATATAGTTTTGGTGTATTTATATTTTAAGAGTTTAACGCATATTTCTGAAATCTACAGCTGAATACTTCATTAGAGATTACAATCTGTTGAAAGATTACCAAATATTCTGAAGTTGAAATTTCAGGAATAGAATGTACCGCTGCAGTTATGATTATGCGCTATTTTTTTCTGCCTCAGATACTGAAGAAGTCCTGTTATTTGTCGTGTGTCCTAACCATATCCTAATTGTTTTAATTGCCGATGATATGACATAATATGATTCGGACTATTCAATATACTGTCTATTCAGACATATCAAGATCATGTCTGTTTTACTAACAGCTTATTTTGACATTACCGGGACATAGCTGTTTTACATGAAGTTTACATTGACAACCCAATCTGATGTATTTCACATACCAATTATTCGCACTTAACAAGATCCTGTATGTTTACCAACCATTTATTATGACATAACCAGATCCCGTCTGCTTTACTCTGCCATTTCTGCCTACAATACCATTACCAGCTGTACATACATATTCACCACTGTCCTGGTATCTATCTTCTACAGGAATAATTGGTAATGTTAGTACACCATTCTGTCCTCCATCCAACTCACGAATCAGTACACCATACTTAGACATGTGCTGCCATTTATAGTAGGTATATGTTTGAGGATTACCATCAGGTACACATGCCAATATCCTGGTGGATTCATTTTGATCATAGGTAACACCACTTACCAATACAGTTGGTGCATCTGATAATAAAAATAAACAAAATATAGTAGTCAATATGCGTAGTAATACTGTTATTCGTGTGTAAATTTAGAAATTTTATTTTAAATTGTCAACATTTGTGACGGTCCGTGTAAAATGCGTAGGATATTAGATTTAAGATGAACTGTTTCAACGACAAAGGTATAACAACATGGGCATGAACAATATAAAAACATATTTATTGGATGCTCATGTTAGAATTAAATCAACATTAATACTATAATTATATGTACAATACTAAATAACACTTACTAGTTCAGACATCATATTACGTTTATTGGTAGCTAATTGTGATCAACTTACATTTAACATTTAAAGTTATGGAGCTCTGTAGGCCACTAGGACCAGCCACATTAACAGCTTTACATGTTAACACCTGTCCATTATCACTCTTTCCTACACTGTATGTCAAGTCAGATATCACTGTATATGTATCACTAGCTGTGTTATGGCTGGACCGTTCTGTAGCATCAGATGTAACATCCTTCTGTCCTATTGTCCATTGTAATGTAGCTGTAGGACGACTTCCTGTTGTTGTACATGTTACATCCAGTGGTTTGGTTTCCTCTATGCTGCCCAAATTTCCAGTTATGGTTGGTGTGAGTGGTTTCACTGAAATAATATACAAATGTTGTTACTAACAGAACGACTACCTGTTGTTGTACAGGTAACAACCTGTGGTTTTGCTTACTCTATACTGTCTACATTTCCAGTTTGTTGCAGTGGTCAAACTGAAATAGTATGTATCCTCTTTACAAAGTGAATGGTACTTACCTTTGGAAAAACCCTAAACTATAAGCATAAGACGTTTTACTTTCTTGAGAAGATAAAACGGATCAAATCGTTTTGCCGTTAATTCCTCACTGACACGACATTGTCATCAAACAACCAAGTTAAATGTTCGAAAACGGTTGAATTTTACAACCAAATGAAAGAATATTAGAAAACTTTCTGCAAAGCAAATACCAAAGCATAGAGGTGTAGGGAAATTAGTTATTTATTGATAATTCAAAACATCGATCATACTTGTATCTTTTTGATTCTTGCTTTATTATATATTTGACAAAACTTCCGGTTTGCTTCCGTGTCATTTGTTCAGCCAAATTTGTAAAACAAAAATCATTCTTTGCCATTTTCCCACTTTCTAAATGTTCTTTAGGTGATGTTTATTGTAAGTTTTTTATTTTTTTTTCCCAGTATAGTAATTTTAGAAAAATCAAAAATTCCATGATGACACTATCTAGTACATGTTAAAAGTGAAAAGTGAATCAGTACATGTAGAAATACTTACAATTTAGATATATTATTGCTGCATCAGTCAATGAGTTCTGTGAATAAGCAGGATTACTGGCTTGACATGTGACTGTCCTTCTATCATAAGATCTGTTGATGGTTGCCAATGTGTATTGTACTGATTGAGGCTGACTTGCGACAGTCTGTCCGTCAAGTATCAGTGCAACATTAGGAGCTGGTTTACCTCCAACTGCTTTTCATGACACAGTTAGATCCTGACCCTCTGTTCCTAATAATCTGTTTTCTGGAGTAACGTTCTCTATCCTTAAACTAGATGGTGCTACTGTAAAGCAATAACATATTAGATAGACATGAATAACCACGTCCTCTTACATCCGATGTAACATTGTCGGAGATTGTTTATTCTATTATTGATTATGTCAGTTTATACTCCTATGTATTTCAGAGTATATGATATAATAAATATGTACATAACGCGAAAAACAAAAAGTAACATAACTGTCGATCGAAATGAAAGACAGCTCAGCAAACAAAATTAATTTACATTTCCGGATTTACGGATTAGGATTGTATGAGATGGTATAATGTATATAACTCTAAGATTTTCGCAGTTATTTGTGCTTTCTTATTCAGATTATACATTAAATTTGCTGGCATATTTATGCAACAGTTTGAATTTCAGTGGAAGCATTAGTGCAGTTCGCATTAATTGTAATAAATATGCAATTTATTTAAGACTACTTCAGTACGCATCTGAATTTAAAGAATTTTAAAATTTTTAGAATATTAAGTACTATTGTACGCAGCATTTCCATATTGTTAGGTTTTTTATCTGTCGTTAATAAATTTATATGGAATTTGTATAAATTTCGGATTCATTATTTGCTGTGATGCAAGCAAATGTGTTTTATCTTTTCAGATTTCACACAGCTAAGGTTATGCTCTTTTCGCTTTATCATCAGGATTTCATATCTCCACTCTACCATTTCGAAAAATGTGACGTTTATTTTATTCATAATGATTTTCCACTGTTTTGTATGTTTCTCTGTGTTTTATAGACCATGAACCACTCTCTGTTGTGAACCACTGTGTTCTGTTAACCAATTATCCTTGTTGGGTTTAACCAAAAACTTTTCTTATCCTAGAATATCTATTAAGTTATTCTTTACGGTGTAATTTGTTGAAGTACTTCTTTTATTATCGTCGAACATCCTATAAAAATATTCACGTTAATAATTATTTTGCATTTTTTCAGGCAATGTATGGTTATAATGTATTACAGTTCAAACATAGACAACCAATGGTTCCACTCTGTGCTTAATTATATATAGACTCTTCTAACATTAGCGGATAATCCAGTGAAATCTTGGGGGCATCGAATAGTAGAATTATATTTACAATTTATACTGTATGCTTAATATCTCCATCATTTTATTCTATATTGCAAGATTAAAATAATATAATAACTGCATATGTAGAAAGAGTATCAGAAATAATTTTGAAAATATACATGGTTTAAAATTAAGTGGGTAATATTTGCTAGATCATCGCTCAATCCAGCTACAGTGGCAGAAGCTCACTCTGTGCTTGATAATGTGATGTAACAATTCAAGGAATGGCAGTCATTTATCACAGGACAGGAGATCTACCTTCAAAGGCATTTTAGAACTACCAGCCAGAAAAAAAATAGATGTCCCCACCCTAAATATTACCAATATATAAACAAGCTCTACTAGTATTAAACGGGAACATGGTGACAGTCATGTTGTGGCTACAACTTGGAGTCTTCCATCTATAATGTATGGTAAATGATAATCCTCAATACATTTGATCTTTCTAAGATTCTATGGAAGCGTAAATTAATTTCGTGACTAGAAAGTGTGTTATAAATAATTAAAATCCGTATATGACTCAAGCCTGAATCAATGAGACATCTCGTTTATCTTAACTAAAGCATCATTTTGCTTAGTAGATATAGCAAGAAGCTCACAATGTCTTTAATACTATGGACTTATAAGGAATAAGAGAGCTTTAGCACATCTACATGGTAGCTACATCGCACTCATAATTACCGAATCGCCAACTGAAATAAAATAAGTTCTCACAATAAAGATGACCAATGTATAAATATACCTACTTAAGAAATCTAACTTTATATAGAAGCATTGAATCACTCCATTAACAGCTGCCTGACATCTATACTTCTTTAAATCTACAGCTCCAACATTCGGTATATGAAATCTGTAATATAGTCCATTTGATGGATTTGTATATACTGAATTTTTGGAACTATCTATAACATCACCACCAGATGCTACAACAGCCCAACTATCACCATTATACACTTGCCATACCACATTACTACTTTCAAATCCACATTATAGAATAACTTCTTCACCTTGTACTACATATACTGGAGTAGGATTTGATTCATCATTGGTACAATAAACACTACCTATACATTAAATATACATAATAAGAAGAAAACTATCTGATACACCTACCTAAGAGATCCAAATTTAAATAGAATGTTTGAATCATTCCATTAACACTTCCCTCACATCTATACTTCTTTATATCAGACACTGCAACATTCAGTATATGTAATCTGTAATACAGTCCTGTTGATGGGTTTGTAGATACATTATATTTAGAATTATCTGTAACATCACCACTAGATGCTGTAATATCCCAACTACCAACATTATACACATACCAACTCAGTGCGCTACTTTCAAATCCACATTGTAGAACAGCTTCTCCACCTTCTACTACATATACTGGAGTAGGATTTGATATATCACTGGTACAATAAACACTACCTATACATTAACAAATATTAATTGTGTTTTTACGAGTACAGTATTATTTCTCATTCATTGATATACATAGATATCATGTACAATTTGATTTCTGAAACATAATAAGTTTTTATCTAGTGCTAGTCCATTTTAGTTTCGATGTCATCGTAATTCCATATAATATTAGCTTCTAGTTCAGAAGCAAATAATTTTTTTCAGCTCACAGAGAAATCAAATTGAGACGATTTGGAAATGACGTAGTGAGTCAAATCCATATGGCCAAGCAGTAATAGAACCATTTTAAAAAACCAAAAATTATAGTACGTGTTCCATGTTGAGAGAGCTTTTTTAATTATAATTTGAATCAATGATTTCACAGCATTAACTCATATCTGTGTCTTCTCTTTCACGGTTTATCAATCCTAAAAAATTTAATTTTAAAATCATGCCTTCAATGTATGGCTAACACATCTCGTAGAAAAGTGTGTTTGATAACATGAAAAGGCAGATAAGTAAATTATAAATTATTGCACAACTGTGTGCTTTCATTTCTTTCTTGCATGCATAGTAGTTTTATGCGAATAAAGAGAGTTTTTGTATTAAATAAATGACATATGTGTTGTGTCTTAATAGCGAATGTTACTTTATTTTATACTTTTGCTAAGTTATTTTTGTGCATAATGATGGTAATGAACAATATTGTTATATCCCCATCAGCTTATTCCACTAAGTAAACATGAGGTCCTAGTGATTTCCCGTCTGTAGCTATGTGATCATAAGTTATATCTGTTTTTACACTATGACTGCAAATTTAGGAATGTCAATTGCAGTATATTAAATATAGCACTTACCAAAGATCGTCCCATATACCAATAACAGTAATGAAGACGGTAGCAACATAGTAAAACTGTTTACACATCTATGTACCTATGTTTATTTACAGGTAACCTCCTAGTTCATGTACGGGTGTACTTTGTTTTTCAAAATTTCAATTTTAAATCATAAAAAACACATACTGTGACTATCTGATAAAGAGAAACCCGATATGTAAGAGTTCATATAAACATATATATATATATCTATGTATATAGTTCACTTTATCTTTGTCTATTGGCTGTTTCTAAATAAATTTAAACAGAATTCTGGAACTTCAATCACATTTTATATAGCACAAGTGCTTTCGCTGTTTACACAGATCATCAGGTACAATAAATATATATATGTATGCAATGAAAACTTCCCGGTCAAAGTGAATGATGTATTACTTCAGAGGTATATTTTTGTGTATTATTTATGAACTAGACATAGAAAGTCTTAAAATCTGAAGAAACAAAATAATTTTACTGATCTATTTTTGTACTGTATGTGGAACTGGAACACATACTGTTGTTAACCAACGTCAACTAACTGATAAATATTATGACTAACCATTTCTCCCTCATCGGCCCTCGACGAATCAAAAAAAAATACAATTTTAATAATCCTGGATATACATTGTCACGTAAGGTAAAATCGACATCAAGCATATGTAACCATGTATTTGTGTCAATTTGTGAACAATCTAACACAACATTTTACACCTTAGATAAATCATTACACAGCAAAAATAAAGATTGAAGAACAAGAACTTACAAAAACAAATACAAAGGCACTTCAGAGGTCGTGTTGTTCCCGTTCCACTACATATTTGTTTTTTTGGGGGGGATTGTTTTGGTGTTTAACGCGACTTTCAACAATATTTCAGCTATATCATGGCGACCAGATTTTTAGTGGTGGAGGAAGCCGGACTACTTTTATCACTACATAGCTGTGGTCATTTGTGACACAGATATTCCGTATCAATAAATCAAAATCATGATAGCGACATTATAGCTGTTGTAGACGTTAACTTAACAGTGCGAACTTTTAATTCAGTAGCTTCTTTATTATCAGTCACCCTCTATAAGGGAAATCATGATACGAAACTCGAGCTCTTGTATCAATTGAGAGATAAACACTCCATATACAGGTCCTACTGGAATAGTGTTACACATAAATGAAAATGTCAAAATAAGAAAATTGAAATCATCTCTGTTAAGAATTTTAAGGTATGTGTGTCCAATAAATGGAATTAAGCTCACGATATAGCTAACTTATGACGTTGATAATGTTTAGGTCACCAGTTATTATGTGATCATCGGGATTATTAATGAATATGCTCAGATTTAATATAGTCAATTTTGATATACTAGTACTGCAAAACGTTCTTGTAGTTAGATATGATGGTTGCAATCGGTGTAGTTCCTGCTTCCTAGAAGTCATATGTTTTGTTACTCATAGATAAGTCAAGTCTGGTAAAGTCTTGGCAGTGATAGAGGACAACATATGCGTAAAAGTAAAAGACCCGTAGTCATTTGAGATATTTTGTAACGGTCAAAAAGACATCTTATTACAATTAATCAATAATGACAATTGACTATTTTTTCTTGAATGGAAATTTAATTACCAATATAAAAAAATAGATATCATACGCCTCAACGCACACGCCAAGTTTAAAAGTCCCAATAGCTATATATTTGACTAAAAATAAAAACCCGATTATTTTAAACTTGTTTAAAACATTTAAAAAACAAAACAAAATTAGTCTTTCAGTTCGTAATACTATTTCTCCCATTTTTACGGCGCTTTAACCCCGCTGAACCAGTAGTGGAAAAATCTGTAATCCTCTAGAGGATTAAAATGTCTCGTGCCTTTCCCCGCGTTAATTTCAAACGCATTAATTTCAAATTTTGAAATATAGCGCATGTTAAATAATAGGAGAAACAAATTCTCTTTCAGTTGCCCATGTGGGTTACGATATTTTTCCACTCTCGAGAATTAAATTAAAAATTCTAACCACTCGCCTGACGGCTTGTGGTTAAAATTTCAAATTTAACTCTCTTGAGTGGGGAAATATCGTAACCCACGGGCACCTGACTGATAATCTATATGTAATGACAGGGAAAACAAATAGGGATAATGCTATCCTGTCATGACAAGAATACAACAATTCTAATATGAAACTTTTCAGTATTCAAGCGACCTCTTTTGAACTTTAACGCTACGCATGCGCATTGAGATTGTTGTTGATGAAAGAAACATGTGGGAATCTATTTCAAAGCGTGGTCCTGAAGATTTACAGCTTCAAAGTTCAGAAAGAAAACACCGGAAAGGAGAATCGAATGCTTTATCGAGTGATCTGAGCAGGATATGGATTGGAGACCAGTGTGATTGTTGGAATGAGCTCAGATCAGTTCTACGAGTGAAATCCAACGCTGAAGTGGCGAAAATTCTTTTGGACTGGTGTAATGTTTACATTTTAACGATGAAAATAAATCGTAAATTGTCACTTATAGAAGCTATGAATTTATTCCGTAGGTGAATACATCGAAGGAATATATATTAATGTATCAACTATATCTTAAATGTATGTTATTTACTTCGAAATAGGTAATACAACCTGTCAATTATCAACGGTAAAATCGAGACGAAAATATTGAGGCCAGCCAAGGGAAGTTTTTAAAAATACAAATTAACTCTTTTAAATCGGCGTCATAGATTCCAAAAAATGTTCTTTAGTGTATTGTGTCAAATTTTGCTTTAATTCTGAAGTAGTATTTAAATTAAACAAATATCCTAACAACCTTTGTGGGAAATATTGTGTGTGGGGGGGGGGGGCGTATTGTTATGAATATAGTAAGCACCAAAACCAAATTAGTGTAAAATATAGTATTCGCTCCTCAATCAAGGAATCCCGGAAATGGGACCTTCTGCCCCTAACTGTACTAGTAGTCACACTGTCACATATCTTCAATATTTTTTGCCATTTTACAATGTTGTCAATTTCAGATATGATGAGAAAATGCAGGCGACACAAACAGCAAAACAACTTAAATTACAAGATGATAGTGTGTTTGCCACAAGTGTGCCATTGTCTGATGATACAGCATGTGCTGCATTTACATCCACTCCAGAACATGCCCACAAGAAGCCCAACATTACTCTAGTCTCTAGTAGACTCTGTTTATCACCCATTGCATACTAACAGTGTTTCTGAGATTGGTAAAATGTAAGTTTAATAAAACAACATAGTAGTGAAAGTATATAGTAAATTTCATTGCTATTTATGGTATTTTAAACAATTTATGTCACCTTCATACAGCTAGAATCAAAACTTTTGAAAAATTGAAAACCAAAAGCAGCTGAAAGACTGAGACTCGGAGAGAACAATAATGGCAAATGTAGCTAAGTGCAGTGCTTTGCTCGTGGGAGATACTTTCAAAATTATATATCTGGTAATAAAATATGGTATAAATCAATAGAATCTTGTTGTGTAAATCTATATATTTACTTTTTCATATATGCACTTTAGTTGTGACAAATCTGACAATATTTCATTACATTGATTTACAATAATGATTTACTCAAGTAAAATGCAAATATTGTGATTTTGATTTTTTCATTTTTTGGTGTTTAAGCACCACTTTCAACAATAATTCAGACAAGCACTGGAAAACTTTATCATTCACAAGCAGCTGCAAATCAAATGCACCCGTTTTGTAATTTACAAAGCCGGGCTATTGTGTAACAGCTACACATGTCAGTTTTATATTTTTTCTGTTTTAGGACAGAAGTTGCAATGTCAGGCATAGAAGATATTGCTGTCAGCAAATATTCCATTAAAAAGCAATTGACAAATCCAGCAGTTTTATTTATCCATTTGAGTGAGTATTCTTGACAATTTGACACACACACAAAACTCACAAATATAAATACTTGTGTTCAGATTGTCTGGAAAAAAAGATATTGAGTTAAATGTCTAATACAATGTAATATAAGATACAAGGAGAAAAATAAATGGCGAAATTAGTACATTTGTAATAATATCGAGGGGCCCGGGTGGCTCATTGGGTTAGGTCATTGGAAGCCTATCACCAATACGGCAAGGGATCAAGCCCGGCTTTGTAAATTACAAATGCACCACTCGACTCTCGACCAAGCTTCATAAAATGGAGTTAATTTAAATCACTTTAAATGAAATAATATTTGGTTACTTCAGTCCGTCCAACTGACACGAAGGGGCCAGGGTGGCTCAATGAGTTAGGTCGTTGGATCTAACAACTCATACAAACTTATCACCAATACAGCGTCGGTTCGTCGTCTTTGTAAATTACAAAAAAAGGTGCACTCGACTCGGCAGTCGCATGGGATAAAGTTTATCAGTTGCTTACCCATGGTCGGTGGTTCTCTCCGGGTACTCCGGCTTCCTCCACCACTAAAACTGGTCGCCACGATATAGCCCATTGTATTTCCCTTATTGCACCCCACTTTTGTCAAAATACGTATTTTTTAAATCAACTTTATTTCTCCTCTCTCGAGCTATGCACAAATTACTAACGTACTTTTCTTTATTAAAACCATCTGAAGTGACCACTTTCTATCGGGAAAACATTTGAAATAAACCAATAATATAGTAAGAAAAGAGTACACGTGCTTACATGTTTCATCGCTGTTTATTTATAGTTGGAACAACACTATCATTCGGCAACCGTATATGACCGAGTAGTTATTATTGGATCATTCGACAGACTCCGTAAATTTGCCGATAATTAATCAGTCGCCATCTTTTGATGCATCATTCTGGAATTTTTCAACAAATATCGTCCTCTCATCCATTCTTTCTCACATATATCAACACGAAAATGAGTTAAAACATTATTTTATTAAATATAAAGCATGTATAGTACATATTTTGAAGAATAAAAAACGGACAATTATATAGCTATTGGGACTTTAAACATGAATTAAAATATTTAGACATTTAAACATCGATTTTACTATATAGATGCAAATGTTTGAAGATACCAAAGGGGCAATCAGAATCCGTATATCAAAGAAAAACAGACAACACAATGGTCAAATGAATATGGACAAAATGACAAACAACTATCAACAAAACACTTTGCTAAAGGGCGCCTATGAATATTACATTGAAGATAAGTCTCTTATAAATAGAGAATAATGGCAAAATCTGTATTACAAACAAATAACATTACACTGGCCATATTTCTATCACTCCTCTCTCTTACTCGCATTTTGTTTATCGTGACAACATACTGTATAACTTAAGAATTAAGCAATGTTTTGTTAATAATACAATATTACTATACATAAATTATTGGATTTCCGAAGAGCTATATATATGTGACCGTTTAGATGGACGCTTTCTTGGGGTCGTATTTCCCATTCAGTTTACATTCAGATAGAGACTGTTCCATTGTTCCCTAGGGTTTATGCAGTGTTGATCCACTCATCTTAAATAATAGGGAAATATTATTTAATAGTCTTAACTGGCTACCTTCTAACATTAATATTGATGTAAATCTACTGACAAAAGGAAGTGATCTCCTAACATATCAAGAAAATACAACTATTTTTAAACATGCTTTTAAATATATTAAAGACTCCAAAAGATTTACAATTGTCTAAATGATCTAAAGAACCAACACACATCTCCAAAAGTATTTATTCTCTTTTAATTTTTTTTTTTTTATCGTATATTGTCTAGACCTATGTTTTTGTATATAATCATTCTTTGTTTATTTAACTCTATGCTATTATATACATATTATATTCTTTCATTGCGCATGCTAATCCATATTGTAAATTATTGTATTCGGGAGAAGACTTCATAAGTTGGTAAAACTTGTGTCCGATCCCTATTTGTTATATTTAGCAAATAAAAATATGTTTAAACTAAAAACTCATCTTAAAACTATTAGAAAGTCATCAAGTCATTATGAAAAATAAATTTCCGTAACGAAAATCGTGAAAATTCCCTCCACTAAACAAGATAATGACTCTATGGGAGAACGAACGTCTGAATAGGCTCAAATGACTACTCTTCAAGAGAGATGATATAAATTGCCAGTTTCAGAGTTCCTTATCGTGTTTTAGTATGAAGAGGTATATGAACCAAAAAGATAATGTATTCCTTAAGTATTCAACCACTTCTGGTAAACAAGATGTAATCAAACTTATGATAAGACCATACATGTATATCACCTAATTGTGTACCCCATTCCATACCTATAAAACGATAGAACACTTTTAGTCTTTAGTGAGAAATAGTTGTGTAGAAGGTAGATAAGTAAAATGTTCAATGCTAGTGAATGAGGAGAGGGACCTTGATTACTTGTACTCAAATAGATCCTTCGACTTTTTCAGAATCTACATCTGATTCACACCACCGCTGGATAATATATTGTTACAGTGACTATGAAGCCCGGTTTTAACAGCTGATATATATGTTAATGATTCTGAAAGAGGTTTCGTGAAGTATTTGGCAGATCTGTCGATGTAACTCTGCTTGTAAGAGCACTTGCACAATTTAAAAATACAGTAGTGTTAACGGCCTTGTCTGCATAGACAAAAACATTATTTGTAATGGAGATGAGAGGAGTGTTTAGCAACATGTGTTTTTTTTAATATCGATGTTGCCCGAGTGCTTATTTTCCCATTAAGTAATGCAATTACACAGATGGTTTCAAAGATGATTTTTGAAATTGTGGTCAATCAAACAGAACAATGGATCCTGGAGTCCACCAAAGTCATATGTCTAGCAAGCTTAGTTTCATTTCCGTCATTGATATTTTGATCGAAATGATAACGACAACAGAGGCAAACTGATAAGAGCCAGTAGTTGAGCTAAAATAATACTGTTTCCTAAGCAGAACATATGTTGTTCGAACAGTTATTTAGACATGTTTTCCACTGACTTATCGTTTCCGGATATATACGTTACTCTCACTTGAGCCTCCGATGAAGTTGGTATAACATATAGTTTAAGAAATAAACGTGGTTAAATCTTATTGCCAAACCTAGAGCTCTCCTATTCGTGGTTTTTCTTTTTTCCTTTTTTTTATTTTTTATTATTATTGTTTTTATTGATGTTGGTTTTTTAGGTTATTTATTTAATTTTTTTTTTCTTCTTTTTGCTTCGGGCCGATATTTGGCAAGCTTAATAAAATTTCACACTTATTTCTCCCCAACTCGACATATGATTGCTAAGATGGAAGAATTAAATGGCAACACGGCAATTGAAGATAAATCACAGTTACAGTTTGTTCTCGTCTGAAAAAAGACATACATATGCTCGTACATGTACTATTTACATCAAAATGAGTTTGTCTCCCCCACAAGGTTACAAATAAAATTAAAAAAGAGGCATACTTATGAAAGCGACAAGATATTGTATTAATTTATACACAAGCATAGGTAAGTTCAGTTTCGATATTTCGGGCAATCAAGTGAAGGGAGTGCATTATTGTACAAAGTTAGGTTCAATAATATTAATATTAAACATTAAACGAGAAATATACAACATATATGTCCATTTTAGTTACATTACTAAACTATCGATATATCATTTTATTAAATGATAAAGAATTTTACTTTTTTCTGATTGGCCTAAACAGCATTTTCTCAACTCTACTTCAGAGTGAGTATACCTCCCGTACAGTGAATATACCTCGCCTGAGGTATATTCGGGCTTGCCCACCGACCAACCAAAGCCAAGATGTCAAGTTATGTCGACCAATCAAATTACGTCTTACTCATCCATAAAATTTTCAACATTTTGACAAAATTTCAAAATTTTCCAAAAAAAATATTTTTTTTTAAGTTTAAAATTTCAAAAATGTAAAAAAAAATTCAAAATTTCAAAAAAAGTAAAACTTTTCATAAAATTTCAAAAATTTCATCAGATTTTTTTTTATTGAAATAATACTATTGAAAAATGATAAAACATTATTAAGTTTGAAAAATTCCTTATTATTTAATAAAGCAGTTATTGACTTTTAATTTCACTCTACTCATGACTATACGGACCTGGTCAATGATTGATAAGGTCCGCATAGTCATGAATAGACCTCATTAAAAGTCAATAATTGTATAATGTTAACCAATTCGTGGTAAAAAAAAATAAATAAACAAAAACATAAGTAGTTTTCTGGTTCTTGGTTTACAAAAATACCACACATTCAAGATATGATATAACTAGCTAGAATACCTAGATTTCTATGACAAACGTCTATTGAATCGGAACAAAGTATGTCCTCGCTTTTATATTCTTACAAATTATTTATAAACATTTCGGGTACAATGTTTCCAGGGTTATGGCTAAACACATGCTTCAAAACTTTCATTAATACTTCATTAAAACATCCGTTACTTGAGTTAGTATAATGTCTACTTAGAATAACACAATAATGTTAAGCAGTGTATTAAATCTAATTATAATCATATATATAATATATAAAACCATATTTATAATACAAATTGATTAAAAACTAAATTGTTGTCATCAAAAATGCAGTTTTCTTGGAATGGCTTCATAAAGGAGTTTTATTTATATGCCAATTTACTACCAACATATCCTGAAGGCGTACACACATCTAAGACTACGTCTGCATCTACAGCTCGAATAAATGTAGACATGCGACAGGCGAATTGCCCTAGACCACGAGTCGATGTTTATGAGATTAAATTTCACAGATCGAGTCGTCCTTTATTAATTTCAATCAGTTTATCAGTTTTGTTGTCAAGATCAAATATATGTGGTATTGTTATGGTACGTGACGGTGTGTATGGTACAGGCTATGGTAGTTGGGCGTACCGGAAATGGCGGAAATAGTGGAAGAGAGAACAAGCACGTTAGTTCAAGCGAGATATACTTTGTGGAGTTTAACAGGTAATTGTATGGTATTATAGGTCGAGTCGTGTAACCGATTCCTTATTTACTATATTGGTTGGCACTGCGAGCACATGTTCTACTATTACGGGAAGTGTGAAAATTAATTTCATCGTGGGCCATTGCCAGTGAATTTGCAAAGGTTGAAATTTCGCGGGAAACATCAAATATAAAATGATTTCTTCGAGTAGAAGCTGAGATATCTGTTACGAAAGTGTGAACGGACGGACGGACAAGGTGATTGCAATATAGCCCCCTCTCTACGAGTGGGGGTATAAAAATATCCCAAATTTATATGTATTTTTCAACAAAAATGTTAGCTATGTACATGTATTGATAAAATGTTAATTTGTTATTTTTAAAGTTATCTCTATTTAATTCGATCACAGGGACTGGCTCCTGGCCACTAAATTTGCCCTACTGATTTTTTTTTACTGTCAATGTATTTATTACCCACTAGCTTTTTAAGTGGGTAATACATTGACAGTAAAAAATATTCAGTGGGGCAAATTTAGTGGCCGGGAGCCAATCCCTGTGGTTCGATATATTCAACAGATTTACTTGTTGAAATTTGTATTTATTTATCTTTTCATAGTGATATAATACTATTTTACAAGTGTGTGTGTGTAAAAGAAAAATGTAGAAAATATTACCCTGCATGTAAATGTGCCCTAGACCACTGGGTCACATCCTTGTCTCAAATTTATAACTTTTCCTGGCTTTCTTCATAGCCTCACAGTTTTCTTTATTCTTGATAAAACTATATCTATTTCTTTGCCGTATGAAATATTTTGCACTTATCTTGATAGGACCTCATGAACCAAACTTGATCAGACGAATTTCTCTGTGCACATTTTTCTTTTTTTATACGTGGACTTGACCTGTCTCATCTTGGTCAGACAACAATACTTGAATCTTGTCTGATTTGGTGATGTCAGGGGTCGATTTCACAAAAAGTCGTAAGTCTAAGATCAGTCGTAAGTGTGAATTTCAACCAATCAAAAGCTTGGAAATCACACTTACGATAACACTTACGATTATTCTTAGACTTACGACTTTTCGTGAAATCGACCTTACAGTGTGACTTAGAGAATTTTTCATGTTTGCGGTAATGAAAACTTTCGTAACAGATATCTCCGCTTCTACTGGAAGAAATGATTTTATATTTGATATATGGCTTTGGCATGGTGACTTGTATCGTGTCTCCCCTTTCCAGGTTTACTGCACATCTATTTCCTGTTTACAGTGTGAATTAGAGAATTTTTCATGTTTGTGGTAATGAAAACTTTCGTAACAGTTATCTCAGCTTCTACTGGAAGAAATGATTTTATATTTGATATATGGCTTTGGCATGGTGACTTGTACCATGTCTCCCCTTTTCAGGTTTACCGCCTGTCCAAAGGGCAAGTTTGTAAGAAAGAAATGTTTTAGATACTAAAGAATTAATCAGAAACCGATTATGATGACCGTAACACTTTCGAAGCAATGCCATTAACTTAGCAATGAAAACTTTTAATTCGGTAGTTTATTTATTAGTAGCAACTTTCTATCATTAAAATCATGATACGAATCACAAGCTCTGGCATCTCTTGATATAGAGTGATATATACTCAATATACATGTGCTGGTAGGAAGAAGAGTTTGAAGACACAAAAGGGCTGATAAACACAATGGCCAAAAGAAAAGGTGCAAAAGAACAAACAACGATATACAAAGCATAAATATAAAACTAAAGATCGAGTAACACGGACCCCCACTAAAAACTGAGGGTGAACTCAGGTGCTCCGAAAAGGTAAGCAGTTCCTTCGCAACTAGTTTCGATTAAGCATATGTTATTGCTAAATAATATAACAATTGGATTGAACACAAATTGTTGTTGTAATGTATCACGTTAAGAGGACCTCACTGTCAGTGTATATGTTTAGGTCAGAGTATAAAGCAGACCTAACTGTATCTGTGATATCCTTTATTTTAATCGCAATGGTATATATGCGATCGACATAATCACCAATCGTAGAAGGTCACATATTTGATAGGTTGTCGATCAAAATATCGAGCATTTTGATGGTATCAGTTTGGTAGGTATTTGTATTTATATCTATGAATTGCAATTGAAATATTTTTTTAAGATTTTTCATTTAATTTTTAGTGGAGATTAGTTGTGTGAGAAGAAGAGTCAAATGTGTTGTTGCTATTACACGAGGAGAGTGACCTTGATTGGGTGTAGTGTATATTTGCTTCAGAACCCACATCGGATTCACGTCACTCCCTTAGTGACTATTACCACAGTAACTCCGAAGGTTTTAACCGCTAATAAAATGTATGTTATTAATTTGGACAGAGCCTTCGTGAAGCATTATAATGCAGACCAGACATATAACGCTGTTTGAAAGGACAGTTGTGCAATGTATGTACCTGCAGATTGATAGAATATCAAGTTCTTCGACTTTGGTTGAAATTCTAACGTAACACCAAAAACAGACCAATGATTGTCCATGATTTAACTTTCATACGTGTCGTCGGTGTATATGTATATGTATATTGCATTGTCGAATACATAATTCCTAAATTAAGTAGTCTGTATAATGTGATTTGCTTTCAAAAAGTGTATTTGTAGAGGCCTGGTCTGTATAACACAATACTCATCTTGGAGAAGAACACATTTTCAGCAATTTATTAAATTTGATATTAACGTGTTTATTACTATCACTGAATCGATACCTCTGCTGGTGGACTATTAGGCCCTGGAACAGTAGTCAGTGTGTCGGCACTAACATGGAAGTTTAAACATGAAAGAAAATATTTAGACATGTATATACTGAATGTACTATAGATGAGAAAACACTTTATTGAAGGACACTAATTTTGTTGTATTTATGAATATTCCATCTTAAAGATCGCGAAAAATCTCAAAAATCTGCATTACATACAAGATATATAATTTTACACTGAACAGATTCCTCTCAACAACCACGCTATCACCATCCCCTTTTTCGCACACATTCCTCATTCCCCACTTTTTCATTATCTTGGCAACAAGCATTAACTGTCACAGAAGAGATGAGCACGAAATGAGTATGAGAGGTAATCAAATTAAATGAAAGTGGTAGGTGCTCTATTACTATTAATAAACCACTGGATTTATGGGAAGACATATATCACATTAATTTAACATTAAGATGGAGATAGTACAACATGACATACTTATCACATGACAGAACACTCACATAAACATATAAATATTGCTCCACCTTGTTTTATGAATCATTCAAAATACTATCGGTTGTATGAGCAATAGATACTGCAGTTTGCCTTCCTGGTTAATCACTCTTCATTGCACTGGTTTGTTTTTGTTA